>CM068837.1:15514375-15961875 GCA_028554795.2 Sinohyriopsis cumingii | reverse complement strand
TTTTGGTATGAATGTATTCATGTGTCTATCCATCTATCTTCACAATACTTCTACAATTTGCCATAACTTCAATCTTGAAAAAAAAATATTTTGATCTTAATTTCGACTGGTTAAAAGCACAGATACTTCCAGTTCAATCTTCCAGTTCGATGAAGGTGAATCAGACTCAAAGTTTGATTGATTCTCTTAATATTATTTAAAACTGCAAAGGGGTCTCTTATTACGAAGACAAAGTACCAGTCTATGTTATCCCGGTTTCTTTCTCCACCATTAATACTGGCCACCATTTATAGCCTATCGTGTGCTGAAAAATGGCGTTAAACCCTACAACAGCAGCAGCAACAACAACAACAATTATTTAGTAAACCATTTCACTAGGGTTTATCTTTATGCTGACTGCTACTTCGTCCTGTTCATTGTATATTCCTCCATCTTCAACTCTATAGCTTTTTTCTTGTTGCGTTGATATGGTTTAGTTTTGGTGTTGACAGCCAATAATTATTATATGTTTTCTGAGATATCAAGGTAGAGATGAAGGGGACCTTTTATAATATAGTCCAAACATTAATATTGGATTTCTGTCAATTTTTTAAGCTATCCAGTACTTCCCCTTTGTGCAGGTCTAAACTATCCCCCGCATAATCTTCAGGTTAGTCCTTGTTACTGTTAGTGCTGTTTTCGAGGCTGCAAAATTGATTCTTTGGAATCATTTAGATGCTGGCTTCCTTCTTTGGGTTTTGCCAAAGATGTTTCATATAATGGTCTCACCTCTTTATGTTTGGCCAGGATCTAATGTGATATAAATACGGATTCGAATTTACAATGCTGTCAGAATATGCCCTATCCCAATAAAGAAAACAAAATACCCTACACCTCCGCCAACAAACATTCCACAGGAATACATTTTAGGAGAAAGGTTAGCCTTGTGTCGAATCATAACGCAATGTGCTTCATTTTGTAAACGATTTCGCATTAATGCATTATTACCATATGAATAAGAACATTCATTTGCCTTAAAAAGATTTGGTAACTGAAGGCCAACGGAAGGCTACGAAATTTAAATATCCTGGTTTGATGATGTTTACTCCTAGATTTATGAAACAGAGTACGAAACTTCTCTCAATCAATTGAATGATTTTTCAGATCTGCCATGATGTTAAAGAAATATAGTATTCTCACACGATCCCTTTTATTTGTACAGCAGAGTATCCAGTACTAAAGTGGTTTCTATGATCTAACATTATCATATTGTTTATGGTTTGACACAATATAATCGGGATAGCGCGAATTGGAATTAACCAATGGAGGAAAGTTCTTTGGAACCACGCGAGCAACTGTCATTTGTGAACAAGCAATCTGCTTGTCTGACATATGTGCTCACTAATACGTAAGATTTGTAAAGTTTAGCAACATTTCAGGTTCCACTACTTCATTGTTTGTTCTGTATTAAAATAATAAAGAATGAAATTAAAAGTTGGATGTCATTGGAAACATCAGGGATTGAAGTAACGCTATATCAAAGGTATAACAAATATATTTTAATATTTATATGAGAACTACACATCCCCATTAGAAGAGCTGCATAGGGGACTTAGGGTTTGTGACATTTCAAATTGTTTGCTGCAGTACTCGCAAAAGTAGAAATAAAAGCGTGGGGAGGTGAGTGACATGAGTAATCATGACTCAGAGAGTTAACAATAATGGATTTCGGTAGTAACATAGTAATAGTGTCTGGGATAAGTTATTATTATTTAGTATTTATTGTATTGTTGGTATTAGAGTCATTTTTATCAGTTCTAAAGAAGGGTGAATCTTTTATTCTCAATATTGGAGGGAGGAAATTAATTAAAATAAATACAAGGTGTATTATGCGTTGATTGGAGGTTAAATGCGTTACATACGACATAACTTGCAGTGTCACTGACGGTTGGTTGGACTCGAGACAGAAGATAAAAAGACTCCTTTTCTCGTTTTATACAAGGGGATATATTTTTGTTCCTTTGTAGGGTTTTAACGGTTTCTCGTCCTATTTCATTATTTCTTGATATAGCACCTCACTGAATGCTAGTTTGAATGCACCAGTCACATTTATATATCTTGCAATCACACATACACAGACACACACACATAATTTGGATGACGGGAGTCTGGCTCTTCTCATGAAGTGTGAAGCGTCTGGAGACCCAGAGATATCATATCATCTGATCGAATCCTTGGACACCGTCAGACGCACTCACTTGGAGGAAACAACAGAGTCACTCATCTTCACTCCCTCCAACCTGAAATGCTGCAAACTGATTCGTCGACTTGGCATCGGACAGGAACCACAGTTTAAGTCCACCCAGTTGTTAAACCAAATGCTGTTGATAGCCATTGACGATAAGTGGTGACAAAAGAGCTAGTACTTAGACACTAAAGACACTGGCATTCTGTTATTCGACAGTCGAGTATTGCACTCATTCCTGGGCTCGATCGTCCCATACATAACAGACGTCCAAATCAGTGAGTTTGCATTATATTTTCAAATGCCAGCCATGCAGTTTCGCAGACTTAAACATTTTTAAAGTTCTGAGGCATTGCGCTACCAAAATTCTGGATCATGGGTTTAAACACAATTTTAGGTATTCACATGTTTAGTATGTCCCAAGAATTGCAGCATCAACATTTAGCAAAACATCTTTTAGATGCGCAGGTGACCTTTATTTTGAATGAACTAAGTAATTACGTTCGACACTGATCATAATTTACATTCATTTAAATAAATAGACACTGATTGTAATTTACATTCATTTAAATAAATACTTTAATCATGAAACATAAAGACTAGAAATGAAAAATCTGAAAATAATCGCCCTACCACCATGGTTATGAAAACTAATATATTTGCTACCATTTTACTGTCTTTGTCTTATGTGCCACCTAGTGATACTGCATGGGCCTTTATTTTTAACGAAAGGCATAATCTGCATCTCAGAATGCGTATCTTTACTTCGTTATTTTATTTCATCCTTCCGATCTATCTAACCTGCATTTTGTTTAGTTACCTTGCTACTAAAATCATTTTTAATTTCTGCCTTTCTAAATACTTAGCTTCCTTATATTTTAGGTTATACGCTATATGTTTTTTCTAACTGTATCTATGTTATGTATTATGATGTAGTTGCATGTCTTGCAAATCATGCTTCTTTTTAGGTCTTCATTGTTCCTTAAATCATGTCGAGAAAAATCTCAGTAGAGCTTGTGTTGAATTGCTGTTTTAAATTATGGCGACTATAAATAAATCGTATCTTATCGATCGCTTTGCTAATTTCCTTGCTAACCGGATATGTTGTTTTGCATAATTAGTCTCATTATCCTTCAAGACATTATATGCTACCTGAAAATGTCTTCTTATATCCTTAAAATTACACCTATGCTACAGGCCTTATTATGATTATGAACTATATTTGTTTTTAATATTAATGATACATATAGTTTCTTAAAAGTTGTGAATACTTTGTAACACCTGGATAAACCAAAGAATCATAACCTGCCACTAGGATTGTATGTCTCATTTACTCGGTTCTTGTAGAGACTGTTATTATTATTATTATTATTATTATCATTATTATTATTATTATTTTATATATATATATATATATATATATATATATATATATATATATATATATATATATATATATATATATATATATATATTCTCGAGCACTCGAAGCTAGCTAGAAATTGTAATATACGAAATGAATTTGAATTTTGTATGTTGTCACTCTGTTGTCAAATGGGTACCTATTGAAATGAACAGAAGAAATATTTAAAGAAAGAGACTTAATATTAGTCAATCCGTTTCCATTTAAATTGAAGACGTAAAGGGAAATATATCAAAAGTATGTGTTGCCTGTTCGCTCTGTGAAAAACACTATGAGTTTACAATACAGAATAAATTAAACAATAAGATGAATAATGTTAAAAACATGTAAGTGTAAACAAGTAAGATTGTTATCTTTCTTCTAAATCCAGGAACCAGACCAAATATTGTGTCGCCAAAATAAATCATTAAGATACTGAAGCTCACAAGTTTTAAAACTAAGTAATGACTTATTACATTACAAACAAAAATCATATAATTGAAATATTTTCATTTTCATTGGCATAACTTGAAAAGTCGTTGCTAAAAGCCTGCAAATGTAAAATCTTCCTCTTTTATACTGATATCTATGATTCTCATGTAATAGGCTGAGAAACTCGCTGTGAGAAATATTTTTAACAGGTGGAGACTAAAACATCATTCAATTAGACCGCGTGTTTCTGAATTTTAGCGTAGCTTTCACAATTTGAGCCATATCGTTGTGTTGACTGCAATGTGGCACTTCATAGTAATTCTTAGCACCGGAGCAACATACCACATACATGTAGCATCATGTCCCACACAGTCACATTATCACGACACCAGGCCGTCCAGTTCAAACACATTAACTTCTTAACGCCACAGAATAGCACACAAACATACCATTTGACAACAGGCTATTACAAACAGATACTCTAGTAGATGATTATTTCGATAACATTCAAAATGATGTTACAACACCAATTAAAATAGATGATTATTTCAATAACATTCACAGTGATGTTCCACCTGCTATGAAAACAGTGCTTACGCCACGAAAGGAAAGAGCATTTAACATACTTTTGGTGTACGTTAAAATGTAAAATAGCAAAAACAATTATAAAACATACTTTAAAGCATATGACCTAGTTTGATAATACATAAATAAAGAAAGAGATGAACGGGATGCAACTATCAAATTCCAACCAGCAACCAGCATATCCACAAATAGTGGAGCTTGACTTAGCATTTGATCAATACATTGTGTGAATAAAATCATCTCAGGAATATTTGCTTATATGTTCGAAAAGGCAATATTGATACATATTAAACTAAAATTGGTTTTAATCAAATAGTTTTTGTTCGTTTACAGGTTATGCTTTGTCCTTGTAAGTTTTAAGTGAATATAATTTTGACCTTAATAAACAAAACTCTCTGATTGTTATACCGGTTAGCCCATCTTTGAAAACATCGTCAGTGGTGTGTTATACACGCTATCCTTTGAATAATATATAGTGACATATGAAGGTAATGTCGTCCTTGACCTTATTTTAAATTCTTTACACTTCGACTTTATTACATCATGAATCTATGTCAGTCTCGTTTAATCTACAACATCTGTTTTCGAACTTTGTATTGTATAACTACTAAATTATCTCTCTGGATATCGCAAATTCGGATCTGTGTGGTTTATTTGACCTTTCTATGCCTAGACTGACAGCATTAAATTATCACCAATTAATGTTCTCTTGAGAGATAATATATCTTTCTGATGTTTGAAACGGTAGTTTCATCTATGCGTCTTTGAAACGGTAGTTTAATCAACACGTATGTTGTACTGTTGCTGTTCTCACAAGATAAATATATGTATCTTTTCAGGTTTCTTTTTCCAATTAGATGACAGTAGCAATGACAAATTTATATTTTTCATTATACTTAGCGCACATGATATGTACCACTTTAATCATTTATATATTTATTTGTAACTTAAACTATATTTATCTGCTACATGTGTTGGGACAAAACATAAGAAACATGTGCAGAGCGGATTCTAGAGTTTTAATATTTCGTTTTTATGTTCATTTTTATTCTGCTTTCTTGCAATACGATGTTACGATGACGTAATAAAACGGGATATATACCACCGATTGTCTAATGTAAAAGTAAATGACGGAAGTAAAAATGAAACGCGTGAAAAAATAAATAAATGAATAACGACAGAAAGAAAGAATGGGAGAAGAAGGAAGGGAAATAGAGAAATGAACGAAGAAACCGAAATGATACGCAAGCGATGAATAAGGGAAGACAGAGGAACACCATTCTCTTTTGACCTGACACCATGTAACCTAATTGTTTCTGATATCACTTGCAAGATGTTGATAACATCTAGGTAATCTGTGAATGCTTCCACCTTCCATCTGTGATCTTGAGGTTCCAGCACCATGCATGGACCTATGTCGTTGTATCACTCCAACTAACCGCATGACAGTCCTCAATGGCACGAGGGCACCCCATTACCAAATGGACCTTCTCACGGGGTAATAATCTGTATCTAAAACACTTATGCCGTTGATAATTTCGACACCGACCTATTGAACCTCACTGTCTGATCAGACCATCTAAACTCATGCCAACCGCCCGTGATCTCAAGTTGGCTTTAGAACCATAATCAGACCTATTCATTCGATCACTTCTTCCCCGACATACCAATCGTTCTTGATCACGTGGCTCCCAACTCCAAGCTAGAACTATACACATCGGGCAACCAATGTAACCTCAATAATACCCTATGCCCAGCCCAGTGCATGAACATATTATCATTTCCGTCATCAATATATAATTTCAATCAATCTGGGAAAAGGTTGTTGCTCCACATCATTTTAAAAATATCTACTTGCCTGGGTAAAATGAAGGAAAACTGATATTTAGCAATACTGAAGAAACTGATATTCTGACAGAAGGAACTGCTACTCTGACAGAAGGAACTGCTATTTTGACAGAAGAAAATGCTATTCTGACAGAAGCAACTACTATGCTGACATAAAGAACTGCTATTCTGTTATGAGACTACAGTGCAGCAGCGTCGTGAGATATTTAGAATTCTAGACGTTATACCTATAAGTCGGAGATGCCATTTTGAGGTCCATTATTATTGCCATTCACTATTCAGCGAATTGAAAATATCTGCTAATTTCCTTTAAATCAAGCATGTGAATCACAAAATTATGAAGGAATAAATTAGAAATGAGAATTATTAGCTTGAAGTTAAAAGAAATTAATAAAATGGGCGATAATTCATTTGGAGGCTGTCATTTTGTCTAAAACTGGGCCATTTTTACACCCATTGTGAGTGAAAAATGTCTGATTATTTTATAAAATAATTGCTATGTAGTAATGAGGATCATCTGGACAATCTGATATGGAAATCGGTAGCCATGTTATGCTAACAGATACGGAAAACTTAATTAATACGAAACCCCTATGGACATCTTGACTTTAGAAAACGAAGATAACTACATGGTATCGTTTAGCACCTTTTATACATGCGCCTGTAGGCTTCATACTGATACAAATACCAATGTAGGAGAAAAACTTGTCATATTCACAGAGACACAATATCTTTATTTTAAATAGTACGATCTGTCACGTTGTACAATTCGTTATTTTTGGGCACTTAGATATTCAATGAAATAATAAAGGAAAATTCATCTGCGACGTTTTTTAATCTTACAGTCATTGTAAGCGGATTCACAGTTCTCATGTAACACGTCTTACGTCACATATCATATTGACCAATAAAAAGAGAGAAAAGTCGATCTACTGTTGGTTGTTTCATCGGTCATTCGATAATTGACTGAACATGCATATGGTTGAATTTATATTTTACAGTAGATTAAATCCCTGTCATATAATTTATTGTTCCTAGCAATATTCCTTGCCTATGAGCTAGCTAAGTATACCGTATATCGGCCTATGAACGTGACACTTTGCTCATGTTTACGATAGCTATGTACTATTAATTCATCTAAAGCATTTGATTTGATGCACAAGAAGCTACGTATCAAATAGCATTTGTCCAACTTTCAGACCAACATAAATCTTAGAGGACGATTCGACGCAAAGAAATTTGGTTTCATTGCACCATGAGACCATACTAAATCCAATACTTCCAATATTTCAACACGTTCTTCAGGTACTTAAGCGTAGTTATTGATATGGACGTGCAGATATGCTGTGATCTTCAAATATACTACTTATATGAAACCAGTATCACTAGTATAGTCTTAAAGTGAATGCCAATACTGGGTCACAACCACGTCATATGTTGTTTCCTAACCATTTATATTCTTCCTTTACCAGTGTGAAGAGCTTTGTCAGCAAGTATTGCAAGTGTACCAATTTGCACCCTATAGCGCAGAAGTGTTCATTGCTTATTTTGTTCTTTCTTCGTTTCAAAATAAACTAATTAATTAATTTATCAATTAAGAAAACTTATGATGATGTTACAAAGAGAAATTCTAGGATTTTCTGTGGGAATGAAATTGTTTTTAAGAAAATCTAGACCACACGCTTTAAAGATTTCAGATGCATTCTATGCTTGTATTTTATAAAGTTACATTTAAAGTTTAATTTTACAACGTCTTGTTTTATATTTGTTTCCAAGGCTTTATATTCTCAGAGGTTTGTTCGAATTTTTATATTTAAATTCTTTAACTTTAAACTTACTTATAGTTAGCAACATTTATACAATATTGTACTGACGTGCTGTTAAACATTTATGCAAATACTGTTTGTGGCTTCAACTTCATTTTCTGTCATTTAATTATATTGAATGTAAGAAACGTTCATGATTAGAGGAAGAGATAGATACGGAGATATACAGATAAAAAGAAAGGTAGAAAAAGAAGGAAATAGGAAATTATATAATACCTAAAAGTTGATATTTTACTAAATGGATAAAGAGACTGTTAACATAGGTTATATCAACATAGTGTCCATAACACTTTGATCGCCCCTGTAGACATATAATTTTATATTAAATATACGTTCCAATTTGTCATTATAAAATAGATAGTACATTATTTGTAACATTAAGACAGTGTACCAACAATTTGGCAGAAACAACGTTTATTGTATGCTAGTCAGAGAACTAGTCGATTTTCCAAGCCAAATACTATACATAATTTACACTGGAGTGAATTATTGATCTAATTGTCACCCAGTAACTATCCTCAATAGAAACTTTCACCAATAAATGTCGTCTGGGAACTGTATTATTTTCGCATGTTTCTTTCTTGCCTTAAATTCGCAGACAGGTATGTTACTATCCATAGTCTCCGTGCGATTCGGCTTTTATTACTGTAAGAAATCTTCCAATTCAATATACTGCACAACTTAGGCAACAAGTTTGGGCATATAATATAAGAAACCTTGCTTGTTCATAGCGAAATAACAACGATCCTTATCATCTCGTGGATGACAAACTCCAGCATGTACAGCATAGACGTCACTGACTCGATGAAATATATCCATTATTCACTTGATACAAGCAAATCTCCCCCATGTTTCGAGGACGTAATATAAGCAGCTATATTGCGATCTTGATTTCATGAAGCTACAATGATAAACAACCTTCCGCATGCAGATTAAAGGTTGAAGTTATGATTCAGTATTTACAGTTGGTAGTTAAAAAGAATTAGTTTTGGATTGATAATGATGCAGACCTATACAATCACACTCCCGTGGGATATAACAAAATGATATTTACATTGATATTTACACAGTAACAGTAAAAGTATATGGCACCTGCGACGATATATATATCCATTGCTACCACGCCAACTTGCCTCATAACGTTTTGCGTAGATGAAATATTTATATTTGTTTTGAGCATTTATTTTGCTTACTATACGACTTTAAATTCACCATATTCGTTACGTTTTAAAATTACATTATCTTTCATCACACATATCGCTACAATGTTGGAAGTACAGTCATAACATTTCATCGAACAGCAATTTATGTTCAATAATTGTTTAAAAATTATTAAGCAATTGATTTTGATTGCTATGATCTAGCAATGTTCGGTAAGTCATATTTAGTTTTTGCTAGATTGGTATATATATATATATATATATATATATATATATATATATATATATATATATATATATATATAAACGCTTATATTAAATGTTTGAAAAAATTAATTTATGGAGCAATGAACGAGAAAATCTCTAGTTTCGTTAAATACCAATAAAATCCGACAGCTATGCAGCTCATATAATACTCGTTATATTTAGTCTGCGGAAGATAAGACTAATTTGGTATATACAAATAAATCATAGATGTACAATATGTAATTCAAACTCGGTTTAGTGAAGATCAGGTGCACGAGTTTTCATTTGGACCCTAAGATGTCGTCCTATAATTGAAAACGAGTAAACATAGATGTCAAAGTGTCCTGGAATGGAATACACTTAGCATCAGAATCTTAATCTATTGGATCGTTATTGATGCCATATTAATATATTGCGGCTTTCTTCAAAAACTTTTGATCTCAGTTTTTGCCGCTGCACCCCACTCTGTTTTCACCAATCTTCAGCCAGAAAATGCATACAAGGATGGTTTCATATTCGTGACTGGTTCCAAAATAAGCATGATAATTTGTGTTATGTTGGAATAAGAACGGCGATGTTTTTACTCCTCATCCAACCTTTATCTATTTTTACATATTTGTATTAGTTTTCCGTGTAGTTATCAGATACAAAACTAGTGCAAGACACGCAATAGAAAGAAAATGATATTATTACACTGTCGATGATGTTTTTAATGATGATGTTTATCGTTTCCATAGTAAAGAACTTCACTAAACATAATTAGATCAGTATATAAACTATCTGTATTCGTTCTAACTTTTGTCACAGTAAATCCGATATGAAAAGCCGATTAATTGATAAAAGGGAAACTTGACAGAGATATGTCTGGATTTTGAACCTAGCTTTTAATTAAAAAAATTCAGCCATATCGCTTCGATGTCCGCAGTGTGACAGTTTATACTGATGTCTAGCACTGGGGTATAAGACCTGTAGCATGATGTCCCACCCAGTCACATTATCCTGACACCAGTCCAACCAGTCCTTAATGCTGAGCGCCAGGCGAGGCAGCTGTTTGTACCATTTTTTGAAGTCTTTTATATGATTTGGCCGGGGTTCGAACCCGCGACCTACCGCATACGATGCGGACGCTCTAACGTCTAGGCCATCGGAGCGGTTGACAGAGATTAATATGTGTTCAGATTAGCATAGTTACCGGACATACTATATTGCCATAATATTTCGGGGATAAAACGGAGCTCCATAGAAAGCCATTCTTTCTCGGAGGCATTTGAATCAGTCCCGCCACTTTCTCTACCGCGGACAATTTTAATGTACGATGCTCAACACCAGCAATTATTTACTTCTCTTTATGCTGACAATCATTCAACAGATTTCCACAATATTTTGTGTAACGATATAAACACACAATTTAATCACAATTAATTAGTGTATCCAGCATTTCGTCCTTACTATTTTCTCTCAGCAGTTGGTCCCATGTTTCCACTCAATAAAAATCTATCGAAAAGAGGATGAATATTTGTTTTTAAATCAACAAACATTCCGTTTGCCAGATTTGTTTGACAAGTGGAATGAATGGAAGAGAAAGCTAATAGCTATGTTTTATGTTGAAAGAAAAGAATATTAGAACCGTACAATGGATGGTGTTGCTTCCAAATCAACATTAATCGCTACTAAATATTTTACATTAGTTTCATTAGGAGAAATGAAATGAAAAAGAAATGAATAAGCTGGCAAATAATTTATTTATTCCAATATTCATCTCAATGGTTGGAGTGAGATGCATAAAACAGAATTTCGTCAAAAGCTATTTTCAACGTAGGTCATACTCAAAGTATTGGATCAAAGTGCATATTACTGCATTTGAGGAATATAAACGAAATATTCAAACTCAACAAATATCTTTATATTGTCACTATCAATCTTGGGAGCTGACATAATGCACTGTTTCAAAATCGTTAAGGACAAACAAGACACAGACAAGACGTTTTTTTTTCTTCAGAAAATGTACATTTCAAATTTTCTACTACTTACTATGTGTCTGGCAATTCAAACGAAATAAATTCTGGCTTATTCTCTTCAATGTGTAGTCTTTTCATACAGGACTTAAAGGTATTTTGCATGGTGTTGCATACATACCATTTATACCGGATTGTAACCTAATCAGTATAATGCACGATTCTAATGATTGCTGAATTATACAAGTCATAGTAAACAGCTAATAGCAAAACTCAGAACCTACCAAAGTTCATATATATATATATATATATATATATATATATATATATATATATATATATATATATATATATATTAATATAGATAGATAGATATCATGTTCAATTGAATCTCTGTATCAAGTGTCTTTATCTCGACACCTTCTCAGTCTAATGTATGATTTGCAATAATTATATCAACTATTCTTGGAATCGATTTATCTAACCAACATTTACAATGCTCTGGTAGTCCGAATCTCATTCCCAGTAAATATATATTAAAATAATCTCAGTCTTCCTACTTCCATACATATACAGATGAATACATTCATGTGAATAGGAAATCACCCCTCTATGCATACGAACATAGATGCATCCGTTCATACATACATTCATTAATTCATCCATTGATCAAGCCATCCATTCATAATTACGTGCATGTTTACATACATTCACTCATCCAACCATTCATCAATTCATGTATGCATAAACCAATACAAATATATACATACATGGATGCACACACACACACACACACACACACACACACACACACACACACACACTCTTATTGATACGTATAATCTGTATCTTAGTAACCTGATATAATCATTGTGGAGAGGTAATGAAGTCATTTAGACAGTGAGTCATAGATAAATGCATGCACGCACGTATAACAAGTATATGCATAATTACATGTGTCATATAAGAAAGAACTACATATATAATTACAATGCTATAAGTGTTCCATTTCCTTTTCGTTACTATATCGAAGTTAATGTTAAGCACATAACACTATAGACGCATTCACTTTTCGAAATATTATCATCATCAAGCAATTGTTAAAAGATCAGTGCCATGCTCAGCCAAATGATTACAGATTTGCATAATTGCAGGTATTGAGATATTTCGTTTTGTCAATACGGTAGCTGACACAGTACTACTGTTGTATTTTTGTCACTTTTCTGTTCTATTTAATGATCTTGTATTATCCTGAATTTCATTAATCTGATGTAATACCTTATGTACTGCATGAATAAAGTTGAGTTCCGTTTTACAAGCGGGACATAATAGGTTACAATACCTTATGTACTGTAGGAATAAAGTTGAGTTCCGTTTTCCAAGCGGGACATAATAAATAGGTTACAATACCTTATGTACTGTAGGAATAAAGCTTCATCGGTAATCGTCTCCAGAACCTTCGTCTGTAGTCAGGCAGACATGAAAATGGATGCAGACATAAAGACGTACGTTACATACAAGGTGAAATGAGTCAACGAAGCGATTTTCATATGCAAGGCAACTGAAATGGAGAAACATTCTTTCCAACCTGCCCCCTTCCCTACAATGTATGTCTTACATATAAAGATGGTCCACATAGGTTAATAAAACAGCAAGTTCATATATGTTGCTGGCGTGAGCCAATCACCATTCTCCATACATTGACATCGGAAATATTTACAATTGCATGTTCTTCGAAACTTTTGACATGTATATTCAATGTGCAATTATTTCAGAATAGATCCAATTTTCGTTTCTTATGTTATCCTGTAGATGTTAATTTGTTTAGAGACAATCAAAGTTTATCATGAAAGATAATTATTCTTTGTTGATTTATTTTATATTTATTTAAAGGAGACTGTACTGAAGGCAGTTACCTCGGTGTTTACTGACAATTGTTCGCAAAATAATGTATAAATGTGATAACACAAATAAAGGTTGTGATCTGAGACGTAAGGTAGCGTTGCTACTATGGTAACTAGACAAACAAATCACGGGCTTGTGTGCCAATGTGCCTTGGAATCCTGTACAGAGCGCATCATAATCTTGATCTCGACGGGCTTTATTAGCACATGATTTGATATTCGTAGTTTAGTTAATATTGCACTAATTGATTCTCCACCCCATCCACAGGTACACATTTTTAAAACTGAGCATATGCATGTTTCAATCGAATAAGATAGAGTCTTCCAGATCCTTGCTATAATACAGGCCAAAAAAGACGAGCATGCAAGTTAGAATCATATTATTTGAAATGTATCTTAGGCAAAGCGAGTGACATTTATTCCCCCCCCCCCCCCATTTTTGTCGTTCTTTGCTTCTTACCATTAGCTTTGTTGTAGACTAATTAGAAATAAAATTAAATAAAACTAACTCTTAAGTAAGTTATTTATGACTCTGTTCATGCCTTGATAATAGAACCATTCGATAACAAAACTAGGATAAATATCTATCTCTATTAACTCGTTAGGTCAATATGAAATATTTTCCAGCATTCGCATCAAGTTGAAATAAACTAGTTGAAACATAATAAATTTAAAGGTTTCCTTCCTGCATGAATAGTTTTTCTGTTTTACTTGTTTGTCTTGTCTATGTTTTGTATTTGCCTTTGAAAAATACTCATAAAGAGTCTAAAACGTCCAGGTTAGTTATATACTAGTTTTGCACTGTTCGCTGTCAGTTTATTGCATTTATCTTAATCAATCCCTAACACACGTGATCCCTTGATGGATCAAGTGCACTTGAAAGGACTGTTAATCGCATATATATATATATATATATATATATATATATATATATATATATATATATATATATATATATATATATATAAATGACCGATGCTTTCCTTGCTGTTTTATTATTATTATTATTTTTTGTAACAGGTTGTTCGATAACGAGATTGAGCTGGAAAACTTATCAGCCTAATTTTATGTCGGAAGAGTAACTTTAGGCTAACGGATATTTATATTGTTGTTTGGAATTCAAACCAATGATAGTCATGCCATTTTACTGCAAACATAGAATTTAATAAAAATAATTGTACTTTCCTCATGAAAGTTTAACTATTTATAAAGGATTATGAACGATTAAATAGTCAATAACAGAACCCAGAAGTAAACAAACTATATCAATCATGCTGTGCATTATAATCCCATTCCCCTACTTGCTATATTCTATGGTGCAATTTGATTCTATTATTTTGTTTTGTAAATATATTGAAGGGAAACGGTCAACACTGAGTGGGAAGAAGATATAACATAACGTTTTGTAATTATGGACTGCAACAAAAATAAATTTACCAAAATACAAAATAAGTTTCGGAAGCATTTGTGATGAATATAACTCCATTATGTGCAAACCTAATTTTAGTGATGACGTATTATGAACATGTCATATAACTGTTCGGTATGCATAGGCACGTAACAGGAAATAACTGCCAGATCAGGGAAGGATCAAATTATCTGTCATTGTATACAGAAGATAGTTGACATGTGATATGTAATCTCTGTGGAAAAGAGACTGACGACAAAGCGAAGCATCCTATTTTAGGGTACACAGTGCTGCTTGGAGAACTAATGTTTTACTTGAGAGATTGATTGACACTTTAGATGTGCGAGACAGGGTTGATGATGTATTTTTGGATACAATTCTTGGAAGCAATATTGGCTGTTTGTTGGCTATAGATGATAATACATGGAATAGACTCATGTTGGTGACTGAAATCAGTACAGCTTCATTCTACAATACAATGCACGTCCTACTAACAACTAACATGTCCTAGCGTGACAGCGAAAATAGTATCATATTATAATTTAATGAAACGAAACCTGTACAGGTCTTGTCGTTAAAAAATCCGCCAATTTCGTCGTATGACAACCCGTGGAAATGTAATGCTGTCTGTGTCATATATTATTATTATTATTATTATTATTACAGACTGCCGCCTGAGGCTTTCTTTTTCCATTCTGGGCTTGTCTCATGTTATTCCACGTTTATATATATATATATATATATATATATATATATATATATATATATATATATATGCTACACTTTGTAAATTTGATAGTTTACGCAATATTCAGAATTTATCTTTTGGTTTTAATTGTTTTTCTTTGAAGTGTTTCAGGATCTCGCATTATGCTAAATCTAGTTCTCTTATATATTTTCCTTGATTTTCCTTGATTCATTGTTGTGTTTGGGTGCTTGTTTTCATTAACCTGATATAATTTCTGTTGAAGGGGTGATAAAATCAGACTGTGATTCATAACCTCCCTGTAGTCAAGGTTGTACACTGCGATATTTTCTACGGGTACGGAGATATGTTTTTCTTCAAGTCAATAGAAGCCAAAACCAAAATATGTGTCAGGTTTGCTCTTCTCCTGGGATCAAACAATGTTCCCACTCTTTTTACGTCAGATATCTTGCATCGTAATTCAACAGACCTAAGCTATAGTTAGTTCTCAACCTGGTACTGATGCACAATCCTATTAACATACATTTATGCCATTTCTACCGGCTACTCGAATTCCTAACTGGAACTATATTTTAAGCTGACCTCTTTGAGAACAACAACTGCGTAGTTGTAAATTGTAAATCCCTAGCTGACGATGTCATGCGATACGCGTATATTGGAAATAATTCACAACTTCTTACAAAAATAAATTAATAGATTTCACCCCTTGTCCTATTTTCCTTCCTTTGCTAGTTAGCGATTCACTGACATATATTTTCAAACATATACCAATTAATTCTCAACATACATGATACAAATAATAAAAGACATAAAATTTATTTCTCACAATTTGGATCAAACGAAATGGATGAACTCTTTAGGGTTAATGACTCCGATAACATTCAAGACAAGCAAATTAATTCTCACGATGCGTATCAGAGTAATAAATGAAATCCCTACAGTACATTACTTCTATAACACTCGTGACAATTTAATAGAAGACCGTTATGCGAACCCATGGAAACTGAAGTATAAATTTTTAAAGAACAAATTTAACAAAATAATTACAAACTTACATCAATTCATATTGTATTGTTAGGTAAATTTAATTTAGTTGTTTATTTGTTAGATGTAAATATTTTTAAAAATTCCATTACATGTTTTTGGAATATAATATTGTCCACTGGACTTCATTTATTACTAGGCAACGACCTAGCTGGAGATAGGTTATGGTTAATCCATTTGTAACTGACAAATTCTGTTTGGATCAGAAAGTCGATCCTTTTAAAAAAAGAATTACCTGATTTATACCCAGCTTATGCAGTTACTAGGACTATAACAAAGAAAGCTCATGAGATTGATGTTCATCAGGAAAGTATTCATTTAGCTATCTGTATTTGTCTGGCTTTTGATGCGGTCACTTTCACTCCCTGTTTGGAACAAACAGAAGGTATTAATCACATTGATCCTCTTTTAACTACTCATTTTCTTTATTCTAATCAGGGTGACGAACGACAATCACTTGTCGAACAGGAAACAGATCACGAGAGATCATGTTTAGTTCAATGGGCCATTAGTGAAACTGAAGCCAAAGATGTACCTGTTTGTTATTTCATTAAAAATAGGATTCTTATGAGATAATTGAGACTACCAGACGTGCTGGTGACGTGTGGTCAGCGACCTATCAAACTGTATTTCAAAAATCACGCAGACAGGAAGTACTAAGTGTAACCCATGAAACACCCTTGGCTGGTCATTTAGGGATTAAAAAGACTTACCACACAATTTTGAATCACTTCTACTGGCCAAAAATTAAAAGTGATGTTTGTAAATACTACAGATCTTGTCATACTTGTCAAATGGTAGAAAAAAAAAACAATCAAAAGATAGCTAAGGCTCATCTCCAACCTATTCCTGCATTTGACAAACCATTTAGCAGAATAATGGTAGATTGTGTTGGTCTCTTACCTAAGACTAAGTCAGTTAACCAATATTTGTTGACCATAATGTGTGCGTCAACAAGATTCCCAGAGGCAATTCCTTTGCGGAATATTAAAACTAAAAGAAAAGCAAAAGTTTTGATCAATCGTTCCTCAATTTAGCCTTCCCAAATCTTTTCAATCTGACCAAGGGTCACATTTTATGTCTGTAAGTCTCCAGCAAGTTATGTAAGAATTAAGCATCCAGTATTTCACATCTACTGCTAATCACCATGAGACCCAATAGACTTTAGAATGATTTCATCAAACGTTGAGAAATAGGATCTGGTCATATTGTTTCGACACAGATAAAGATTGGGATGAAGGCATTCATTTACTTTTGTTTGCTGTTAGGGAATCAGTTCAAGAATCTTTGGGATTCTGTCCCTTTGACATAGTTGTTGAACATTGTGTGTGGATCATTGAAGTTGTTGAAAGAGAAACTTCTTTCTAATGAAGATAATACAATCAATCTTCTCGATTATGTTTCCAATTTTAAGTATAAGTTGTCAAAGTCTTGTGACCTGCAAAAGCTGATCTCCACTCTACTCAGTCAAAAATGAGATTAGGATATGAGCAAAAAGCAAGGAAAATTAGTCTTCAGCCTGGTAATAGCGTTCTGGCTCTCTCGCCCATACCACCATATCAGTATTGATAAAATCAGAAATGCAAAATATGTCAACAAATTTGACCTTCTGAAAGAATTTTGGCAAATTCCACAGATGGAAAGGGCAAAGGGAATTTCGGCATTCGTGACTCCAGATGGACTTTATTAATATAAAGTGATGCCGTTTGGGATAAATGGTTCGCCAAGTACATTTCAGCATTTAATTAACATGATTACGTCTGGTCTAGATAACTGTGATGCTTACATCGATGATGTCATCATCTACAAAGACACTTGGAAAGAACATTTATAGACAATTCGGAAATTCTTTGATAGACTCGCTGATGCAAGTTTGACAATCAATTTATCAAAAAATTAGTTGTGCCGTGCTTGTAGAACATTTCTAGGATATATTGTGGGACATGGAAAAATTAAACCTATAAATGCTAAGGTCAGGGCTATCTCTGAATTCCCTGTGCCCATCAGTAAAAAGCAACTGATGAAATTTTTGGGTATGACTGGATTCTATCAGAAATTTTGTCCCAATGTTTCCGTAATTGCTGAATGACAAATTTATTCAGCAAGAAAAACAAGTTTCATTGGACTGGAAAATGTCAGGAGGCTTTTGATAAGTTAAAAGCCATATTTAAGAGTGCATCAGTTCTTACAGCTCCATATTTAAGTCATTCATTTAAACTGCCTGATGATGCAAGTGATGTTGGGGCTGGAGCAGTATTGATTCAAGAAGATAAAAATGGTTATGAGCATCCAGTAAGCTATGATTCTAAGAAATCAAATAAGCACCAGCGAAATTATTTTACAATCGAGAAGAAATGTTTTGGATTTGATATTGTCATTACAACACTTTGAAGTTTACATTAGTTCAGCTCTTTATCCGGTTATTGTATTTAGTGATCACATCCCCCTCAGAGATTATTAAGATAGAGTTTATTATTGCAGGAAAATAATATTGACATCAGGCACATCAAGGGAAAAATAATTTTAATAGCAGATGCACTTTCTCGTGTATAGAATTATATTATTTTATGTATCCTTTGTATCATTCATAAGATATCTTCTTAGTTGTTTTATAAATCACATGTACAATTGACCTTTTGTAAAAAGAAATCTTTTTTATATAAGTATTTTTTATTTTAAAGGAAAGTGTTATGTATATGTAATTTAATTGTTTGTTTGTTAGATTAAATATTTTTATCTATTACATGCTATTGTAACGTAAAATTGTTTACTGGACTTTACTTTTTTCAGAAATAAGTTCAGTTCTGTTTGACGTGATTGATTGTTGTTATTTATTTCATTGATATAAATACCAAATAATTGAAACATTGTATCTAGTTGCTGACCTTAAAATCAGTGATAGTCTTGGTAAACAACTTTTTAAAATTCTTTCTCAGAGTTAGAATCATTAAGCTGAGTCAAGGTTATACCTGGACTACGTGACGTGAGGCACGTGTTAATTCGTAAACAAACGTCTATTTTTTCAGACGGATGTACTCTTGACCCCCATCGGGGTATCTGTTTTACGTTTTTGTTAGTCCAATCATTGATGTTATGATAAGAATTCTATTAGTCGTGCCTTAACATTTAAAACGTCAATTATGTTGTGTCCATTTTTGGGTTCTTAATTTTTATTTTCTTCAAATTATTGTTTCAAGTAATTATTTTCCCTGGAAATACAAAAGTGCTCTAAATTAATTCTTGGACTAAGACATTTACCGGCATTTATACGGAACTCAAAGCTGGAATAATATTTTCTGTTATTCAACAAGAGACTTGACACATCAATACAACGCTGAATATTGATTACCTCATCGCCTTCCGTCTTGGGTTTTCTTTAGGATTTGAACTGTGATTCACTTATAACTTTTATTTGATAGGACTTGCGTTTTTCAATTCTCAAATTACTATTTGGATTAATTCGCAATACCGTATGTTCTTTTTTCTTTTTGTTTTTCTTTATAGTCTAGGGAAATGAATTATTTTGTTAAATTTTGCAAAGCTTATTGTCTTCAACTTTTTCTGTTACTTAATTTAGGAGCATAGACTCGTTAGAGTATATGATTGGGACAATAACTTTGTGCTTTTTTCGAGACTCTCTTCCTTATCTATGAAACCGAATTTCTCTGGTTCCGGGTCTCTCAACTTCTTCCAGAACAACGTTCCTTGGACGATTTATTTAGGTAGATAAATTACTGAATACTTTTTTCATCGTAGCTAAATTATGGCATCCTACATAAACTTCGACTGACTATCCTCGCGAGGAGAGTACTTAACTCTTGAATTTCGTATGGGAATACACACCTCTTCTTTTGACTTAGATAATCAGGATAACTTTCTCTAACCGCCAAATATTTCAACACTCCCATTGAAGCCATAATAATTTTCTTCAGACTGCCTTTATTAGTTAATATTCTGGAAAATATCATTCAATGAATCCTATTTCAAATGTCCCAAGATTTCCCAAATTGTTTGCTCTGGCTTGTCTCAACTGTCATTTTTGATATTTGATCTTACATTATCTCTCGCTTCTTCCATCTGTCTGGCCATTATCGAACGGACGTTTATTAAAATTAAATTATTTCCCCCAAACAAGAGAGGTTAACTATTACAAGCTGCTGCGTTATTTCCAGCCCAGTCCACACATCAATCGTAATGGTTACATATGACGCTGATCACGACAGAATGTAATCCGAAAGAAATTATCTACAAAGTTTTCACCAATGCAGTTATATTTTAGATATCAGTCCTAAGTTATTTTCCTCACGCTATGGTAGACGTACAAAAATACCTGGATTAAGGTGTCTAAGTTACATATAATACTGTTTATATCGCATCAAGGTTGAAGCTTCGGGCGAAGAAGGAAAGTGGATATTTTACTCCCACATTATTAGCATAGGCAGGGCTGGTATGAATCCGGTTAATGGTTCTGAAATCTGAACTATATTGGTTTTGAGTATTATGATGTATCGACGAATATCATTAATTAGACATAATCCTAATGAGGTGGTCTAATGATAGGCATTGTAATGTTATATGTTTACAGACATGAATAGTATGATGTATATTCATTAACATTAACTTAAATTTGCCTTACTGTTTTGCAGTTATAAAGAAGAGCTCTTATGAACTGCACAAAACAATCTTCGTTAGAAATCGTGTCGAAAATGTTTCGGAAAGCTTTTGTCACGAGAGAGAGAGAGAGAGAGAGAGAGAGAGTGAGTGAGGGATAGAGAAATGAACACAACCAAGAAGACGCATACAATCGTCAGAGTCTAACTAATTTATTTAAATTTAAATATTAAATTAGTTTACTTTTGTCCATGTTAGGAAATAACGACACCTCTTCAATTCATTTTTCCACCAGTGAATACCTTCCTCACAGAAATATTTCGTATTAATGAATAAAGCAAAAGCCTTGTATATGTTTGTAAAATTAGATAATTGTGATACACCACAAAAAACAGGGAAACATTAATATCTTTGGACAGTGTATTTATTGGACACTATCAGCGAGTCACCATAATACGTGTTATATCGCATCATAATTCCAGTTTTCGTTTTTATCCTTTAGAATTTTACTTCCGTTATAAAACAATTAGGGTTAGGTTGATGGTGCATTATTAAATGTTTTTTTTTTTTATATAAAAATATTGTTTCATTTCATAATCAGTATTGTTTACTACGTATTAGTGAATCTCTTTTTACTCAGAATTGTAATCTGAACGATATAAATGTGAAAACAGATGTTGGAATTTCGATTTGACCATAAGTGGTCATTGATATTATGGCCAGTGTATAATATGTTATAGGTTGGTCTGCTTAAGTGACGCTTGATCCTATTGATATCACGTATGGATTATAGTATGGGTTTTCATCATAAACACACGTATATGTGTGTGTGGTACTCATTGTTTATATTCAATTCTGAGTGTCGCTGATGCTCCACTCCCTTCCGCAGTCTTCATCCAAACAAAAAGAACAAAAAGCTATTTTACAGCCAGTGTCTGACTATGTTTCCATAATATAGGAAGAGTAAATAATAATCAAAGTGAGCATTTTTCAAGTTAGAAGAAATCAGTATCACGGCAGTGAGCGGGATGTCTTTCCTTCTTAAACTTTCATTTTCATTACGAATCTTTTAATAGTATTTTTGTTCGTAGACAAGATACCATAATCAAGTGTAAATAATGCAATGAAAATGGAATGTTGTTAATACCCTGTCAAACATGTTCTTTATGGCGATGTCCAAAATCTGGGTTGTATATACTTTCATAGACCAGAATGAGGAAAAGGGATATTTTATTGTAACTTATTTTATAATTGATGAATTAGACAGTAACGACGTTAATCTAGTTCCATGGAATATATGGAAACATTGTAAAACACTATGGTTTTTATTCAGACAAAACCATAACACGACAAAACAAAGCCTTTATTATGTTTGAATCGACACCTAAGGCTTTCCTACTTTGGTCTTATTCTTTGCAAATCAAACATATCCTAACGCCAATGAACAGCTTATACTCTTAAGTGCGAAAAATAGTTCTGCAGATTTAAGTTGCAATTTGACATGTAATGCACACATATAATTTAAATATAGTTGTAACTTTCTCAAAGTATTTTAAAGGATTATGAACAATTCAGATGAACAAAACGTCAATAACAGTACCTAGAACCAACCAAACTATATCAGCTATAATGCACATTAGAAAACTTACCCATTATGTAATGCAATAATTAATTGTATTGTACTGCACATCGTGATCTATAAACAATTCATACGGCATCATAATCATTGCATTGGATGTCTTTAAATTATCTTAAAATTCAAAGAAATCGGAGGATTAGAAGAATATCAGTCAGTTGCACTTCTTTGGTGTCATTAGCCACAATTAATTATGGTTTTTGATTCATATATGTAAGATAATCCTCACCATTAGGATGGACTTTGTTGTAATCGTGGACTTGAAAAGAAAGGATGAAACAAACAATATATTATTTAACGTTTAAAAGCATTAGAGAGGAATGTCAGGTCATCAAGTGATTAATTTGTATTTGCTATGACGTAGTACTTTCATTCTGATATAATTACGGGGTTTGCCTCGGCACGCAATCGTAATTTCATAATAAGAACTATATGCATAGGAAAGTTTTATCTACGTTATTGAATACAGTAGATAAGAGTTCCAGGATGGTTCGAAACTCAGAGATGAATGGAAATTTCAATTTTAAAACAATGGATTCAAAAGTATGTTTTATTATATTTTCTTTTTGAGGAATATGTGCATCTCAGCAATTGTGTTTTATTTAAATAATTGTTTGTATACCACTTTCATTAAATATATGACATATATTCTTGCCTATGCCTGCATGCATGCCTACATACGTACTAAGTTCGAGACATTAATTAGATATGGGGAAAATGTGGGGAAAATATAATTTGATCAACAGAGGTATGTGTTCCAGGTCAACATCGTCATTATGCATTATTTAAAATCCACAAAGAAAAGGCAGTATCGTCAAATAATAGTGTTTGTCTCTGCGGTGAAACTGGATGCGTCTCCATAGTTTGTCTAAATTTGTGAAGTTCAAGCATATTATATTCGATACCAGTAAGTTATTCTCTTGTCGACGTGGATACCATTCAACAAAATTTATTTTACCCGGCAATGTGACCATATAACTTATTAGAAACTGTACCTTGCATGGGAGAGTTTAAACTTCATAAAGGATTCTGAAAGATTCAACATACATGAAAACCTAGTAAGATTACCCAGAACCAACCAGTCATAGTATTCACCTCCCCCCCCCCTTTCTCTCTCTCTCTCTCTCTCTCTCTCTCTCTGTTATCTGTTATGTTGATACTTGTATGCTGTATTTCATATATAGAAGATCTCAAATGGGTAATAATTTAATAATGAATTTATGAAACGAGTTGAATAATGTTCAGGTTTTGCGAGCCTTGTCTCGCAAAATGCAGGACATTATTCAACGAGTTTCATAAATTTAATGTTAAATCATTACACATTTGAGAGTCTTCTTATCATATAGTTTTTATTTCAGTGAAAATTGTTTTGATAGAAAGAAGAACGAATTATTGGTTCCAATCTGACACGTTGCACCTTTTATTTGTTTCGCGTAAAAAAATAGTCCCCAACAAAGTTGAGATAGTACTAACGTTTAAAATTAGATTATAATTTCTTACAATCTATAAGTCTAAGAACAAGCATCCTTCTGAATAAACAGAACATTTTACACAGACAAAATCATTTTTCAACACAGAATTTCCCATGCTCGTGATGTCACATTGGTTGAAGCAGTAACGGTTAGAATGAAGTAGACGGTCCATGATTAGATGACCTAACATATCACCTTTTCAACTAAACATTATAGTGGTGCAATATTCATTTGAAGAAGAAAAAAATGTGTATTGGATCCAGAACTTCTCATATTTACTGCTATGTATTTGTGACCGGTTGTTTGCAGTGTTTGACTTGCAACAACAGGTTACAGAATAATTAAGTTAAACAAATTTTATTTTCAGTCTGAATTGCATCACTTATTTACCGCGAAAATATGCATTGATTGGATAAATTTCTGTCAGTTTGTAGACTGTTTTATCTCCACTTTCTCCTGTGAACAGAGGTGAGTTTATTTACTTCTGTAAGTTAACATTGAAACCACGCTTGTATATAGGTTTACCATTCCCCTCCAACTCCAACTTACACATTCGATACAAACTGAGCAATAAATGATACCTTTACTTGTTACTGTTGTTGTTCTTGTCTTGGGATTTTATCCTGCAGTGATAAATTGGGCATTTCTAGACAGACTTGACTTATTGTTTTCCAATTCCTTTCGTGAATCGAATAAAAAAATGGCGGTCAAATTGTTCACTGACAACAAAACATGCGGGGTGAAAAAAGGTTTCCCGCGATCGCAGCCAATCAGAACAGAGAATACTGCATAATAATGTCATGGTCTTATTTAGACCAATCAGTATCACATAAAGTGATATGTTCACGTGTTATAATATCAAAACTATGAAACTGCACACACTATAGGCAAAGTGTACGACTAACTGATAGATAAGAGGAAAAGCCGAAACCAAAATGTAAAAAAGCCGTTTTAATTGTGGACAAAATTGAAAGATGAAAACAAATAAAGAACACTTTACATAATTGTAATAACGGTGGAATTGAATAAAAAGTGTATCCAGACTTTATTCGTGTTATGTACTATTTTCGTTTTGTAATTATAATGCGTGTATCAAAATGAAACGGCGCACATACTACCATGCCAACCAGGATTTTATTCAATGTCATTGTACTCAAAATAAAACTTATGTGCGACATGTAGAAATATGGTGCTGAAGAAAAAATCGGATAAAAATCCATGAACATTATATGTTTTAATATGTATTCATGAATCGGTATATCTAATAAACTGTCTTATTGTTATATCTTACACATTAAGGTTCACACTGTCATGATCGCAACTGTTATCCAAAAAAAGCAACAATATCCATCCCAGTATAAGTACATAAATCCATCCTTCCGTCCATCTGCGTGCATAGATACGTTCACATCTATGCAGATGCTTGCATGCAATAAAGTATTTAAAATGACAAGGAATACTTGGCAATTAGGCCAATTAGGGTCATTCGATTCAGATCTAGGATGCTTAAACTCTTTTTTTTTTTGTCTTAAAGATATTAAAACAGATGATTGTTTGAAATTTTCTCTATGGTCGATATTTATTTTTTAAAACGAAGTCGGCAAAAAAAAAAACACATTACGCATCTAAAAATATTATCAATGAATCTAGCTGGAATGCCTCCAGAACCTAAAAGAGAATTATCACAAGTATGTTTCCGCTGTATTTCCCAGTGTCGGTCAGATGGAGAGACATTGATAAGTATTAGAAGACACACGTGAAGCTAATGAATTATGACCATTAATTAATAAATGAAACGATAATGCATGCACGCACATCTCATGCCGATAAGTTGCATTTGTGGAAATTTTAAGTAACAGATGTAACCAACTAAAAATCATTTGAGGATGTTACTACTGCCACATTACAAGAACAGGAAACCAAGGACAATATTTATTGCTTTTAGAACTAAAAATGTAATGAAAGGTATGAATCTTATCAAAATATTTCTGAAGGTCAAAAACAGGAAAACGATCTTATGATATTTGACGTCGAATATGATTGAAAACAAATTAAATCGTTGTATGTCTCTTCTTACAAATCCTATAATAGTATGCAATTTGTACAACTGATGAGCCAGGATAATAAAATAGTATAGTGAGATGTCGTGACAAAACAAATGAAGCCGTGATTATCGATGTTATATCAAGTTTTATTTCATTCAATTTTTTATGACTGATTCTTCGGGGCAATGAACAACAAATAGCGTGTAATGGAATACTTTATCTGATACAAAAGGCGAGATATTACAATTTACGACATTAAGAAGGGAAAAGGTAAAAGTCTCTCTAATGGAAGGCATAACAGCATAATATGGACAAAGATGATACAAAAGAGAAATCCAGTTAAACAGTTGTCATTGTAATAATTTCGCCAAAGAGCATGCATACACATCTGTCATGCTGATAACATTTATTTTGTAACAATTATTGACAATAAATAGCCTTCGAATGTATAACTGCCTATATTTCAGATTACTCGCCCATCTCCATACCCATCTGTATACCTACCAATCTGCTACTTACCTACCAATCTGCTACTCACCTACCAACCTGCACACTTACTTACAAACCTAACAAAACATGTGTATAATTTCATCTAGCCATCTAATATATCATACATACATACATACATACATACATACATGCATGCATTCAATTCATGCATACATACATACATACATACATACATACATACATACATACATATCATGCATGCATGCATACATACATACATACATTCATACATACATACATACATACATGCATACATACATACATACATACATACATACATACATACATACATACATACATACATACATACGTACGTACGTACGTACATACATACATACATACATACATACATACATACATACATACATACATGCATGCATACATACGTAAAGAGTGAAAACCAACAAAGTATGTAAAATTCAACAAATAATGTATTTCCATACAGTAGAAAATGAAAATGTTAAACGACAACCCACAATATTGCGAATTCAATCCCAAATAGTCCAAAAAGTTGTATCACTAGTCCTAGTGAACAGATTTCTAATTAAATTCCAGTGGTATCCCAAATAAGATCCAACGCGGATGGTGTTGATGTGCATACAGATTTGAATACATAAATTACCAATGCCCTGAAGTGTGATGATGTGCTAATAAGCTGTTGATGAAAGATACTTATATAATCATAGATGTCTTTGTTTGAATTAACTATAAATCCAAGTTAATGTCTCCGGAAATTCCAGTATATTTTACATACTAAAAATGTATTCAGCAAAGTAAGCCACACCATCAGCCTCAATTGGGATAGTGTTTAATAGTCCCAAATATGAATCTTGAGTTCAAAACTTGGCAAACAACCAATACTGTGGCTAAATTATATTTATGACGATGCATGCACATTGATCGTCGATTTTAAACGTACCACTCTAATTTATTTCTGATTTTGTACGTATTTGCGACTTCTTATTTCGTTGTGATTCTTAATCACGAGATTATTCCCAAAGCGAATGTGTCTCAATGTCTTTATTCGCCTTTATAAGATTAGACAGGGTAATAGACCTATTTTATAATGGAACAAGTTTTTGCTGAATTAGGCTATCATTTCAGAGTATCTATTTGGAAGAGATATAGGTCGGCTGAAAATAACACACTTATACAGTTTTCACATCTAAGCTGCTGATGTGGTCGTGTTAAGAGTTCCCACCGTGAGAGAGAGAGAGAGAGAGAGAGAGAGAGAGAGAGAGGAAAATCCAACATGGAAGGCGATGACGCATACTGTAGTCATTATAGTAATGAAATGTCAACAGTTCTTTGTTGAACCATATAACATAATATTCGAGTTTTTAAGTCCAAATAAAATTTCAATAAATGTCTTTGTCCAAGAATTCTGTATGAGCACTTAAATATTCCCAAGAAAAGAATTAATAAGTTTATAAATTAGAATTTCAACACAAACTAATCACAAGAGAAAACATACCTTCATGTCTAAGTGTTTTAAAAGCAAACTGAAATATTTTCTCAAAACATCACTATTAAATCTCGCTAATGCGCAATGCCAGTAAAACCTGACTTTCGAAATAACAACGCAGAGGCTATTTACATGTCAAAAGCGACGTATTCCCAGTAAAACCACGATTTCACTCTAAAAATCACACACTAAGAATGAATTTTAGAAAAATTAAAAAGTTGTTTACTTCCAATCATGAAATAAGGACAGGAACTATGTCATCTTAAACATACAAAGCTCTAATATTAGGTTTTCGAAAAACTGAACTGAATTTCTGGAAAATATCAAATCCAGTAAATAAAATTTCATTACAATTAGTTTACAACTAACAAACAAACAATTAAATTAAATCAAATATAAATTAAATCCAATATACATAACATCGTGGAGTTAAATTCCTCTGTGTGTGTGTGTGTGTGTGTGTGTATTTAGTTTAAATCAAGGACATTATTGAGATTACACACCAACGTACCAAGGACACACATCCAACCGAGGAGTCCTGGTTGGACAGATGGTAAAATCTTGCTCCTCCCAACTATTTTAGATACAAATAACGTAAAATCGTGATTTGTAGGAAGGTCCCCGTTTACACGCTTAGCACTTGGAGTGTACCTTAATTCCAAAGTTGGTGATACACACGCCCGAAACCATGTCCTCGATTGCCCGGTGGAAAAATTGTAGAAAGATCTCCACTATCAAATTCCACGTTGCGAAAACGTATTATCTCCCTTTAGATCCAAGCATCGGATAGAAACTACTAAGCTAAACTATAAGAAGATAAGCTGGTGCATAT
Organism: Sinohyriopsis cumingii; assembly: GCA_028554795.2. NCBI lineage: Eukaryota > Metazoa > Mollusca > Bivalvia > Unionida > Unionidae > Sinohyriopsis > Sinohyriopsis cumingii. The sequence goes on along the minus strand of CM068837.1, from coordinate 15,932,564 downwards.
AACAGTCCCTGGTATTTTTATTAATATTTCATACATGTGAGACAATAGTGTTGGGAAACTCAGGATAAATTAATACCACACACGTCCAATCTACGACATGTACGAAAGAAGTACATCAAAATGCTATTGGAAATACGCATGCATTCATTATAGAGATGTAATGAAATTGTTATTATCCGACCCATCTGTAAAGTTATAACGTCCTGTTTGCGGCGAGATTTTACACACGTAAAGATATTGAAAAGACATCCTTGATATGCAAAATGTGTTTTATGATTATTAAATGAGCTATAATCGCCCCTATTTCATCATTTGCCTACTTAGTATTCAAACAGGAGAGAATATATATATAAATCAAGTGAAAATTCCCGTCAAGGTGAGATCGAATTATCACTAACCGAATTTGGAAGTTACATGCACAGAAATATATAGAAAGATCAATATATTATACAGAGGTCAAACATTTATCATCAAGATGATCAGTCATGTAGCATAATGTCCCACGCAGTCACATTATTTTTTACACCAGGCCGACTAGTCATAACACCAACCTCCTAATGCTGAGCGCCTAGCGAGGAAGCTGTTAGTACTATTGTCATTTCTTTGTTATGACTCTGCCTTTGGTTCGAAACCGCAACCTCCCGCATCCGAGGCGGACGCTCTAACCACTAGGCCACCTGAGCGGTCGTACGGATTGTTCAGACTGGATTAGATGTGCAAATATGCCATAATGTACCAATGTCCACGGCCTCCATGATTTTGTCAAATAGTGTGCGTCCTTAGTTTGCATGGATTATACAGAATATTTGTGTAAACGTGTGCGTCCTCGCTTGCATTGCTAAATTTCATATTCATTTAAACTGATAATACAGTTCCCTCCTTGATACAACACCATTTGCTATTAATGTACTTCCTCAAACAGTAGAGTGTGTGTGTGTGTGTGTGTGTGTGTGTGTGTGTGTGTGTGTGTGTGTGTTGTCCTTCAAGTGAATTTATGTTTTTGACTTTATGTTCAACAAGCCATTTTGGATCTGCGAGAATGATTGAAGGGCCATTGTGTTGTGTCTGGTATGTTGCTGGCCAAATTTGAAGTCACAAACTAGGTTTTGTGACATTTAGTATGGGAATATATTATCCTATGCCCCCACCCCATGCCTCTCTCTCTCTCTCTCTCTCTCTCTCTCTCTCTCTCTCTCTCTCTCACACACACACACACACACTTAGATAAAAATTATTTATCAAAATTCTTATATTATCAATGTTTACTTATCCAATTTTGACATTGCTCGAGGCCTAGCAAGGAAACTGCCTATATGTGTCAACTTTGAATTACCTAATTTTACTTATCCAATTCCGTTGATAACGTTGCTGATGGTCTGGTAAGACATATTGTTTGAGATGGAGGATTAACAATGAATATTAACAGAGTCTTTTTTACTGGAACGATAGTAGATGGTACATTCCATGTACATTTTTCTCTGTAAGATAAGGCGCTGACTGTAATGGGTAACTGGATCAGTACGCGAGAATTCTTAGACATGCCTACATTGTTAAATTTAGTTATGATAGAGTGTCTTACAAAACAAGTTATGTATATCATTGCGTACTTAGGACCTTGCCGGAAACTGTGTCTTTCCAAACTCGTCATGGTCGACTTAGAACCTTGCTGGAACCTGTATCTTTCCACACCCATCATGGTGGTCTTAAGATCTTGCTGGAACCAGTGTCTTTCCACACTCCTCATGGTGGATTTATGGCTTTGCTGGAACATGTGGCTTTCCACACCCATCATGGTTAAATTAGGACTTTACTGGAACCAGTATCTTTCCATACCTTTAATGCTTGTCTTAGGACCGTGCTGGAACCAGTGTCTTTTCGAACCCGTCATGGTAGACTTAAGACCTTGCTTGAACCAATGTCTTTTCGAACCCGTCATGGTAGACTTAAGACCTTGATGGAACCAGTGTCTTTCCAAACCCCTCATATTCAATCCTAAAACAATGAACAAATTTGAAGCCGAAAACAATGAAAACAGCCCTGCAGCTATTATTGTATATGGTATATTGTGGTGACCGCAATGGTTTCAAAAGGTACAACACCTAGGACAGAGATACGTACAATCAAAGACAGGAATGTATTATACACTTTATAGGTGAGACGTAGAACAATAGGTAAAATAGAACTATTGGACCAGATCCAATAAAAGAAAAGGGGGTGGGGGCATGGAACAATTCTGGTTGTATCATTGACGTCAATGTTTCGTGAAGGGAAGGTGCGTATGTGGTTATAAAACGAGTTCAATAGTTTCTGGTTATTGACCAATGGATAAAGACAGAACAAGGTCAATGATAGATTAACGTAGCTTAACGGTCTTATGCAATATTTGAAAAGTGAATCCAAGGACACACGCATGCGTCATAGTAAATGAGCACTGAAATATATCGAAACATATAGAAACTGTGGTGTGAAATTTGATTCCCCTCAACCCTCTTACACGTCCGATGGGGCTCAAATTGATGAACTAAAATAATCACAGTTATTAGCAAGTGGTCGCACTACCTAACCAACCCCTGCGTAAGTTTGGTTTAAGACCCATTGTTTTTCCTATTTCTGAGGACCTCAAGACAGAAGTCATTGTCACCTGAAGGTTTCTTAGAGGGGCAAACACGACAGATATTATTCCATTATTACCTAATGACCACAAATCACGAAATTATGGTTTCACGCTCTTATGAGTTTATTTTCTTGTTTCACATCTCCATGACCAATCAGGTAGCCATTCCCAGCCTAATATTGATAATTTACACCATACACCAGAAAACAAGATCCAAACACCTCCTTAAGAGAATTACCCGGTTTTCCTGTCACAAATTACAAAGAATAGCCTAAGGATTCATTATGTTAATAAATTTTACTAAATTGTTCCCTGCTACATAAAGGCTCGTGAATACGGCACATTACGGAGCTTTCTTCTCGACGTTGGCTAAGTAGTCGGTTTGAGAAATATCTTCCGAACACAGTCCCTATAATCAGTAAACAAAAATAGCACATGCCTTAATTTCTTTGCATCATATTTACGTTAACTGTCTTTCAAATACCGTTCGAAATAAGCAACAATAAAACAGTCATTACACACATTTTAAACAAGTCAACTTTCTTAATTATTAAAACATGAATTTAGTTAATATGTATATATATATATATATATATATATATATATATATATATATATATATATATATATATAAACAGAGACATTGACATATAGAGAGGGAGAGAAATCAATTTCACAGACAATGAGATACAATCAGTTATGTCCCCTAAGTTATAAAGTAAAGTGCATTTTGATTAGTGCCTGCTTTATGTTTAATTAATACATTTATCTTGCTATGTTGAAGTTTGCAGTGTACGTGTTTACACTTATTTTCTTTCAACACCTGAATTGATAATCTTATGTAAATGTGCATGATGTGATATAAGTTCACAATCTAAAACATGATCTTTTTATAAGACACGATGATCTCAAAACATATTGGTATAACAAACAATTGGCCAATACTTTATTCCTTCTATTTTTCTACACTATTTTCTTTCAAAATTAAACAAACGTTTTTAATTGTTAGTATGGCATAGTAGGGATGAGAACATGTTTAGTTCGTGCGAATTTTCTAAACTTATTTGTTTGAATATTTTTAAGAAAAGACTATCCAATGGCTACTATTTGAGATTCGCACGTAAGATTTTCAGTCAGGCTTTGAGCTCATGTTTACTCGTTACCATGAATTTAAAATGAAATCAACAAGCGACTGCCGGCATTGTAATATCAAGATGTACTAACGATGCGTGTGAAATCTATACTTGACATGGGGTAATATGTTTGAAAAATTCCTGCCTCATCCTAGAAAAGCACTAATTACTTTACAGTGAATATATCATACTTCAATCGTCTGACCTCCCTTGATCGGCTTGAAAGGTTCCTTAATTTACATCAGTAAGCTTGAAACAATTAGAGACCAGCTTTAGTCAGCGTTCAAACTGTTCCAAGTTATAAAAGTTCCATCCTTTAAAAGGAGATGAAATGAATCGTCTTCATTTCAAGAACTCCGCCCCTTACTGGAGTATCGATTGAAGTCAAATAAGTAAGTATTTTATCGTGAAAAGCATTCTATCGGGGTTTTGCACATTTCAAGAACTCCGCCCCTTACTGGAGTATCGATTGAAGTCAAATAAGTAAGTATTTTATCGTGAAAAGCATTCTATCGGGGTTTTGCACATTTCAAGAACTCCGCCCCTTACTGGAGTATCGATTGAAGTCAAATAAGTAAGTATTTTATCGTGAAAAGCATTCTATCGGGGTTTTGCACATTTCAAATGTTCATATTGACCTTAGTTTAAAATATTGCACTACTGTGTCGAAAGTTTTTTAAATTAAATATACGAGTATGCTAATTATAATTTACGGGGTTTCAATGTTCTATTTTACCTGATAAAATTTAAAGTTCTCAGAGTGATAATAGAGGTTTTTGAATTTGGGATATTTATATAGGTCACAGTCTACAATCCCATGTGACGTGATGATCGCTAAGGTCACTGTCATAGAAAAGTGTATGCGCCTTATGAAAATAAACAATAAAATATAGTTGCCATACAACAGCAAAAAAAGTAAAATAATAATGGTTTACATTGGTATGAAAATCAGCGGGTAGCTTGTGGATCGAAAGTGTACTTAAATTAAAGATAACCATAATGTTAGTTTTGTTTTGTTTTTTTTTTTGTATTTATCTGTAGACTGTGTTTAGAAAACCTTTTCTATTTTTTATTGTTTGTACTCCTAGTTATCAGCAATTTTCCATTTCCGGTAGCACTATCTCGAACTTAGCTGTGTTAATTATGTTGTCTTCGATAGACAGTGAGAAAAGGTTACTAATCGTATTGAGACTACTTGTCGTTGCTGCAAGTAGTTTTGAATAGACACTTGTTCGCGAATTCAATCGTAATAAAATTGATTTGCCAGTACCACCAGACACACCCGTTACGATCGAATTAGACCCGACAATAATTTCAATTAGTGCACATGTGAGTTGTTTTTTGTTGTGATTCCTGAAACATCTAGACCAACAGTTGTTTCCGCACCAAGATTATCAAGAGCATCTAAAACCAACACGCGCATTTATATTTTATTATCAATGCAGTTTTCATGGTGACTGTCTCGTGCAGTTGTTTATACGCTTCTATTATTTTTTTCCACGTCGGAACCATTGAAGGTCCATCATTGACCTTATACAAACAATGTGGTCGCATGGTACAGTTGTTCGACTGGTCGACCTTGTTCAGGTACAACCCAACACCCACGTCTAACCAATTACCCTTTTTACTGGTACACCTTCCAAATTACAAAAATATCTTCTCAGGGAATATTTAAAATACCAGCGATTGTGCGTTCTGCTGGTTTAGCATCCTGTTCATTTAAAACCAGCTGAGTCGATCATGGATCGATATAACTGACAACATATGCAACAGAGGGTGGTGCTTTAAACGAGTGAGCGCTTTCGCGTGCTAAGACAATAAGTCCAAGCTGGCTTCGAGTTGGTATTGATCCAAATATTGACTTCTATTTGCCCTTTATCATGAATATATTTAAGTGTGTACATGGATCCGGTAACGTTAACGTTTTGAGACATATATAAATTGACAAGTAGGACAAAATTCCATTCGATGTTAGCATCGTTTGTTAGGTAATCAATCCCTTTGTCGGTAATTTATGCAACCCAATCAACGAGGTCAGAATCCATAACGTCTATCTATCATTCTCGACATAAGTTGGGTAATATATAACGTATTTTAATGTAAAAGCATTTAGTGTTAGCGGTTGTGGTTGAGGAAGCCCTTCTTCCCAAAAGCATACTCTACGCGTCAATATCGATGGGGCCAGTCAACCAAGTTTGCAACAGTATAGTCTAACATAATAATTGAAGACTACTTGGTCCGCGTCGGGATAAATGACAAGCAACTTCATGTGCTGGTGTAAGTCTATATGAACCAAAATAGAATAAATGATTAGGTATCACTCACAAGCAACCTAATAGGATCCAGATCCTATTGTTAAATTCAGCCTAACAATACCGCTTTCAGATATGCGTCGCACCATCGATGCAAGTTCTTACGAACTGACGCTGTTCTTACAAACTGATGCGCCTTGTGTTTTGCGACACATTTCTGCAAAAGCGAAATACGTGCCTGATGGGGAATAAACACAAAAACCGTTATGAGTCACAAATGGTTTGTAATAGACGTTGTGCAAATCTAAAGCTGTGATTAGCTATGGTGCTAAACATCATAAAAGCACCAGGAGTACCAGTTCTAGCTTTCATACAAGAAGGCTGTGAGTCCGCAAAGCGGTCGATTATTTCCATGATCAGATGAATCCTTGTGAAACATCATAAATGCACCAGATGATCTCGCGTAATCCTTGTTGTATCTGTCGAGTCCGATCGTAGTCGTGCCAACGTCGACATTATCAATATTTGCATTGCTTTCCTTTCTCTCGATGAAATATTGAGAGCTGTTGATAAACGCCATATCATTGTTGACAAATCCAACTTAGCCATTACCAGGATAATTGGCATTGTTGTGCTGTACAAGTTTGTCCTTAATTTCCAAGAATTCCTCTTATGCAAGAAACACTATAAACGTGTCTTGCACCTGAAGATTACATTTTTGTTGGGTATGAGTAATCGGAAAATTTATTTTGGTTCGATCCACTAACACCGGCACACCTTTGTCAAATATAAAATCCGATGTTTCTTTTAATTAGGCCATTTTTTGCAATTGCAGATTGCTCTATTCACTGTTGAACGGTTTCCGAATCGGTCAGTCACTTTTGAGAGGATTCGTTAATAATTTTGCCAGCATCAGTTTGTTTTGTTTCTGTAAATCGTACAGTTATCAGTTTGTTGATGCTCGAGTCACTAGGCGTTGTAATCCATCTCGAGTCGATTGAACTGCCAGCAATCCTAGATTTTTCAATCGATCCACAGCTACATTTTTCATAGCATCAACAACTCGCATTAAAATTCCTTAAGCGATTGCTGCAAAGCGCGATTATTAGTCCGCAAGAACCTTTAATGCGCCGGTGCACAATCCAAGATCAATCAATCCAAGGAAAGTTCCATAATGTGTCGCACCGATTCCTCGTGATTACTCACGCACGCACAGGTATCACATGTCCAAGTGCGACTGTCATTATATTAAATATCAGATAAATCTCTAATGTACAGTGATGTACACTGTGCCCATCTTGATCCACAAGGTTAAAACGAATTTATGTTATACGATTATTTTGCATGAAAATACACGTGCGACGCATGAATAATCAGTATCAATTCGCCTGGTTCCACAGCTGGTGAAAACTTAAATAGTAACGTACCCTCAGCAGTGCATGTCGGTTCAGAACCGTTTTCATAACTGCCACTGATAGTATCACAGGTTAAATTGATTTAAATCGTGAAGGTAACTCTGAAAATGTCAAGCACTTTATGATAGCCCATGCGGAAACTCTTTCATGTCCTTGAATATCGTCAGGCCAATCTTAGTATCGAACCTTTGATATCAGCAACGTATGTACTGAATCGATTGGAATGACAGAACTGAGTTTATGGACACGTATATAAATTATAGATTCAGGTGGCACCACTGGTTGATGAAAGCACAATTGAGTTATCTGCACCAAATCAATTAAACAGTCATCTTCGAATAGTAGTCCAGCGATAATGGGCTGTCAATGTTGCTAATGCAATCTCGAGTGTGCGTGATTCATAAGCGGTAACACAAGTCATACATAATTCCGGTCTTGTTGGTGAAACCGTAATCATAGAGGTACGCTATATGCTGTATTTACAACGAACCGCTGCATTGCAGAATATATTTCTTTTAAGAATCGGAGAGTCTAAACACCGCGTGTTTAATTAGAACTCGTCATCGGTGTCGTAATATACGTCAATGAGGTATTAGAAAAGTTCATGCATTAATACGCAAACGTTTGTTTCGGTCCAATCAGTAGTGAGGAAACTATATAAGTATTTAGTGATTCGAGCAAACGTTTCAAGAAATTCATTATACGAGTGATCAGCGTCACGCCAAGTTCAATAAATGTTTGGAAGGCCAGTCAATGCCACAAAATACCATCATCTTACAGTCGTCACTGATCACTTTAAAGCACGTTTCCTTATCGTTGAGTCATTTAGGTCACATCCATGTTTTTGTGTCGTCCTAATGAAATAATTATTGTTGTATATAATACAATAATGTATTGGTATTGTGCGCGATGACGCATGAAAACACCTACCGCAAAATCGAACTGGGGATCAAACACGTAATGGTAGAGCAGCGATCGCTGTCACTTGTGATCGATGTGGAGCAAAACCATACACGTTTATATGACACAGGCCATGCAGGTCTGTCTGTGGAAATGAACGTTCCAGGTTTACAAAAATAATTATTGACGCTTTGTCACTGGTACCAGGAATACCATGGTGCAAAGAACCTGTTGAAAACACATTTCTGGATACAGTTGCTGTGGGCAAGGTACACCTTTAAGTATACTACTTGATTTTCACAAATAATCAAAGCCTTTGAAGCACCTTTAATTGTGTTAATACTACATGTTAACGACTTGTTTGACTTTGACTTTGTTTATTAAACATCAAAGGATATCCGTGTCTATCATGGATTTGATTCATAACTTGAATGTAATTAATCGGACACAAGGACGAATCGGAAGATGGATCAAGGATTGCAACGTCGGGCTACCGAGCCAGAATGGTCCATGATGTGTGTACTATCTCGGAAACGAATGATTATACAAGACATCCAATACGTTGCCGTTTGGCGCCGTCAACGGTAGACCAGATCCACCCAGTAGCGCTTTTGTGCGAGAGGAAATGCAAGTTGGTTTCAACAAATGTGGAACTACTACTATGATCTATTTTAATGCACTAGTGTACGTCCTTAGACGTCAGTCAATGAATCTCGCTTTGCTGTTCGCAATCGCATGATAACCAAACTCATAAGTGGTAATACCATCAGGAAATAGCCATAGCTTGGTATCCTATGGTGACAAACTCATCATGGTACATCGGTATTCATCCTTGTGCTGTTTCCGAGCTGAACCATATATGATGCGTGTGTGTGTGTGTGCGTGTGTGTGTGTGTGTGTGTGTGTGTGTGTGAATTTATTTCGCTTTCGAAGGCATTCCATCTGCATATGATTGAGATACTTTTGCGTAAACACGAGTGGAACACCTTTGGCTTTTTATTATAATGGTTTACGCTTGGCGCATTCAATAAATTCACATCCTCATTCATCGCGATTGTGCACAGATAAGGTGCACATCGGGACACCGAAATGCTTCTGGAGTTAATGGATAATCATTAAAGTTTCCTGAATATTCTAGATCAGCTTCAAAGAAGTATCCATGGTCGATGTTGATGATGTAGTCGTTTGTGTGTTTTTGTATGTCAAAGTGTGTGAGATTAATCCACTGAAAATCCTCAACAGGTACCGTTTGCATCATACAGATTATTAGTATAAAGATACATGATGCAATTGTTTTGGATAGTAGGTTTGTATCGCCTATGTTTGCCTTCTATGTGAACGCATATCGACGCCGTCGTGGAAGGAAATGCTCTACACCAGTATACAACTGCTCATGATACGCCAGGGATGATGAAATGTTAATGGATAGTTATTATATCGTATCGGTGGCAGCGCGGGTTACCAGTTACTGTGCCATTGGCTGGACAACAAGACGAAATAGGCGATGGGAATACACCCTTGGTACATCCTCAGAGATCAACAGAAGAAGGACACAGGATTTATTTCAATGGGCAAATTCACAAGCATGAGCAAGAAGTCGGATGTACGTTACATAAGAACATTATGATTGCAGTCATGGGTTACAAACAAGTAAAAGGATGATTACCTTGGCACCACACAAAAAAGGGGATGAATTCTACGACCATCTTTAAACACTTATTGACCATATACCCACGGAGGATATTCTATTTATTCAAGGAGACTGGAAAGAAGTATGCAGCTTCCCAGGGACTCACATATTAAGCGACCATGACTTGCTCATGATGAGTATCAAACTTCGTCTGAGGAAGACCAAGATGCCAACACAGGCTAGAATCAGGTTTGGACTTAAAAAGTTAAAGATCCAGACCTGGGACAAGCATTTGAAGCATCTATAGACGGCACATTTACATTTTTATAATCATTGATGCTGAAGAAATAAATATAGACTCCTTGATCACACCCTTCAACACTGCCGTAGTAGACTCAACCAGCGAGATCCTTCGCAATCATCGTAGGATAAGAAGCCACGTGGGTCACAGCAGATGTCCTCGACCTCGGCCATGCGTAGAGAAAACGGAAGAGGAAGAAAGGAGACCTTAAACGACCAGAAAAAGCAGGGATTACAAAAGGACTTAAACGAGCTTAAAGAAAGTGAAGGAACGCTTGATAGAGGACCAATGTATAAAAAAAGTCGAGAAAAGCCTGAACCAGAATAACATTAAAAAGGCATGCATGTTTGGTGTCCTTACAACAGATCTGGCAAACTAAAGAATGGCATACTGCACGTGCAAAGTATCTGATCGTCAATCCTCCTAAGAGAATTTGCAGCTTTACTAGAACTACCGAATAATCAGCTTCATCCGTCAACCAAACAAGGTGTCGCTTAGGATCATTCTCAACAGAATGAAGCCGCTGGCACAGAACAGCAAAGGTGTAAAAGAGGCAGGTTTCGTAGCAGTACGTAGCATTATATACCAAATCTTCAGTCTTAAAATACTCTGTGAAAAATACCTGCAGCATCAACCGGACCTCTGTCATGTCTTCGCTGATTTCACGTCTTCATTAATACTCCAACCAGTGTATCCCCCAGGGGTGTAAAATTGAGGGTACAAAAAAACCCTTGGTGTCAAAACTGGGGGTCAAATAAAAAATGTGGGGGTCAAAAAAATACTGACATTTTCATACCACTCGTACTTTTTCAGCTTGAAATAGAATATTGCAACATGCACAACATACTCTCTCTCTCTCTCTCTGTCTCTCTCTCTCTCTCTCTCTCTCCCTCTCTCTCTCTCTCTAAACATACAAATATACCAACTGCACAATTAACAAACAAATGCATTGTCCATTTAAAGAATAATTGTATTAGTTCATTTTTCTTTTAAAGTCGTACTTTTAACAGTCTCCTCAAGCAATATTATAGCCCAACACACTACATATAAGCCAATGCAGAAAGCCAAATAAATCTTTTTAATGAAATGGGAGTTAATTTACTGCCTTTCACAGATAATAAAAACGTTTTTTTCGTTTTTTATTTTACATCAAAAAACGCGGGGTTTTTTTACGTTTTTTATTTTTTTTGTGTTTTTATATGACTTCATTCACACGAAAAAGCGAAACTGTATGCAGTGCAAGAGAGTGCGGGATGTAGTGTTTGTGCATGCAAATCTTCGCCTAAAGGAAATGGTAGACAATATAAATTATATGGAAGAAACCATAGAGTGGTCAGATCAGTCAGATGGTGATAATGACATTGAGTGAAAAATAATTCAATGTTATCTGGACTACGGTTTGAAACTTTAGACATTTTTTCATATTTGTATCATTGAAACTTTAAAACTGGTATGTAGCGTGTAAATAAGTAAAATATTGATTTTTGTGTTGCCTAAAAACTACTGGAACGTTTTTTTTTTCGTTTTTTATTCATTGAGGAAAAAAATGCGTTTTTTTTACGTTTTCTATTTTAATTTTAACGTTCTTAACATCTATGCTGCCTTTCATAACATGTATACTATCATAGGTTTCATTGTACTTCATCCTACAACACATTTATTCAAATATCCAGGAGGATAATGATTCATCTTCTTTCTAATAAGTTACACTTGAACTTTAAGATCTTTCTTTTATTGCAGCAAAAGTTAAAAACAAACAAAATCTGCAATGACCCACTGACTTTGTAATCCAAAAAATGCATTTGTCTCTGCAAGTTTACTGATTTCATTGTTGTGAAATAATGTCTTAGGTTATAATGTGTTCTCCTGATATCTTACAGCAAACGAGGGCAGATTTTTGAAAATTTTAAAATCCTGTCACGAAAGATTATTCACTTTTACAGTCTTTACAATCACGCAATCAGAAGTCGCACCGGTATTCCAGTCAAGGGAATTATTTTCTCCATTTTTCATTAAAGTTAGCTCCACAGTTACTCTCTTGTGTTCTGCTTCTTTCACTTTTTTCACTAATGCATTTTAGTGCATGACGTTTTAATCTGGTGATCACTTTCTAGTGCAACAAGCCTTGAGATTAAACATCGAGATGAGAGCTTGCTGAGCTCGATGGAAATTGCGAGAAGCTTGCGAGATTAGGGGAAGCTACTCCGTCATAACATTGCCATTGCTAGTCTGGTTCATTGTTTTATATGTTCCCTGCGTTGCCACTTTGCCATACGAATAGAGGAGCGCAAGGCAGGGAGCAAACAAAGCGGGGAACCAGTCAATGCCTATGCTCGAAGTATATACGATGCCATACATCGTCCAATGCATTGGGTATTATATAAATCCTCATAATATTATGAAAATCCTTTGCGTCAAAAAAACGCACGGCAACAAAATGTGTGCGTCAATTTTCTCCAGCGTGCGTCCCTGACGCACAACTGTGCGTAAAGGGAAACACTGACTCCAACAGAAGTGAATGATCGATAAACAGACGCTTATCGATATCTGTGAGAAATTTCAATTCGATTTTGTATTTTGACAACACCGCATCCAAAGCAATTCTCAACCACGTAAAACCGTGGGAGGGATCAAGCTTATGCACTCGCATAGCAGTAACACGCAATGCCTTAAACACATCGACGAGATTAATCACATCTTGCGCAAATACAGATTGTGACAAACACACATATTTTCTAAAACAGGTTATGTTGTTTCCATGGTGCTCGCGAACTGAATCACATGGCCGGAAACTATCATTACCTAAATTGACGCACAATTCATATTTTTCCATGTATATGCTTTTACAGTTATTATGTCACTATGTGAACTTCTTAAATGTTTACAAATTATATTTCTCTAACAGAAATAATCATATGTATCATCAAAAATATAATCATCTATGTTTTCGATTAATGTATGCCCACCTTTAGGCGCATGTCATGTATTTTTCCTGACATATTTGTTATCCATTAGACATAAACGGTCTTAAAACTATTTACAGTGGATAGTATATGATTGTACGGCCATCGGTTTCGAAAGTTTTCACCTTTTAAAATAATTGTCCCATGCAGGGCATAGCGTTTTAACGAAACTCGTTAGCAAGAAACCATCAACTGAGAATTATTATCAAACATATGTTTGTGCTTGAATTTAATGACAGGCAATGACATCAAATGATACACACTGCTTGTGTATTGACTCCATAAGTTCTTCGTCTGGAGACGAAAAGCTCTTGGTATACATTTGCGACATTCGTTTACACTCCTCATCTTGGAACAATAATTCTTTTCTTCTATTTTTAACAACAATTCTTTAATTGATCTACATTTTGTAATCTTTCTTCAGCTACTAAATTCGCTCGACATTTCATAACCGGTTCATAACCTATGTATGATGACCGTGCCTTTAGTTGTTCTTGCGCAATGTCGTATAATGATTTTTCGTTTTTTTCTTTTCTTCTTCCTGATAATATGGCCTAATTTACATCGTTCCTTTCTAAGATAATTTCTAAATTGAGTAATTTATCAATATATTCCTAATATGTATTCGAAAACAGATATATAATCTTCTGAGTTCTTTTTGATAAAATCTGCATGATGCATTCTAACGCAGCAGTAACTTTATCCTTTCGGCAAGGTTTCTTAACTTCCAGCCTATCAGCAATATAATGCCTGGAGAGAATGAGATATATCCATAACTTCTCTTAATATACTACACGTACTTAGCTGTTGTCATGCAGTATTCTCTGTCAGTATAAAATATATTCTCCGACACCAAATACTTCTCTGCCACACTGTGTAGCGGCGACAAATAATACTGTTTTTCTTCAGCTTTGTATAGTATATTTACAGTTAAATTGGTTATTTTTATGGCGGTTACTGACTTAAGTACATAGTGATCCGCTAACAGCTGACTTTCACTTTGTGAAAATAATCAACGCAGACCATTATCTTTCTTTACTTCTTATTTTGTTTGTTATTTGGCAACTGTTTGTTGTATTATTTATTATCATATGGCGCATACGTACCCGTCTGACGATGACATTAGCAATCATTGATTCATGGGTGATAAATGGCCGAGACCTGTACCAGTACCCTATATCCAAACCCTAACAAAATCACTGCTATATTAAACCATACGAAATAAATGTGTCAGAACATGGAGGATAAACACAAATGCAGTTCAAATTTTGTAACTGTCTGAATTTATGACAACCCGCAAAAATATTTACAATTATAATACTGAATAATGGTATATGAGAGTCATTTACTGAATGCTCGTTAATTCTAAACAAAATGTTTATAGATTTATGCTTAATTTTGTACCAAGGGTACAATTATATTTTTATTTTAAATATTTCAAAACGGGGATTTCTCTTGAGGGGAACATTAAAGCATTATTACAAATTAAATAATAAACATATCCATGACCTTTGCATTATTACGAATTTATATATTAAATCATTTTTCTGTTCTAAATGACAGAATCATATTTCGTAAAATGTCATTGAAATAAAAAACAAAAACAAAAGCAAAAACAAACAACAAACAACCCCATCCACCCACCTGCCCAAAAATAAAGCAAAACAATACAAAACCATAGAAACATGCAATAGGCCTACATATCCAGGATGTTTGAATCTAGTCAAACAGCATAAAGTCATATTCCACTAATTTGTTAGACTTCCCTTCGCAGTTTCCCAAAATGACAAAAGAAAACTCCCTGTATCAATCGAATGCATTCCAATCTGAACCTGTCATCCCAGAAACCGTATATTATAGGATTTACCATATTATTGATGACATACGAACGAAGCAAAAAGTCGTAAATAACGAGTCTTGTTGCTCCAATCTCTTCCCATAAGTCCTCAACCAAGCTGTCTGCTACTGACATAGCGATGTACGGAATATAACTAATGATAAACATAATTGTAATCGAACACATCATTAATGTAATTTTCCGCGTGGAGTTCTGTTTTTGTTGGGAAGACGATACAGACTCTGATCGCTCGTTATCTGATTTGGTAGATTTTATGAGTGACTCTTCATTTCTCTGACTTTTGGAAGGCGCGTTCTCGTGCGGCGACTCTGATCTACTCCGGGACCGTCTTGGACACCCGTGTGTATTTCGTTTTGATTCAACAGTTCCGCTTGAAAAGTTTGAAGAATTTAAATTCCTTTCTGGAATTATCTCCCTTACATAACTGATTAGTCTCATAAGTTTCCTTTTTTGATTATTGGTGCTGAATGTTTGTACAAAGACTTCTTCAGGTTTTTCCTCTGAAAAGGATCCGACTGCAGCCTTATTAGCATGTATATTTGTTTCCGTACACGTCCAAGTGCTTGACCCAGGAATCGTTCTTAATATATCTCCTCTGTATTTGTCATGGATGTATATTTTATAGCAAATAAATGAGTATAATACTATCAGAGTGATTATTATGATTATTGCAATGAAAAACGTAAATCCTAGATAAATTATTGGATATTCTGTGTGTTTGTAAAAATCATCCACGAAGCATTCAACTCCGGTAATATTCGCATAGCCTGACGGTTCGACAGAGCTGTGCCCATATATTACAGCTTGCGGCCATGAAGAAACTAGCCCCAACATTATGGCAATAAAGCATGCCTTCCGCCGACCAAAGTCTGAAACCTGCTTTTTCAATGGTCTGCAGATCTTGAGAAAACGATCTACTCCAACGACTAAAAGCACGTATATTGATCCGAATGTAAAAAACGTGATGAGAAACGTCAATGCTTTACAAGCATCCGAATAGAAATAGGTGTACGGATGAAGCACATCTAATAAATGATAGGGAATACCAATACAACATACAATTAAGTCCAGTACAGCTAAGCTCAGAATGTAGAATCTTGCACTCATTTGCTTGAATCTGTAAGTATATATGATGAGAACAAATATATTCCCAATTATGCCGCTCACCATAATAATGACGTAGAACACAATCACGGGCAACAGAACAATTACTTCTGCGTCGTTTATTTCTTGCAAAGATTTTAGATTCTGTACAATGTTTATATTGTAACTCTCAAACATATCTGTACTTGATAAGTTTGGCTCCAGTGTCCCGTCTTTTGGATTATTATCAGAATTCTCCATTGCTGCAGTGGAAAAAAAAATTAAATTAATTTTGAATGGAAAGAAATTGACATGTATGGCAAACGACTCAATCATAAAACTTATCAAGCAATTTCTCCTTTTATTCCCTGTTGCTTATTAAAAGTAAAAAAAAAAATGTATGTATTGCAGATTATAAAAGCTCACGTCCCTATTCTTGTCTGTGATCTTGCAGGGATCTACCGCAAGTGAGTCATCAGTTTTTGTCTACGATTTGGGTCAAGGTCACTAGTAACAAAATAAAATTCCTTAGCCTTCAATATGTATGCATTTTCTAACCCTGCAGCTAATGAAAACACTAAGCAGAATAGGCTGGCACAATACGAATTTTCGTACTGTAATTATGATCTTGTGGGTCACATAAACCCAACTGCACATGGTGAAAACTGCATCCGGGACATTATCTAATTAAGAGTAATGAAGATAATGAAAGATCCGAATTTCGCTAAAATTGAATCAATCACTATGAAAATTTCCCAAACTGAATAAAAAATAACGCGAAGAGGAAATGGGCAGATGCTCCAATAAACTTTAAGACACAACCTTATTTCGAAATTGACAAGCCCAAATGTTCTCCTTTCTTTTAGTTTCTCTTTGTTTTGCTCTTTATTCTTTTCTGCAGCCCACTTGTTTCCTTGTAAATACAATATGAACTCATGAATTATTATGATACCTTGACACCGCATTAAATGACGAAATATATACATTGAGATGAAATGTGGATGTCTAGATTACGAATGTTCTCACATGACTAATCGAACGATGCTGTTTGTTTAATCCCTACCTCTGTCTACAAGTCGTGCACAATATTATTCAACAGGCTTCAATAACTAGTGTTAAAACTGTAATCTTGTCCTTATCGAATGAAATCGTTCCAAAGGATTAAATCGTGCAAGAACTTATTTGTGTATCATATGACGAAGCAAAAATGAAACCACGTGCCTTTGTCATACACACTAAATCTGAGCTATTTGAAAATTGCTTTTGTTAAATCCGCTTTTTGGGAAGAAAAACTCATACTTTAAAACAAAAAGAAAGCAAAACAAAAAAAAAAAACAAAAAAACAAAACAACACAATATTAAGCAATACAAATGTATTTAAAAAAAAAAACAGATATTCGTCAATTTTCCCGTTTGAACTGTATTAATATAGTCCAGGTCTATGCCAATTATTTACCCATAAGCCACGTATTTGATTCAGGTAACTTAGCAACATAAAGAAATACATAGGAGACTGCAAGTACACTCAACAGGTTTCTTAGAACCTGCCTTGGTGTAAATTATTAAAAGATAATAGCCTGTTCATGCATAAAGTGTCACTAATACCCAATGTTCGGTTAGACTTGGAGTAATCGTAATCATTATAAGTAACTATCTATACTTCTTTTCATCCTTTTCTAAGAAGTCAAAATACTCATAATGGAAATATGTTTTTACTTTTATTAAATGCAATCAGAAATTTCAAGCATTTTGTGTTATCAACATTGCTGTCTGATTTTATCAATGAATATGTGCTGCCATTCGGAACTTTTATATATTTATATATTTTATATTTTTATATTTTATTTATTATTTCATATTGAGTAATTGATATACAGGTATGTAGATACTAATGGGAACGTTTGCAAATTTTACTCGAATTCGTTTCACTAGTACTAAACCGATGGCATCATTTAAAAAGTACATATATGTTATACAATCGTTTCATTTCCGCGCTTTGTCATCGCATTCTCAAGAGTTATCCCCGATAAAAAGTTTCCTCCACCCATAAGACACCGGTAAAGAGATGGAAACCTTAATATTGACTAGTACGAACATTTTGAAAAGCACCTAGTGCCTAAACAGTGAAACTCGTACTTTTGTTTCCATTTCTTACACCGGCAAATATTTTTCAAAAAGATCTGTAATTATCAAAAGATTTGAAAATTAGGTTGTTTCTCACACTGGATGCGTATTCGTCAATAACCCATAATTTGTCCTTATCGCACCTACCGTACATGGCAAACCGACGAAGATTCAGTGTATTTTGTTACATAGGCTGAAGATAAGTACAAGTTACTTTGAATTCTGCCACCGATGTATTCTTAATGAATGTGCATCTGTATGCCTCTCCGTTCATCCTTCTTTAACCGCTAGGTTATAATTAGTATGTAGCATGGTTTCTCAAATACTATGTATCACCTGTACTCATGTACAGTACTAAGCAGGTGTGTCATGCAGTTTTATACGATGTTCAATGTAACGTTTAGCATTAATTCCAATTGGCAGGGTTCTATTCTCGAGCTCAGCCAATATGGGTATGTCATCAACTAGTATGTGCCTTCCCGTAGGTCGACGGTTCTTACTCGGGATTTCCAAGGTTTTTTTTCCACCAGTTATACTGGTTCCAATGTATTGCTAGCCTATTGTGTGTTGAAACCCATAACAACAACAACCATTCGTGCTGAATCATGCAAATCAGTATGATGATCCACTCGGTTTTTGGTACAAAACAAAGTCACGACAGCCTATATGTAAGACTCAAATGGTTCCGTCCAGTTCTACAAATGATATAGTTTCTCAAACATTATTGTTTGCAGAAATAAGTTGATAGGTGTAACCTTTACGAAGCTGTTATAACGGTACCAATTGCACAAGTCCAGGTGGGCGGAGCTTAAGGTGTAGGAACATTGTATTTCGAAATAAACAACAAAACTAGCTGTGATTGGTGCATTATGCAAGAGTTATACTTTATGTTAGGCTTAAAAAAAGTTGTGCCTCCTGGCAACATGTGCTATTATGTTAATTCCTATCTATATGATATTTTGTATTTTTTATGATTTTTAAAAAATGTGGTACACATGTCTGAAACAGTGTTCTGACTAGATAACTCTTACCACTGTATAGTCCCAGCAGAGTTATCTCTCTTAAATGAAATGGAGTACTTGGTTTTGTCCTTGTCAAATTGACAATCTAACACTGCTCTCTAGAAAAGTGTGTGACATGCAAAGTAGGAAAGAAAATATATTTATTTCCCCAAACAATAGCATTAAGGTCTATGGAAAAACAATTGGTACCATGATACCAGCTAGATACATTGTTCTAAATTATACATTTTTGACCTATATTTAAGTTCCTCATACTTTATAGTTTTGTTCAGTTTCGTTTCACTGACAACATAACAGGAAAATTGCTCTAATTCATTGGATATGTTAATAGATGGCGAGTAAGATAATAGTCTTACGAAAGTCTTCCTGTGACCTTTCCTACTACAATGATTTGGGTTACGTTTATTTCTAATTAAGCTCGGTGTATCATCTTTGCTTGTCATTGTGTTAATACAGTCATTATCGTTTTCTTGTTTGTTATATAATCAATCCGTACAATTTGCTAATGAACATCGTTCAGTTTTTTATTTTGAAAACACACACAGATATTTGGATAGGTCTGCAATGTCCGACAATATTTTTCTGGCTGCTATATCTTATATTAATAAGACTGAATTATATCCACCAACTTGTATACTGGTCAAACTCTCAAAATAGCAAAGCAACTACGAAAGCAACACAATTACTAGATATCGAACAAAGTAAATGATTAATGAACTATCCAGTTAACCACAGCTTTACCTGATTGGCGGACTATACAATTAGCTAACATTACTAACGAAGGAAGGAACTTAGTAAATCCCATTCAAATGATTAACGTAATTTCCATTTTGATACACGCAGTTAGTGTTAGGTCAAAGCAGGTCCGAACTGAGAGGGGAAATTAGGTACAGTCTGCTTCGTCATGCCCAGCATATATGTATACCACGTGAACAGGCAATATACTAAACATACGAGTAAGCCTAAGTGATCTCACGCTTAGAAAAGTGATCCCATATGTTTGACGAATCTCGATTATTAATCCCTTTACTATCATCCAGACCACATCCTCGTCTTGTTACATGACTCTGATCTACAACCTTCTGTCTCAAGAGATACAGTCTTGTAACTTAACTGCCAACATTCGAGACTAGAATTCAGTGAAAAGAGGGATAACAATTGGTGCATGTTAAAAATAATCTGTGACAAATACATCAACCGGCAAGTCATGAGTCGTCATTAAACCGACTTATACGTTCAGTGATTCCACTCAATCTCGAACTTGGTTTCAGTAACAAAATTGTTCCTGGATACATCTAACAAGAACTACCCATATATTATAATCTCATACTAATCAAATTCTTTGGAAATTATTTGTTTAACAAACTTACAGTTTCTATGTATATGCGCCATTTAACAAAATTTAAAATTGGGCCTCAAATGTCGTCACAAATTTGTTAACACTTACCTAATATATATAGATTAAAAATATGCTTAAATCCTTGCTACAGGGCCAACGGTACCAGTTGGAAATAGTTCTACCAATATCGTGACTAGCAGTACGGATAAACATTATTGGTACCACTGCTGATATCGTGACAAGTCCTTAACTGGAAAAATATAATTTTATTCCTGATTTAAGTCGATTCAGAATTCGGAAATTCGTGATTTTTTGCATGCCCAAATCGTGATGGTTGGCAGGTGGTGACCATAATTACGAGGTAGTTGTTGGGATCTTCAAATCGTATGGATATACCATAACCACAAGGCCGTTGTTGAGGCCTTCACATCTTAAGTATATGCCATAATTGCAAGGCTAATGTTGAGACCTTCTAACGTTAGGAATATACCATAATCATAATGCTTTCCTGAGGTCTTCGGACCTTACGGATACACCATAATCACAATGGTTTTCTGAGGTCTTCAGATCTTAGGGATACACCATAATCACAATGGTTTTCTGAGGTCTTCAGATCTTAGGGATACACCATAATCACAATGGTTTTCTGAGATCTTCAGACCTTAGGGATACACCATAATCACAATGGTTTTCTGAGGTCTTCAGACCTTAGGGATACACCATAATCACAATGGTTTTCTGAGGTCTTCAGACCTTAGGGATACACCATAATCACAATGATTTTCTGAGGTCTTTCAGACCTTAGGGATACACCATAATCATAATGCTTTCCTGAGGTCTTCGGACCTTAAGGATACACCATAATCACAATGGTTTTCTGAGGTCTTCAGATCTTAGGGATACACCATAATCACAATGGTTTTCTGAGGTCTTCAGACCTTAGGGATACACCATAATCGCAATGGTTTTCTGAGGTCTTCAGACCTTAGGGATACACCATAATCACAATGGTTTTCTGAGGTCTTTCAGAGCTTAGGGATACACCATAATCACAATGCTTTTCTGAGGTCTTCAGACCTTAGGGATACACCATAATCACAATGGTTTTCGGAGGTCTTTCAGACCTTAGGGATGCGCAATAATCACAATACTTAGGCATTCAGACCTTAGGGCCATTATTACAAGGCACACACATTTCGTATAATACAATATCTGCATTCTCTTCCTCGCTATTTCAAACAGTGTATGCGGTGATGAAAATACTTTCTCTCTCTCTCTCTCTCTCTCTCTCTCCCTTTGAAGACATACCTACTTCGTTTGTTGGTTTGTATGTTTTTATATTTTGTTTTACTTTAATGCCACAGTTTATTTTGGCTACTCTATAAAAATATACAGATAATAATTCTTGTGTGAAATAATGATAACACCATATTAAAAGGATTTGTTTTTACATACAGGAAACATACTTCTTATCGATATGTAAGAAAACAAGCAATTATTGTTAATCGTTAGAAATAGGTGTTGCGATGATATACTGAACGTAAAGCTGATTTCCTCTTGAGTCTTGGCCAGGCACTACGGAGCAATCATCGAAAATAAACGAAAATATGTAGCAGTGCGAAGAAAGTTTGACTCACTTGATTTTCGGTAACTATTACTGTTATCTTACAGATTCAAACGTTAATACTTGATGGTCGGAAGACAGGTCTTCATAAAACTCGCAATGGGTAATCCCTAAACCTTGATAACTGATTTAGGAGATCAAAGGAATTAGAGACATGTCACGACATTTTAACAGTTTCCGAGTTGACTCGTTTATGGTGGCTCTAGAAAACAGGTTTTGCACTCGTCATAATCAAGATAACGCAAGTTAATGCATTATCTCTTTATACCTACAATATTTCTTTAATCGAAAGCAGAATTTAGGTCGAATGCTTCGCGTCTCAAAATCGAAGACAACGTATGACAAGACTTTCTTCACTTAGGTTGCAGAGTTTATAGTATATGTGATGTATCAGAAAATGGATATAAAGTGCGTAATACCAATGCCTAACAAGGATTATAAAATTATGAAAATAGAATATTAGTACCTGTGAATATTTTTCAAGAGTCTTATGTTACCTGTATCCATTAATTGAATATATTTATCAAAGATTGGCATGGGCACCGTAACAGTGAGAAATAATTTGTTGTATTTTATCAAGAAAATAAGAATACCACAGACGATAATACAATTCATCACCTATTTATTGTGACTGACAGAGTCGACAATATCTTTTCATTCAGGAAACATTAGCCGAGTTACCATCTTAATCAGGAAACATACGATTTCCAATTCTTAGCTTACATAAGTTTTATAGACCTTTTAGACAATGAAAAAAATATTTTTCTAAATTAAAACTAGTTTTAAATAACCTGTAACTAAGACTTTTAAATGACGTTTTGAGGTTAGGTATCCAAATTGGTGTATTCGAATCTCTCAGTCGTTGTTATACTGTCTTTGTTTTAGCATTTAATTTACGTAAAGGTTTAGCATTTGCACCTTTATATGGGAAGGTAAATGTCACGTGTCCTTTGAGTTGTTTATAAACTTCTGAACTTATTTGATGTTCACTGCAATACTAAGAATTTAGTTTTAGTTGAGTTTTAATTTTAATTTTGATTCAGCTGCTTGCAATGACCAAAATATGAACAAATTGCAGGATCCACTTGGTTATAATGAGCATCTTTATCTCTGTCTGTCTGTCTGTCTCTCTCTCTCTCTCTCTCTCTCTTACATTATCCCAGCTAGTTACTCACTATATTTGATTAATAGTTTTAACTATATGCAGTGGCGCAGACAAGAAATTTGGACCCCTATACCAGCCGCCATGCAAAACTTAACCCTGCTAAGTCTTAAGTGTAAAATAAAAATTCCGGTGCAAATTTGCGTTGTTTAATCTTGCTACATGGTAGTCAAGTCCCTGAGTATATGACAAAATGAAAAATACTTTCCAAACTTTTTATTTACTTAATTATACATCAATGTAAAGAAAGAAATTCGATAAATTATTAGGTTCATGTCCCCAATTATTAGATTCAGATTCGTGCAAACAATGAGTCGTTTCATATTCCAGTTTATTATATACACTATTTTCATCAAGCGTGGAAAAGTTTACAAAATGACTTAAGCTTAAAAGTCAATATTTGTGTTTACGAAGCACAGGTATCAACCAATGATGAAAATTATCAAAATAATTAGATAACATTGAAGTCTGATCGAAGCTAATTTTGGTTATATTTTTGGGGTGCATACGTACAGAACGTAATTAGACTTTCATGTCATTAAAAGTGTCTTGAATATATTTTTACACATGCTAAATTATTTGGAATTGGGCATATTTATAAAATAAAACTTTGTTACCAAAATTATTTATAAAACTTTCGAGGCAGAAAAATTAAATTTAGTATCCATATTTCTATTTGTATATAAATGAACTGATAAAATTTTCTGAAAATTCCATGAATTCGTTTGTTCATTTCATTATTTTACACGTTTTACTAGTTTGAATTAACTTTTTGACTTCTACTTTGTCACTTAAAACGTTGTTAGAACGATTAGGCAAAACCCGCTTGAGATTGACAAATGGAACGCAAATGTCTCACTTTTCGTATTTTCATCTGAATAAAGCCGAGACATAAAGAACATAAATAAGTATATATAAAAAACAAATTAAAATGGCACATATATACTCTTCCGTGGAAAAGAGCATGATTTCAATTTTCTATTTTGAGCAGCATTTGATGATTCCAATTATTCACATTCTCTCCGTTGATTTAATATTAGTCTTTTCACTCGGATGTCATACAAAATACATTGTTCGTTTACTCTTCTTTGTGCTTTTAAATAACAACATCTTTGTAAACCAACGCACTTTAAGAAATGCATATTAAAATAAAATGCCTTAGTATCACATAACAAAGAAAGAGTCAAGAGCAACTGCTTTGAGATTGAAAAACAAAATACAATTTAGTTATAAAAAAGTGTGAATATATAGACTAGCAATAAAACATTCACATCTAATGATAATTATTTTGGAATTGGGAAGAAAGTAAATTATGCAACAGACAGGTGCAAACTAGAAATACTGAAGAAAAATTTAATTTATGCTTTAAATATAACAAAATCTTTCGGCAAAACTGTATATTTTATATGTTCGCTGTGCTGCTAATTTTCGCTGGTTATTTGAGTAATTGCCCCGATGTCTGATAAAAGACATTACCTGAATTATGTGTATTTGTGTGAACAGGCACCAACATACATTTAGAAGCTAACATTATGTTAATGTTTGGTTGGAATCATTTGAATCGAATTTGATACCTACGATAAAAATGTACTTGTTGTATACAGTTTATAATTTAGTCTGTTCAAGCTACACAGAACCAACATTATTTCTTAATGACAATAATTGTAGCTTTAAAGACTCTTTGTAGAGGAAACATTTTCAATGGATGTATGAGCACGAACAAGTGCTATTAGTTTAATCTTATAATGGATTCATAGTAAACAAGCGAGAATTTTGCTATGTCAAAATGTAATTTTGTGCAATATCCAGTCTGGAACTAAACACTGTAAGATGATATAGATTATACCAAGCAAGATCTTTTAAAACTTTCTATTTTAAATATTCTTCAAAAATACAGATGACCCCTAAAACTAGTTTCTTGTTTTAAGTACGTGGCATTTATTTTTTTGTATCTAAGGAAAGCAGAGGCAGCATAAAATACATTATATAATTAGCCGTTGCGAAAAGAAAATCAGTAAGAAGAAGAAGAAAAAAATGTTTACATTCCATTTACCTGAGCATATGATTACTTGATTATAGTGAGAATGATTATGAAAACGATGATTATCGTTTACAGTAAGGACTGGGTTTTTTGCCGTGGTTTGATTGATCAAAGACATCTGCTATTATCCCTTAGAAGTAGAAATGTTCACATCGTCATGCGTGAATACGCAGCGAAATATGTTTATGTAATAAATAGTAGCTATGGAAAAGCATGTAGTGTACTGATTTAGATATTTCTGGGTTTTAAGTTATCTCTTTACTCTCATCGATGTATTCTATATCACACTGGATGGAATACCTCTCTGAATATCAGCAATTCCCGACCCTGTCATTCCGTATATACAAGGCTATTTTTTCTGTCATGAGATTTTATGAATTTCATTAAAATGAATGATTTAGTATCTCGCTTATTTATGTTTTTGTTTGGCTAATAAACTAATCAAAATGTATCATACGCATGTTAATGTATGTATGTTATTCTTTTACATAGAACATTTTCATATATGTTCGAAATTATTTTGTTATAGAAGGAACCACTATTCGGTATAGGTTGGAATAGGAGTGCGCATGTCAAAATAATCCTCTCTGTGACTCGCTCTCAACAAGCATTCTTAAAAAGAATAACTTTGTAGAAGGCCAGTATTTAATATTATATAAAACTTTTACAAACACATTTGGCATTTCAGTGATTGAGCTTTTCATATTTCATTCAGTACATTATCATTTGATTTTGCTTTATTGTTTTAAAATGTTAACAATATTTCTCATCTGTAAGCGGTTCATTTATTCAAGTGTAATCGAAAACACCCACCCGATCCATCGTTTATGGGACTATTCGCTAGTCACCTTCTATGCTCACTTTCCAACTATCATGTCTAAACCCATCATTTCGTTTCAAATATTCCTATTATTATTATGTACAAATATTCCACAAATGCATACCATACCTATTTCTCCTCTGGTGAATAGCTGACCTGTATTATATCAAATTTGTCAGCACGCTCGGTCGCCTCTATTTAATTTAGGATATCATTATCTAGACTGAATATTTCAACTTGATTTCTATCAAGAAAGTTATTAACAATATATCATAAACTGGAAAATGTATGACAGCTACAAGAATATTTGAAGCGAGTAGTGTATAATCACAGTCTAGCAGCCTAATTAGATCAATTGTTCTACATAATTGTTCTAAATTTTGAGGAAACCTTTAAATAACCAAATAATAAAATAACAAAAACTAGAACGCGGGATAACTGCGTTTTAATAGGTAGATAACTTATTTCCTCCATCTATCTGTCCTTCATCATGTCAGTGTTTATGATGTTGCATGATCGAAACAAGCGCGGTAATGAACTTGAATTTTTGTCAATAAATAGCTTTTATTAGGATAAAGAGAGCAAATAGTCATGGCCAATGATAACCTCTGTCTGATTTATAACAGCTGTACTACTATTTGGTGCATAGGTCGCGAGGGTACCGTTAAGGATATCTGTCTACTACGAGCAATCAAGATTTTATTTTCTTTGTTAAGGATATAAGTGTCGCTACAAGCAACCAAAATTGTATTGTCTTTGTTAACGATATAAGTGTCGCTACAAGCAACCAAGATTGTATTGACTTTGTCAAGGATGGATACATAAGCTAGTATGGAATAAAGAATGGATCTGAAAATCGTATTTTGTATTGGGGAACTGGATTGCCTACAAAACACAACAATACGCGGACTACTGAGTGAAAATTCATTTAAGATGTAATTGGCAATATTATTTGTGAACAGTAAGAGCGACACTGGATGCAGTTGCACCCTTCCTCTTGATAGACTGTCGTGAAAAGTAAATCTGATTCTTAACAGTAATCAAAGTTAAATGATGTATTTACTATTTGTACATCCTGTGAGTAACTAAACTCTCGCAAGGAATAGATGCAATATCAGATAGGTTACCTTACCGTTTTGGCTTAGAGTCAAGGCTGGGGTAAGGACTTGTTTCATAAAACAAGTTTGTTTAATACACATATGTAAAATAAATTGCACGACTCAATGGGTGATCTTTTACGTTTAAGGTATTGAAACATTCCTTCAACTGGCTGATATCTGGTCACGTGATAATATCGAACATACTTATTTACAGTTCAAACAGGAGACACGTGCATGCAGAAAATTAACGATTGTATCGTCAACTATTATTAGCCTACCTTAATCCCCCCTCCTCTTTAAAAAAAATATGGACCAAAGATAAGTGTATGTACATATAGAACCGTAAGCAGTTTTACTTCTTTGGATGTTTGTTCTCCTCAAAGTATGTGGTTGATATTTCATTGCGCGTGCATTTATATCAGTCAGTAAATATTTCGCAGTAAGTCAGTGAATACATTGCAATACGACAGTGAATATTTTGCAATAAGTCAGTTAATACATATCAGTAAGTCAGTGAATACATCGCAACAAATCAGTGAATAGAACGCAATTAGTCAGTGAATACCTCGCAATACTTCAGTGAATATTTTGCAATAGGTCAATGAATACATCGCAATTAGTCAGTGAATACATTGTAATACGTTAGTGAATATTTTGCAACAAGTCAATGAATACATCGCAACTGGAATCGGGTCACAATTAATACTTCCAGTTTAGTACCCACGAATGTAGATCTAGTCTATTTTTAGAACATTTTTCCCTCTCTCATTTTGGTGGTGATAGAAGAGTTTTATTTATGCATTTTTGGTAGGGATTTAAAGGTAACTGTTTATGCTTGATAATATGAGCTCAGGGTATTCTTGTCTGTGTGCATTTCGGCGACAGTGCACAGTGAGTAAATATTCCTTGGTGATGATCCGGAAGTTAAATCTATGTTCTGTTTGCATGCTGCTATGTTGACAGTCCAATATCTCAAAAAAGAGCAGGTCAACCTTTGACAAGAACTTCACCGTGAAGTCATCGTTGAAGGTATTTTCGACTAACAATTGATTTGCATTGATTGTCACATGGTGGAAAAGTCAGTACTGAGAAATAAATGTAGAGAACATATGATAACATTAACTGTATTCTATGTCCAATTAATCAGTGAATACATCGCAATAGGTCAATGAATACATAGCAATACGCCAGTGAATATGTTGCAATAAGTCAATGAATACACCACATTAAGTCAAGTGAATACATTGCAACAGATCATTGAATACATCGCAATTAGTCAGTGAATGCTTCCAAATACGGATGTGAATACATCACAAGTGGCAAAACAGGTAATATTAAAGTTAAAATATCAATCAAAGCGGAATTTGTTTATATGTTCAAAAACTAACCAATTGAGCCAATGTGGACGTGTAAAGAAAATCTAATGCAGAAAAGTTTGTCGTTTACAAATTATCAGCATGCCTTTTCAACACTAAACAACGTAGAAAAACATACTATATGTGCAGGTAATACTGATGTTCCGTGCTCATATGTTCCAAGTTAAATTTTAGCACTTTCCTAAATACTTACGGTTTAATACTGAATGGCTCTAAAATATTAGAAACGTAAGAAAGAAAAGTACGTCAGAATGTCCGTTTAAAACGTACTCCTGAAAAAGATATAAGTCCGGGTGTTTTTATTAGGATGTTTGAACAGGCCTATGTACAAATTTGTCCGTGCGAATGTCTCCAGGGTTAGTTATACGCAGTTTCAGTTACAAAAATGACACTAGCTTACATGAATAAATATTGTTTCTAATTTCAGTAAACGCGTGCTTGTTATGTCAAAATGCACACGTGTTATGTGTCAAGTGCGAGAAGTGTGCACGTGTCTCTATAATATCGCAAAAATTCAAGTCCCACTACATATGTTATTAAAACAGACACAGTCCATGCGTTTTATCATGAGGTCTCATTGGAAACATTGTTTTATGGGTTTTCATCAGACGATGACAGATTGCAGAAAAATAAGAATAATTATATGTTAAAGACAAACCCAACCCAACCCCCCTCCAAAACAAAAAGCAAGAAAACCAAAGATACAAACCAGTGCAAGTTGCTTTGATCTTGCTTGTAAGAGTGTTGTCTTTCATTCTGAGGCACAAGCTACGGCGTTTATCTCCAGTGCTACTCTGTCACGGATATTAACTAAACAGCCACACAGACAATATATTGTCAAGCCGTACACATGTACACAATGTAAATGTAAACCAAATTAAATATTTGTATTTGAATTTGTTAACACATGGCTTATGGAGTAACTGTGCATTATATATATATATATATATATATATATATATATATATATATATATATATATATATATATATATATATATATATATAATCACGGACTAGTCAATGTGTTCATAATGTTTTTTTTTTAAAGTGACTTTTTTCGTACCTTGTTATCTAAGATTCGATAAAGGTTGATAATTTCTGCTTGTAAACACTCCAGAGAAACTAAGGCAGCTGACTCCGGTGGAAATCTATAAAGCATCTAGAAGTATCATTGCGGCAGGTGTGCTTTCCATGACCTTGAGGCCTACAAGAAAAGAAACAAAATCGATAAACTGGGCTTTAGGAAAGTGGTATATTGATACTCTTTACATTCTTATCTTTACATCATGCAATATTTAAATGCATATACTTTCATCCTATTTAGAGAAATGTAAGGTTGTATAGCCTATATGCACACTACAAATCTTTCAAATGCTGAAAAACGGCAACTTCAGAACATTTTATATAAGAAAGCAGTAAAACTCGGTAATTGCAGAATTTCTGCAGGGTATGGAATGATTGGTACACATTGCAGTAGGAAAAGGAAGAAAACTGCAGCGCATCGTAAACTGTTTCGTTTTGTGACTTCCAAGGATGTTCGCCTGAACAATGTTCTCGTACAATATGTGTCAAAGTACAATGGGCACAGTCCCATTTATATCGCAATAAAACTAAATTGTGTTGGAACTAAATTGTGTTGTGTTGGAACTAAATTGTGTTGGAACTAAATTGTGTTGTGTTGGAACGAAATTGTGTTGGAACGTTACATACATCGGTTGAAAAGTCACAAACATTAAGTCAGGAAAATAGCATTCCCCGATGATCGAAAAGTTATTGTATCTGACAGTTTCACATTTTATCCATTCGCATTTAACTTTATAAGTACATTTCTCAAAAGTCAGCTTGATCACGTTTTGTAGCTGATAAACCCTGGAATAGTAGCGTCAAGGGCTATTAATTAACAAGCAGCGAAACGCTTGCAGCAATCTCAAATGAGGTAGATGAAAAGTGTACATGGAATCCAGTTATTGCTAAGCAATTGTGCCAAACTGTGCATGCTTAAACAATACTCTTGGAGCACAGCATGCATGCACCGATCCTCAATTATTCACTGGATTCATGAACACTGTTTAAAATGGGACATCATTCATCAAATCTTACTGCATTAGACTCAGGTAAAGGCTCCAGAGCAACTGATGCGGCTAACTACTGAGGAAATCTACAGTGCCCTTGAAGCTAGAACTTTTGTAGGTGTGCTATCCAAGACCTTTATGACTGAAAGAAAAGGAGAACTTCAAGACAAAGTCATATTGACACTAGAAGACTGCGAGCCATGTTAGCATTATATATAATACGTTGACCTTTTACAAGTTTGACTCGTTTCTCTCTTAAATGCGTAAAAAATCATTTCGTATTCTGCTGAAGTATTGGATCAGAGCCAAACTGTACACATTCCAAACTATGAATGTTGTCTTGCGTTTCGTTGCCTCAGTAACAGACATTCGTTTTCAGGCCTAACTCAAACTAAATGTAAAACAGGTTACATAGCGTCTATGTGAATATGGAGATGCAAGGTTCATGTTTATTAGGCACTTGCCTTCTACCCTTGGGTCTTGCTGAACAGTTTCATGTGTTGACATGGCCTCTCCGCCCTTAATATAGAAAATAAAACTATACTTTGGTTTAAACTGACATGTGTAATTGTATGTGCTTTATTTTTTAACATAGCTTTAGTAATTTAGTCATACCGCTGCGATGTCTGCAGTATGGCAGCTATTATGATATGTGGCATCATGTCCCATCCAGTTTTAATGCGGAGCGTCAAGCTAAGCAGCTGCGAGTACCATTTTTAGAAGTCTTTCTTATTCTTCGACTGGGTTTCGAACCCGCGACCTTCCGCATCCGAGGCGGATGCTCTAAACACTTAGGCCATCGAAGTGGTCCGTTTACATTTTACATTGTAATCGGCTTGAAAATGGATTGGTTTCTTTCGTGAGTAAATTTTTCAGTTAGACTAGCACTGGAGAATAAAAGATGTTGAGCTTCCAATGAAGGGTCAGCGTGTTTAACGTGTTTGTAATGTTTGATATAGATATAAATATCTTAAACTCTAGATGGATGAGGTGTAAATTAAAAAGAATGCAAATGTATGCTAAAATAATAACAGTGTACTTCAGTCGTGTATAGGGCCTATATTGCTAGTTTAAGCCGGTTTGAGAGAGGAAATTATTCAATAAGCCCTACACTGTCGGAAATGAAGACTACACATTACATGAATTGAAAGCATCTAAGAAAATACAAATATTGCACGACTCGTGTAAAGAAAACGCTACAGCGACATTGTATCAGTTTCTGTTCTGCAGGACAAATACATACAGGGATGGGGTGTGGTGTTGGTTCAGCATAAAAATATCACATGTACAAGTGATTAACTTGAATACCTTAATGGAATCGTACAAGTTTCTTTCCGCAAAAGTCACTTGTTTGTTTTTATTTGGAATTTTTATTTGGAATTGTTATTATAAGTTTTGTTCTTACTGTTCTGGTATAAGTCATCACCATGTTACAAAACTGAACTAAACACAAGCTAACATGCATTTCAGCCATTCACTCCTAAGAGAACGTGAACACATCATATCCGTTGTTAGGTTGTGATTTAAAAGTTTCTTTAAACATACAAATAATGATTCAGCAAAATGATAAAGAGCGAATTCAACAGAGATACAGTTAACATGTGTGCTCAGTGTAACCGTTGTGATGGTCGTTGTTGTTGTAGGGTTTAGCGCCATTTTTCAGCACGCGATAGACTATACATGGCGGCCAGTATTAATGGTGGAAGAAGAACCCGGGAAAACCCCAGAATGAACCACCGACCCACGAGAAGCTACTGGCAAGCTTTCTCACATACCCACATTAGCCGAATCCAAGACTCGATCCCACTCAGACAGAGGTGAGATGGCAGCCATCCGTAACGGAGAGCGCTTTAGACCACTCGGCCACTCGGGGGCCCCCCGTTGTGATGGAGGAATCTTTTAAGCATGTTCGATGAAAAAAAATGTAATTAACTGTAACTGATAATTAGTAACTTTTCGAAATATATTTCGACCTCAAAATTTTCAAAATGTTAATACTGTTATGCTTCTCTGGTGTTAAACTACATAACAAAAGGAAGCAAAACTATCAAGTTTCGTAAGATCAAAAAATAATTGATTTTCATAAAAGACAAAGTGAAAAGTACACATATACTTAAAGTGTATTGAATAAAATGATAAATAATCTTAATGTTCTATCATAAGTCCAAACGTACAAAATGTTACGAATGAATTTTAATAGTCTCGAATGTGCTGATGCACACATAGTCTTGAATGTACTGATGTACCAAAAATGTTGAATGTGTTAATCTACCAAAAAGGTACTTCCACTGTGTCTTTGAATGAGTTCTTAATAATTCCAAAGTAGTACTTAAGTCCAAAATAGTCAATGAGTACTTTGTAATTCCAAAATATTTAAATAAATGATTATTCTAAAATTTTGTCTAAACACAACTGAAAATGATTCCACAGATCGATCTTACAACATAAATGACTTTGTTTACAAAAACCTCTTTCTATTATTCCGCCTTGACCTATGTCGCAATAGCATTTTCTGAAAAAACTAATTAAAAATTCACAAATATTGTCAACAGGTTCTACACCGGAACATACCAAACGCGTAAGCCTTCAACTAAATATTTAGTAAATGTCTTAAATAACATGATGAAAGTAATGTAGGCTCAGACTCTACTTTCAATCACGAACACAGGTCAATCACACAATTTAACTATACATAACGAGAACAATATGTCCCCATATATGTATCAACACTATTCTCTCATTACTTCTCTACATCAGTACTAATAAAATTTGAAGCTTCACTCTCACGATCGCATATTTTATCATGGTATTTTTCTATCCGCCATTTTGAGATGGAGGTCCGGTAAAAGGCAAGACACATGACATTGTATTTTTTTTTAGACCAAAGAATATAAAGCGGAATGGGCGGGGACGAAATGGTAGCGATGATGCAAGTGAAGTAAAATGCATTGCCTAGGATGGTAGTCAGTCAAAACGAATTAACTGGTAGAACACTATTCCGCACCCTTTCTGTCGTGAATCCGGCACAGTCGGATATGATGCATTTATATCATGCTAAAGGTTTTGTGGAACACCCTGATAATTCTCAGCAATGTACAATTAAATAAGTTTAGGGACCTATTATTTAATTGGCTTCATAAAGGAAATTACCTTCTGAGCCGAACAAGCGATCGTGTCGTACAATGAAATATTCATGCTTTATAATGATCCATTTCAAGAATGAACAAGTTACACAAATTAGATTACAAATATAAGTAAATAAACAACGTTATCAAAACATAAAACACATTTTCGATGAATCTGACCTTGATCTCTATCACGAAGAGGCAATGAAGTGTTTAGGTTGCGCTCTACAGTTTCGTATTTTGCATTTTAAGGAAAAAGAATTTTCCCTGCTTTCCTCACTGGTTACACTGGCTATTTAAAAAAGACCTTGTATATCTTAGGTATAATTCAAAGAACCTTTAATTCCGTTTATTTTGGTGTATGATTGATGGGTGTAATATGGGTTATATAGTATACAGCTTGGCCTTACTCCAGATGTGCACCTTTTAAAACAGTGCTAGCTCTACTTGGTCATTTTCATTTCCTGAATTTCAGAGGTAAATTGTATAAAAAAAAGAGCCAATAACTTTTTTACATTTTATATAATTGGTAATTCATTCATTGCACTTTCAGAAGCTGGTATTGTCTAGTCTGGCACAATTCATTTTCCCTATTTTAATAGCTGCTATGGATATTGAACTTTAGACTAATTCAGACTGAATTTTTAGCACAAGGGAGCAGTCATTTTAGTTAGCAGTGTGCTTAAATCATGTAAAATTTCTAAAAGTACAATATCCAAAGAAATATCACCCACATTACAATAATATAGCATAGAGGTATGCCAACACTCTCTCCATTGTGCATGTTTTAAATGCGAACAACTTCACCTTACATACGTCACTCTCTCAAAAGTACATAATAACTGGTGAGCACCCCCTTAGCAATAATGACTGACTATAAAATCTATAAAAGTATGATGGAAATCTATCAAAGGGTTTAGGAAATATATGATAATGAAAACATTTGATCGAACCATTAACAAGTTGTTAAAGACGATGCCGCCAGCGCCGGGAAAGTGACTGGTATGTCTCGTTTTCTTCTAAGGTGGACTGTAATTAACAACAACAACAACAAGAACAACAACAATAATAATAATAATAATGTTTTCATCACGACTTGTCTTCACTTTTAAATTTTTAGTAAATATGACTGTTATTATACGTTATTCCCGCCAATCAAAGTAGCCCAAGAAGAAACGAGCAATAAAACAACTAAAGCAGAAGAAAGACAACTAAACAAGCAACTAGAGAATGATACGATATATGTATGTCTCATAAGGAAACATGTAAAGCCTACTTTCGACTCGACAATACCAAAATGGAATAAAGTATACCAGAGACAACGCCATGTATTGATAAAAATCATCAAAACCCATTAATTTAATTGATACCCCGTTGTTTTGAATGGTGATATTTCATTGACACCCTGTTGCTAAGCATGGGGATATTTTTTATTTATAATCAAGTCTGTCACTGATCTATTTATCCCTGAATAGCTGGCGTGTGGGATAAAATAAATCCAATGGAATTAAAACCCTTTATTCAATAGTCGCTGACGTTTCTGCTCTAATTACTGTAATTACATAATTGTGAATATATATATATATATATATATATATATATATATATATATATATATATATATATGGGTGTTTCTTTCATATTGTTTTATTCTTATAGATGTGGCAATGTAAAAATTAATTATGAAGTGTCTCTTCTGTTATATTCGGGCCTATTCTCTTCATATTAAGTGAGTGGGAGAGGAAAAGACTAGCTGAGTTACAACGTGAATATGTCACGTATAACATATTAGAGTGAACCAGATAAGGGATTATCATAATAGGGTATGGTAGTAGTGAGAATTGCGCTCCAGTTGTATATGGAGTTATTAACTGACAACATAAGGCACAACCACTTTATTATTTACTATTCATGTGTGACCAACCCCAACACACTGCAAGGATTTGTCTCAACAGATACCACCCTCCCTCACCCAATCGTCCTCCTCCCCTCTATAGAAAACTTTTACATCGGCCCAACCCACTCCTTCTGCCACACAGACGTCAGAGATTGACCCACAGGCTTTTAATGCAGTATTTGTCACATATTTAATGTTCTATCTTGACATGGCTGCATACGAAAAGTTTAGCAAAAAAAATATTTCAAAATTCCATTGAAATTTAAGGTTGTTTATTTATGATTTGATCCCATCTGAGGCACAAATGCGGGAGCCAATAAAAACACCCCTTCCTTTTTGGCAGCTACAAAGTTTGGGGAATTTTCACTCAACGAGGAGGATATGTGTACTCAGAAAGACAAAGAGCATCAAAGCATTTCAGACGTTTTCGGCGTTTAAATCGTGCTTAACAAATACTGGCGTTATAATAGTATGACCCTGGCGGTTGAAAGTAAGATACACAGAAGTGACTGGTTGGTATACCATCAAAGGTATTAGTGTTTATCGTAAGATAGTTTGCAGTATTCTATTTCACAATCATCAACAACATTTGGAATTTCAAGTTACTTGGTATCTTGCAATCAGCAATTTGGAGTTTCAAGTTACTTGGTATCTTCCAATCAGCAAACAAAATCAGAACTGAAATGTACGAGCCCTTTATTTTGATCGCAAATACTAGTTACAACTATGCTACCCATGTTACTGCCGATTTTAAATTACTATTCATTCGAATCCAGTGGCGCTTGTACTTAAATATACCTTGTGCTAAAAATAGACCATACTAGCATCACTGTGCCCGGCTCCCGCCATATTGTTTTCGGATAAAACAGAGACGCTTCGTAACACGTAGACAAAAATAAAGCGGTTTTTATTTGCACTCCCATCACTATGTAATGTTTTGATATATTCAACTACAATACATGAGCGTGTACAGTAATAATTTTGTGCATTTTATTTCTTTGTCATCCTTTCGTATTGTTTTCAATCTACGTTTAGTAAAACTCTTGTATGTGCACATTAAAAGGAATGGATGTGTGTCCCAAACGAATGTGTTGAAAACAATAATATCAATAATATTCATTTATATCTACTTAGTGCTCCTTTTATGGGGATAAACGTTTCCATGATATACGAGAATGTGATATTTCTTAAAGTATAACGGAACCAAAATTTCATCAAATCAGTTTGATTGTTGCTTAGCTCCTGTCTTTGTCTGTCCGTCTCTCTATCTGTCTCTCAAACAGGAGAGATAATAACAGTTGCGAGAAAATTTGAGCACAGGCATAACAAAGTCTGAGCTAAAGTCGTAATATAAAGCACTGGTAGACTTACCTCTCTCTCTATCTCTGTGCCCCTGCAGCACGCATAAAAATATGTTAACTTGAAATATTTTCTACTCTCCAAGTATTTATCTACTTTTATATCCGCTTCTGCTTCCCTTCCCAAAACACTGATGCCTGTTGATTGCTCGTTTTACAGTGTCCCGGATGCTGTACGTAAAATATAGAGCCACTATGTTATAATAGGTTAGCAGCCAATTGAATCAGCCATCACTACACTGAGGTCATTTTCACGCTAAAAGATGTAACATAGGAGTAACACGAATGCTACTCAGTACGGTTGTATCCTATGAATCAATAATTCAACCAATCAGTATGCGCGTCAGTGAAATTGCTGTAATCCAATATTGGACGGAACGAGAATCTTTCATCTCCCCAATTTCTAAATGAGGATTCTGGGCGCTGGTTCTAACTGTATATCCAGTCAGTAGCTAACAGTATCTCTTCCCCCTTGAGCCAAAAAATTCAAATGCTATTCTGCAAATCCCAATTAATATTTCATTGTTATCCTTTGCTGTTAAGTTACTATAAACTCCACTTTTCCCATTCCGTCAACTTCATTTGTAAGTCTGCGTTCAAGGGTTCATTATTGTGGAACAACTTTCATGCCTGCCTCTGCCTTACAGAGAAGCACGAAAGGGCTAGAAATTATATTGGTGGAATCTTCAACATAATGAAACGTGTGCATAAAGAAGCAGTCTGCTAGAGACACTTCAAAAAGAAAGATATATGATATCAAGAAATTTCTAAACGAGATTCACAGTGAGAAAGAAACGAAAATCCGCTACTTAATTTAATGCAATAGATCAACATTTAGACGGGATAAATAACTGAAAATCGTCCTGTTGAATAATTTGACTGATACATACGCCAACGGGGGGTGGGGGTGGGTGGGGGCAATTAGGCTATTTCGTGATCCAATGCATTTTACCTTTTACGGAGTGATTCTTAGGTGACCTGACTTATAATACATTTGTTTGACTTACTCTGAAGAAATTGGAAAGCTAATTTCGGAAATGCAAATCTTAACGGGTAACGAATGATTCAAAGTGGATAGTTTGGCCGTCGTGGATTTTAATAATGAACTTAATGAATCACCACCAGCACTACTATTACTACTACTACTACTACTACTACAATAAACTCTGTTATAGCTACTGCAATAAGTGCAAACTGTTTCCACCCTCACTTCCATATATGATGTTGATGATAACACGATATAACAATATTTGTGGAGGTTTGTGTGTTTGAAGCCTCATCTATGATAGCCAATTAGACTTTTGTCGCTGTCATTGTTTTTGGTTTTATTGTCGTTATAATAAAGGAAAGATTGAGTAAAATAGATTGAGTAAAATAAATATTTGCGGGAAACCCCCAGCAAATATTCCTATGGCTCAGTGACGGGACAGGACAGATATGTGTTCCATAGTTGTAAATATTGACGGTTCATCGCTGTAATTGTATGAGACGACTGGATGCTGTATTTCATATTTGCAGCAGCAGTATTTCTTTCGAAACCGCTCCGGTGGCCTAGTGGTTAGAGCGTCCGCATGGGTTCGATCCCCGGTCGAGTCATACCAAAGACTTACAATAATGGTACTAACAGCTGCCTCGCTTTGCGCTCAGCATTAAGAGCTTAGTATTAGGACTGGACGGCCTGGTGTCAGGATAATGTGACTGGGTGGGACATCATGCTACATATCTGCTAAACATCACTATGAACTGCCACACTGCAGACATCGTAGCGATATGACTGAAAAATTGTTAAAGCTACGTTAAAAATCCTAAGCACACACACACACTATTCTTTCGTATTTTGTAAATCCACAAATGTACTTCAGTTTATGACATCATTAAACCAGCTATAAAGTTAAAAAATTAAGCGAAAACCACGCTTTTAAAGTAAAAATTCTTTACAATCTTGCACCAAAACCTAGCATTCCACGTCAAATCTGTGGAAGTAAATACGCGTCTGGCCTTCAGTCAAGATTTATTCGATACACTGGTGTTATGGAAATGCCTGCTCACTATTTACATTAAGCAATAATAAAACAGCCTTCAGTCAACATATGGTCTTACTGAGGGCTAATGGTGGAGGAACCACCTGCTAGATATACAGAAATCAGAAGAAAAAAAAATCAAATGAATCACCAATCTGGCAGCAGAAAAGCATTTTTATCTATATAATGTTGACTGATTAAGATAAAAATGTCCTTACCAAGGAGTGCAGCCCATTTTTCTTCTCATTTTTATCGACACGCTACTACTAAAACAATTATACTCTGAAGATGATTCCTTATAAATACACTATATTTTGAGAAGTTTTACTTCATGAATATGTAATGCTTTAGTAATATCAACATATGTCTTGCTTTATTAGGCTATTAAGCAGCTCAGAATAAATATTTTTCTAAATTAGAAATTGTATATTTCTATGCCTAAAATAGAAATAGTATATTTCTATACCTAAATTAGAAATTCTATATTTCTGTACTTAAATTAGAAATTGTATATTTTCGTCACCTAAATAACTGCTGTTTGTTATATCCCTTTCGATGATATCTTTTGATGCAGTTTTACGCACAATAACGCTTACCTCCCCCCCCCCCGCGAGAAAACAAACAAACAACAAACAAATAAATAAAATAAAATTCCGGTGACTATTTTTTTATCAAACTTTTGAAGAATATACCTTTGATTACATTTAAGAACATAACTGAGGTATGTAATCTGGACAGTACTGCAAAAAAGTTCCCCCCGAAGTTGATGACTGAATCTAGATAGCGGTTTTTTACATCAGTCGAATCAGTGGTGACATTAAAACTCCTGGATGTAAACAAATTGTTAAAAAGTCCCATACATTTATTTTTGACCTATATGAAATGAATAACTGTGAACGTAACCCATAATTAGCATAGGTGGGTAATATTTCAACATGACCTGTATACAATAATGGTCCATATTATTAACATAAATTGGTGTTTTCAGATCCTTGAAGAAATATTACTGCTTAACTTTACTAATTACCTTGCCTAAGAATGGCGCAGATTGTGTTCGAAAGTTGTAAGATATATATATATATATATATATATATATATATATATATATATATATATATATATATATATATATATATATATAATGCAGAAATGAAAAGCAATAACAAAAGTCTCGCAAAGACGAATATGTACGGTCTATGTTATCCCCCAAATCACTATCAGCCGCACCTTACACCCAATGGAACTTAATAGCTAAAACAAATTCAGGTCAGAAGTGAATACATTCTCCTTTTAGTCATCATCGCCTGGTCGACATGTTTTTAGTGACTCATTTATCTTTAGATCTTTATCTTTAATCACGTGAATAAAACGGAAATGTATACTCATATTTACATTGTTATGTATTTTAATTTGCATTGTGTTCTGGCTTTTCTCCATGACTATATGTTATGTATATCTTTATTGTGCGATTGACCTTGGTCACAATTTGAGTTTATGCCCTACCTGACTACTCATATCATTTTGTTCTTTTGTTATAAACATGGTATACATAACCAGCATTTCGCTATAGGTGTTGGCTTATTTATTAAGATCATTATTAGTTGTAGCTAAATATGTGTACAGATGTTGAATTCAAGGTCTAGAATTTTTAGAAATTATAATGTTCTAGAAGCATACTGTCCTGGTTCTCTTGTAGTGTCTTAGTTTTTTATTTATATAAACGGTTTTTACTTCAGAATTACTCATTCCTACCTTAACATTCTGTTCAAAATCAGTCTTATTGTTGTGTTACAGTTTTTATTTGAGAGAGTGTATTTATTTAAATTATTCACTGTAATTACACAGTGCTCACAAGTATTTGGCCTATATACTTAATTTGGGATTACTGTGAATTCATTCAAGGACATTTTGGGGTATATCTTTGTAATACATCAATTATGTTAACACATCGCCACATTCCAGGCTAGTTGTACATCTGTATATTAAAAACTGGAATTCATTCGGATCATCACTGGAATTCATTTTGAACTCTATACTTTTGAGCTCGTGATAGAACTGTTATGATTATATTGTATTTAACTCACAATATTGTATGTGCTTTTTAAAGTTTCACTTTGTATTAAAGGAAAATAAATTATTTGTTGAATTTAACAAAAACCTGTTGGTTTTCGCTCTTTTCTGTTACTTAGTTCAAGACCAAGGAGCTGTAAAAATATTTTTATAAGAATATTCAATGACTAATCAATCATTCGATAGGTCAATCAATGGGACAGCAACCAATGTCTATATGTGTATAATATTGTCTGCATTGTGAGGGAAATACTTTGCGACCTAGAGTGTTAAAACGAGTACGACAAGCAGAACCTGGCATAATATTACATTTTCCCCTAGCTATAACCTAAGCATTGAAACAGGAAACATGACTACAACACACGACACGTTGTTTAGTCATGTTATATACTTGAGCAAAGTTTCATGAAAATCCCTCAAACCATTGCAAAGTTTTGGTCCTTTAAAGCAGATGTTTACGGACAGACGGACAGAGCATACCAAAACACGACTGGCTTTAAATGGACCTATGAAAGCATATTCTGAGACGAATTCTTTGTGTGAAGTAAAATACATTTAAAGAGTTCAAACAATAGAAAACTTCTGTCGAGATTTAACTTTTCTGAAGGCCAAGTAGAGATTTGTGAGAGTTATGCCTTCTCAACAGATACATTTTCAATAATGTACATCACAGTTTACAAAACAATTTTAAAAAAAAAAACTTGAGTTAGATCTCTAGATATTAATTAGCACAATTTACACGTTGCCATGAGACTCAATGTTTTTAAATACTAACCAAAACTTCAGTTGCTACATAATGCACTAATGACGGTTAATTTTGTTGCTTATTTCTCAATACAATCTTCCCTACACATTAAACTCTGCCTCCACCCCACCTTGGGCTTGCGTAATTGGTACCTTTAAACCAGAAAGACCACACTTTAACCATTAGGAACGTATTTGCTGCAAGTCCACTGGTGTTTTGAATGAGAATGTTGATTTATTCCTCTTTTGTCCAGTTAATTAGTCATTCTTTCTTTATGTCTCCCTTGCTA
This sequence comes from Sinohyriopsis cumingii, assembly GCA_028554795.2. NCBI lineage: Eukaryota > Metazoa > Mollusca > Bivalvia > Unionida > Unionidae > Sinohyriopsis > Sinohyriopsis cumingii. The sequence continues at coordinate 15,890,228 of CM068837.1, read as the reverse complement.
CATGGTTAGTGATTTGAAATTTATAAAGTAACATTCTCTTTTCTTCTTAATTATCAAACAAAAAGGCATAAATATGGATTCAGGAATTATTTCTTGAAAAAAGGCAATACAATCACAAATGTAGGATTTTGCCTGTTCTATATTCAGCTTTATGTACCCAGTAATGTAAATAATAAGGAATACCTTAGCTTTCTTGTGAAGGCATGCAACCAGCTGATCTAACAGGAAAAGTCTGAAATACATATGATATGTGGAAATAGATTTAACGTTCAATCTACTTGTTATTTGAGCAATGCTATACTACATCTTTTGTTACACAGTTTTGACCATTTTAAAGGCAGGCCAGGAAGTGCAAACATTATCTATAGTTTAGAGTCTTCTTAAATAGAAATTCACGCCATATCTGATGAAGATGTTTAAAAAGTTAGATATATAGATTTGACAAATTGTGGAAAAGGCTCCACTGCGGAAGGAATAAAACAATTATTTTATCTGCTGAAGGAAATTAACTTGAAAATTGTATCGGTCCAAAATAAAATTACCCGGAAACTTTATATTACTTTATTGTCTGGGACATACTCACATAAGGTTTATTGTCTGGGACATACTCACATAAGGTTTATTGTCTGGGACATACTCACGTAAGGTTTATTGTCTGGGACATACTCACATAAGGTTTATTGTCTGGGACATACTCACATAAGGTTTATTGTCTGGGACATACTCACGTAAGGTTTATTGTCTGGGACATACTCACGTAAGGTTTATTGTCTGGGACATACTCACATAAGGTTTATTGTCTGGGACATACTCACATAAGGTTTATTGTCTGGGACATACTCACATAAGGTTTATTGTCTGGGACATACTCACATAAGGTTTGAAAACAAAATTGCAAGATGCATTGGCAAAATATTCCAAAATGAATACAGACTGCGAAACCATAGCATATTTCTCGATTTCCGTGGAGCAGTGATAAAAAGGGGTTAATATATGATTTTGCACGCGTTGATTAATTTTCGCTTGTGCGAAAACGAATGTTTTGTTTTAATTGTTCTTTTTTAATATGGCACAATCAATGCAATTAATTTTCATATCACGCATTTAATTTTTTCCCTTTAATCAATTACTGAAAACTTTTATATTTCTCTCTCTCTTTCTCTCTCTCTCTCTTTCTCTCCCCCCCCCCCCCCCATTGTAATCCAGATTATTCCTCACTATGACTGTTGTATTATAGCAATTATGTGCAAACGTATTGTAAACATACGAACATACGAGCAATTTTGAGTAACTACTTTTACATTTAGTCGCTAAATTGTTATCTCTCTCTCTCTCTCTCCCTCTCTCTCTCTATCTTGGTCACGCCGGTCAGTGGAATGCCAGGAAAACTTACACCACGGAGTAGCTGTGGTTTAACAGCATTAAGAACAGGGGAAGGAGATCAGATAAGAATGATGTCGACCGACATACAACCGATACCAGCTACCACTTAAATAACGAAAACGAACTAAAAAAGAGAACAATATCAACGGGTTACTAAATAAAGCAGCAGATTAACAGGATCTCTGTTACTATGTCAGAAACAGGTCTGGTGTACAAGAGATGGGCTTCTCTCGTGTACAAGTGGGGAACGTGGAACCACAAAATAGCATGATCAAGGCCTAAACAGAGTTATGCAATAAATTTAAATTGCTGTTGCCACTTGAAACATTGTGAAGTTTGAAATTTCAAGTTCATTTTCTGTATTCATCTGACATATTGCTGATGAAACCAGTTGCAAATCAGATCCTGAAAAATTCAAACCCATAACTGAAAAGGAAACTAAAACATGTGACAGCTATACGAAGATATCTGGGTATGGTAAATCAACTTGACAAAAAATTGTCTAAATGAGCTATTCAAAGATAAAACTTGTTAACTAATGGTTCTGTTCAAGATCATGCATTTATTGGTATCGTCACTAACTTTGGCACACTATGATCCATATAATGAAACTGCTACGTCTGCATATGCACACGATGTGCTTAAGGGCTCACGGTACTAATTAAGCTCCCATAGTAAACCTATGCAAACACCATGATATTAAAAAATTCAGTAACTTCAAAATGTTTGAGCGCTCATGATCAAACCTATATTTATCAGCATATATGAAACCTGGATGTCAGCTTGTCTGTTGAGGAAAGGATATGAGCCGCGGCATTTTCTGGACCCGCATGTGTATGAAACATGTGCTTTCAGTTCTGTACCAAAGAGTTAGGTGCTAATTTTAGTAATGAGTGTTCCAAACTCAAGACTGTTAAAGGACTAAAATTCTAATAATAAAACAATATTTCTATTTTTTTTTCACTTACAACTAGGATAAGCTCTCAAATGATTCGTTTTCCTAAAACATAACTTACATTATTAACCAATCCTGGTCAGCCAAACCCATATACACTCTATTTTATGTTCACCCATTTCCAGACTGGCTGCTAGGTATGTCGGAAACGCAAAAATGTTAACGAGGCTATTGCAGTAAACTGAACATGTGAACGTTTAAACATCTATTTAATTGGGTCACAATTTAACCTTGAAATTGACCATAAGCCATTAGTACAACTAATGAGCACAAACATCTTGGGAAAATCTTCCGTTCAGAATGCGTTTGATTAGATTCAACATTTATGTAGTTCATTTCGCTGATAAAAATTAATTGACCGCTGGTGTTTTATCCATTAAGTTCTTAGTCGGAGGTATTACAGACAACGTGAGACAGAGACCAACGCAAGTGCTGATTTCATGGTGAATAATTTGCCCGCATCAGGTACTCGACTTAAACAAATCAAGTCTTATTACATAAATGATTCGATTTGCAAACCAATTATTCAATTATGTGAACAGGCTTGGTCAGAGAAATCTGTAACTTCCTGAAAACTTAGATCGTTCTGATCAGAAACAGAGAAGAATTTACACTGTAAAATACTCTCGTACCTCGATCACTTCTGAAAGAAATTTTAGGAAGATTTCAAGATGGTCGAGACGGTATCGTTAAATGCCAAAAACCAAATGTTAGTTTGTTGCCAAAATAAAAGCACTCGGGTAGAGCCTTTGGTAAAAAAAATCTTTTCCAAACTGCATAAAAAGAACTCGAGATTTCAAGTTGCATCAATGATAACATGTAAATTTCCAAGACAACGTTGGCAACGAGACGCATTAGAGTTGTTTGAACTGAATCGTCAACCGTGTCTCTTAGTTATCGATGATTTTTCACAACACTTTGAATATCAAACTACAAGAAACAAGTTTAAAAGCACACGTCAATCACTTCAAATCACTTCTTGCGCGATATGTTATGGCATACCAGATATATAATTTTCATCCTCAAACTTAAAGAATTCGCGAAATAGTATGGCACATTACAAATATTCCAAAATATGGACACAATAGTGGTCTTGCCGAAACGGCTTTTCAAAAATTTAAATGTTTAAAAAGACCGATAACCCTTTCATAGCTCATCAGATGTATCGCGCTAGACTATTAACAAATGCATACAGCCAAAGGAATAAAATTACATAATTTTTCGACAATGATATTCTACAGACATTGCTATATCTAATGATATCAAGACTTAGTTTATACATGGTGGTAACTGCCGAAAGAGAGATACGGTGTAATCAGAAAAAAATTAATTTCCATTAGAGACTGTCAGAGCTTATATTGTAAACTCTTACCCGTTGTTTGGCCGACGAAAGCACCCCATTACAATCGGGCAAACGTTTCGCACGTTCTGGAAGATTATCAAGACCTCCAGAGAGACCGAGCTTTTAAAACTGAAGCTGCCGACAGGTAAGCTTACAAAGTGGACACAAAAGAATCGCGATCACAAGATCATATTTGATCTAAATGTTAACATAATCATGATCAGAGATGCAATGCTAAGTCTAACATACTGAGCTATAATAATCTCTCAACTGTTCTTGACATGAAATGTTATACACCAACTGCTGGTTCATGTTGCTGTCTACACCAGAGTTTGACTTCTTAGATTAAAATTACTAGGGAATTCTTACATTCCTTTCACAACTGTACTGACCTCTTTTAAGTTATTAAACACTATTGAAAACCTACTAGAATTATCCTTGAATAACAAATAAAATTTCAATTAATATTTCTGATAATAAACACGTATCAGCACTGGAGAAAAAAAAACAGCAGGCCACATGATCCTTTTGGGATCCACATTCTCGAAAACGAGCAGAAAACTCTTATTAGTTTATTATGAAAAATGAAAGGGTTTCTTGCGTTAGTAGTTTACCGACCAATGTGTCTACAAGTACCACACTTTGTCTTTCCCATGTGTTACCATTTAAACAGATTGCTCAGTCGTATGCTCGTATTTTCGTTTCATCTAAGTAGCGTTAGATTTTATTGCTAACATAGTTGCATGGTAAGTCCTTTATGTTAATAAACCGTTACCGCCCCCAGCCCAACAATAGTTCCTACTTATAACACAAGTAACATTAGAAGATAACTAGAGAGGGATTTACCAGTGCCGAATGAAACATGTATGATTTTAACAAATGGACTTTTCTGCATTTATAGTCCTGGCTTTCTTGTGTTAGAAAGATCATAAAAAATCCATGAGCTTTATTCCTTATTAGGCAAATTATTATCTGACGCTAAATATCAGATATATATATATATATATATATATATATATATATATATATATATATATATATATATATATATATATATATATATATATATATATATATATATATATGTGTGTGTGTGTGTGTGTGTGTGTGTGTGTGTGTGTGTGTGCAAGATTAATTATATAACATAGACAACATGATTTAGATAATAAAACTTTAGGTTGCAATCTTAGATAGAAACCGATATAATAACATAGAACAAATTTTTCGTCCAGCATGCGATGTTTATTTATTCTTGAAATATTCAAGAGATCTAAACTATGCAACCCGACATCCTTCCCGCGAACTCTGAAATGTTTCATGTTAATGTAATTGCATTCCAAATCTGAAACAATCATTTGACGTAAAAATTACAACAAATCTGTCTCTTATATTAATCTTTGTGGTTGTTGTTGTAGGGTTTGACGCCATTTTCAGCACAAGATAGGCTATACATGGTGGCCAGTATAAATGGTGGAGGAAGAACCGGGGAAACCCCCCGGAAAGAACCACCGATGGACGAGAGGCTACTTGCAAGCTTTCCTATGTATCCACATTGGCATAGCCCGAGACTCTAAGCCGAGCAACAGAGGTGAGATGGCCGTGTTCCACAACGGTGGGCGTTATAGACCACTTGGCCATTCGGGTTCCTATTAATCTTTGTGTTTCCTCTTTTAAAAGGATCTATAAATTGAGTCTGCTTTCAAATATTTTAAAATTAAACTTATCAATGTTCCAATAGTTTAACCTGTAATCTTGCACTCCAAATTCTGAGAGGATAATTTTAGACGGATCCTTTACTATTGACGTGTCATACCTGAACAGCTGACTTGTTTTGTGAAAAACTTTGATTACAACAGATGATGGAAGACAGTAAGGTTATTTTAGTTACACCAATACGATGAAATAATATTTGATGAATGCCACGGCGTTGTCGTCTTCGAGGAAATCCTGGCGTGGTAGGCAATTACTTGTTAACTCTTTCATAATAATGTTTTTGCAACGTAAAGACGACCTGATATTATTTTGTTTCAGATCTTCAACAAATAGAAGAAGAAAGAGAATGGTGTAAAGCAGGTAAAGTACTCTACTATTACGGATTTAATTGATTATGTTCACGACAAGCAACCATCAGACACACGTAGCGTCAATAGTGCACAACACATTCTTTTTTCTTAAAGCAAACAACTTTGAAATGTCAGTGAAGCATGATATATAGGTCACACTGACCTACCGAATCGCTCAGATGGCCTAGTGGTTAGAGCGTCCGCCTCGGATGCGGAAGGTCGAGGGTTTGAGCCCCGGCCCAGTCATACCGAAGACTTATAAAAATGGTACTGACAACTGTCTCGTTAGGTGGTCAGCATTAAGAGGTTTGTGTTAGAACTGGTTGGCCTGGTTTCAGGATAATGTGACTGGGTGGGACATCATGTTATGTGTCTGCTGCATCACGGTGAACTGTTACACTGTAGACATAGTAGCTACATGACTGCAAAATTGTTAAAGCTACGTTAAAATTCCAAATCACCCCACCCCACACACCTGCCCATACGCACACACTGTAGTTGTCAGAAAAATGACACGAGATCTTTCGACAAATTTCGAACGTTAATGAGCTTCCGGGTCATGTGAATTATTAGACGGGACACAAGAAGCACTAATTCAGCTCCAGTAGTAAACATATGCTAACACCCTGATATAAAAATTCAATAACAGTCGTGGGTTCGATCCCCGGTCGAGACATACCAAATACTTACAAAATGGTACTAACAGTTGCCTCCCTTGGCGCTCAGCATTAAGAGGTTATTGTTAGGACTGGTCGGCTTGGTGTCAGGATAATGTGACTGGGTGGACATGATGCCCCAGTGCTAGACATCATTATAAACTGTCACACTGCAGACATCGTAGCGATATGACTAAAAAATCCAAATCACACACACACAAATTTCCTAAAGCTCATGATCAAACTTATATTTATAAGTATAGACACATCCCTGATGAATGTTTATATGCAGACAAAACCATATGAGTCGCAGCATTTGTCTAGATCTACATGTGTTTGAAACAGATGCTTTCAGTTCCGCACCAAAGATTCTGGTGCTTATTTTATAACTGAGAAATCCAATACTCAAATCTGTAAATGCACTGAAATTCTGTGATTAAAACACTATCTCTGTTTTTCAATTACAACTACGATAAGCTCTCAAAAGATTCCTTTTATTCAAATCTTACTTTCTTTATCAACCAAGCCTGGCCCATCCAACCAATAAATTCTATTTTATCTTCGCCCATTTCTAGACTATCTCCAATTGTTCCAAATCATTAGAACTGTATGTCCTGGCGTATTGGACTAGTTAGTCTTGTGAACTGTTTGTGACTGAACTCAGTCATTTGGGAAATAAACATAGCAGCTTCTATGGACTTACATTTTGATCGCTCAGAACCAAACCATACCTTTTGTAAGTGTGAGCCGTTAACGAACTGCCTCCTTGATTTGGACAGCTCTGAAGCTTGTAGATCAGATGAGAACTCTGTCGTGAAAGACGATATCAATATCAACAAACTGATCACATGGAATTGTTATGCACCGTTTTCTGTGTGTTTTGCAATTTATGTTTCTGACTATAAATTTTGTATTGATTTTTGTTCCACTGAATATGAATTTGATAGTTTATTTAAGTAGTAAGAGATCCACTTTATCTGTGTTCAGATTAAGTTATGGTTGGGGTGGACAGTGGTGGGTTAGATATCCATTGATGGTTGCTAATATGCCTGCAGGTGATATAATGCAAATAGTTTGGGATACAAATTAAGTATATCGCATCTTCTGTCAGATAGTGTGTAAAATCATGTTTCTTTATAAAAAATGTTTGTGTGTGATTGTGGTCAGAGATTTACGTTATTTCTGTACATGCATGTCTATGGTGTTTTTTTTTTTTTAATAGTGAAAAGTCGTATTCGTCATTTGCATTAAATAGCATCCGGTTCAAGGGTATCAAACAATGGCATCCTTTCCTCCATTATACACAGTCTTGTGTTTTTTACCACACAGCCTCCTCTACAGCCCACAAGCTTTTTTTAGAACAGAAAGTAGTTTTTGAAAACGTTGTATGTGATCTCTCAGGAGAGGTAATTATTTCATGTTAATTAATTGAGCCATTCTTTAAGATTCTGGTTATAAATAATATGCTGTATCCCAAAATGGGACATTCATATTATCTATTATTGTTTAAAAAATCATTTTACAACCTACTTATTATTTATTCTTTGCTCAGTTGCATATTTCATGGGTGTTCTTGTGGTTTTCGTTTATCTCATGCCAGCAGGGATTGAGATTATATGGATTACCTTTTGACTGAATCACCGGAAAGTATTGTTACACGCACATGGGTATTTACTTGACCAAGCGGTTGTCAAACCCTGGCGCGATTCTCGCTAGAAGTCGTAGGTTTACCCCGACTTTCCAAAGACTTCCATACAACTTCAGTTGTAAATTACAAAGCCCGACGTGTCCATTCTATGCCTAAATTTTCCTCTAATTAATGCAAGACCACAGATAAACCAAACTGCCAACTATCTATCAACCGTACCTCTGCCTGTTTTGGCTTCATAATGTTTCCGTACCACCAAAAGTTCACGCCTTAGAACATATATGAGTACTCCCTAACAATGGGAACTATTTTAACTCCGCCACCTTAGGCCAGTCAATGTATACTTTCCAGGCACATTTCGCCAATATAACTGCACCATATTCACCCACATGGCGACATAAGCGGTGTCTGCCAAGTCCCTTTTTATTATTCCCTTGTGTAATTTATCGGTTTAATACCGTAAGTACTGTCCTTGCAGTCACGCTACCAATGTATACCACTAGATTTTAATATGGACTATTTTACGACAGGGACATTCATTCGGTTTTGGTCGGAATTCACTACTAGTGAACCAGGACATCATGGAAACACACTAACACTTCACTCTGTGACGTTTGCTCCTAATAATTAGCTCATTAGTTCGGGCTAGGAATATTTCCATGGCGCCGAATTCCAATAATCACACAAGTAATCACACAAATCTAAGAATTGCTTAAAACGGGGCCTATAACCAAGTGCGCATACTCTAAATTTACTACAGTATGTTCGACACTGCACAAATCATCACTTTTTGGAGGTTCAATTATTCACGTTTGCAAGGAATGAATCACTCTGACAATGAAAAAATTGATCGTGTTTCATTTATTTCCAAAGGAACAAAACATTGCCACATAAAGAATGCTAACCAATTCTCAGTGTGACAGTCACATTTATTGAACATCAGTAATGTCAAACCAAAAACGAAATAACCTCTAATCATCAAACATGTTATAAGTTTCAGGGTACGTGTATTTAGTTTTACAGCACATATATGCATTAGAAAATGCCATATATTAACAATTTGTACAGAGTATGTGGCACTTACTAAGAAGATGAACTATCGTTAAGTATCCCAATAAAGTCATAATTTTCACAGCAATACGAACATAATTTCCCATGTACTGTACACACAGAGGTCTTAAAGTAATAGGCAAATATCATGAACAAAATGTTTTTTAACACTTTAAAACAACCAATGTAATGAGTTTTCATACAAATATATCATGATATTTGAGACTGGAGCATAACAAATGACCCCATAATATATATTGTGCTTGACCGGGACCTCAACAGAGGAACTTGTGAAACAAAGAATGAAATTTCAGGGGCTATAACTCCTACAAATGATGTTGTGGAATGTCCGTAAATTATTTAATTGAAAGCCTTGTCAGTGTAGAACTGTCACACTATATTCGATTAAAATCCGAAAATCAAAGTTAATAAATGCTGCAGAAAGCAATGGCTTGGAATAAAGGCTACGAGGGGCCATGCCTCTTCTAGATGATAATGGGGAACACAAAAAATAACAATTAATATAAGTTCAAACCAATATAAAAGCAATGACAGATTTTGATGGATCCTTGGTTAAGCAATGCCAGATTTGATGGATCCTTGGTAAAGCAATGCCAGATTTTGATGGATCTTTGGTAAAGCAATGCAAGAAAAACCGAAGTCAGGATGGCGATCAGGGAGCCACAGGATGACAACCATGGAGCCAAAATCTCTCGTGGAATGATATAATTTAAACACAACGACAGTTTCATCCGTATAAAAGTGCATGCTGAAATCTAAAATCCTTCCTAAATTTATGCTATTGAAGTTACAAGAATGAAATATCAGGGGCCATAACTCCTCCAAATAATTTAAACCGCTGGAAAATAAACTCATAGAAGGTTTCATGAGTATAGACTAGCCTACTAAATTTGCTTGACATCCAAAGGTTAGGTAAGCTGTTAAATTCAATATATGAGGATGGGAAATAATGGGGCTCTAACACTTCTAAATGACGACATCAAAAGGTTCTAAATTTAACTATTTTGATGCGTCATCAACGTATAGATGCATAGCAAATCTGTTTTAGACACAACTTTTCCAGAAAGCAAACTAGCGTATGCATTTATTATGGGCCCTACAGGACTTATTATCAGGTGTCCCAATTAATTGTGACTTTCACTATTTCCACTCTCTCATCTCCAGGTTCTGCTCTGGATAAATTTATAATTTCCCACTGCGTTTTCATGAAAATTCCCGTCCATCCCAAAAAAGAAAAAGAGTTTATTTTGTAAGATGTAAGATTTATTTACCACGGTACACTGTAATTGTGAGCAGTTTCGTGTGTTTTCATTATTATTATCTTTAATCCAAGCAACAAGAAAAAAATTTCTTTTCTGCCCATGTCAATGTATGCATCTTTTGTTACATTATGCACTGAGTAGAAATCCCCGTGTATAAGCAAACTGCAAATGTAACACCATTATTATCTTTCTATTCTGTTTACTTTTTCTAGCATAATAGTTTCATTATTTGAACCATGATTACATCATTTGTTTACCAGTCCGTACCTTGAATAGTTAATTTTAGTTCCTTGAATAATTAATTTTAGTTGCGTGATTAGTTAATTTTAGTTTTAGTTCCATGAATAGGTACTTTTAGTTCTGTGAATTGTTATTTTTAGTTTCGTGAATACTAGTAGTTAATTATAGTTTTGTGAATAATTCATTTCAGTTCAATGAATTGTTAATTTTGGTCCCATTTACAATTAATTTTAGTTCCGTGAATAGTTAATTTTTAGTTCCATGAATAATTAATTTATTTCAGTGAATTGTAAATTTTAGTTCTATGAATAGTTCAGTTTAATATATGTCACACCAAAGATATCACAGACACAGTCTACTTGTAAGCATTGAATAATCTTCATAGGTAAACTGCAAAAATAATGTTTAGTTGATCAGTCTCTTTGAGAAGTTCATTTTAACCTTTTTGCATGCCCGAGAATGGAACATAGATCCAGTGTGCCCTCCAGCATGTTATACGTAGACTAATGAAAGCAGCAGCCACGATGTGTCAGCGGTTAGCATGCTGGGCTGGTTATCTAACGTACAGGTTCGAAGCCCCCCATTGGATCAGCAATTTGGTGTGTGCCTGGGTAGTTCAGTTTATTCCAATTGTCTCGGCACTAAACAACACCCTTGTGTTGCTGCGCTGTAAAAATGCAAACTAAAGTTATCTTGAGCACCTATTCTAACAAGAAATTCTTTGTGTAAAAGCTTGTATCGTGATGTAAGTGACGTTTTGTGTGCAAGCTTTTATTATGATGTAAGTGACTCCTTGTTTACAAACTACTATCCTTGTGTTAATGATAGGAAGTATCTGGAACAAGATCTCTAAAGATAGCTTGAAGTTAGTGGTAGAAGGGGTTCGTCTGCCTCAGACTAACTGTTATGAAAATGTGAAGCTGCATAATAAATGAAAAAAGCAGCTGTGAAATAATTATGAAATGTATTGTCATATTTTATATATCGCTTGCTATGACTGTTCGTATTCTAGGATATAGAATTGACCCGTACGTGAATTGAATAGGTCGAGGTTTCCTAAATAGGAGCTCAGGGTCATTTATGAGAAAATACTATTTCTTTGCGAATCACATTTGAAAATAATGAACGGGTTTCATAACCTAGCAATATAGAAGCGTTACAAAAGTACCCACTCGCATCCTATCACCTGAGATAGCAGAGGACCAGCCGGCATTAGCGAACTTAGCATAATCCTCTGAGGGGGCACCCCAAAGACGGAATGGTCCGAATAGTGATAGTCCAGGGGCCAGAAATCTCACTTCCATGGGACGGAAGAGACCTAGGATGAAGATAAGATACACTAATAAGAAAGAAGAGCTCGTATGTCGCGGCTGAAACATGTTGTTAAGGATTGTAGAAAGTACCATCCGATAACGATAAACGCGACAATTCCAGATACTGTTACGAAACGAAAAACGGTGTAGTTGACCGACAGAACAGTAGCAGAGGCTAATAAGGAGATGAAAACGTGCTGTACGATACCGGTTGTAGCTAACCGGCCTTGGTTGATAGTATCACAGTCCTGGATATTATACAGGCGAGACGGTTATATTCCATTTTGCTAGCAGGACTAATGATTCGTTCCCGGTGGTTAACATCGGACTGGTGCACCGTGCCCACCATTAGCTTCATATTAGCTTAGGTTTGGGAAACCGTAACGTAGGTAACAGCATACATATATTGAGAGTATCTAAGATATTCATTTCAATGCAGCAAACTTTACTGCCAACGGAAATGTGGCTATTATATCTCCTCATTGTTATGAATATTTAAAAATCCATTGCGTTGCAGGTCATACAAATCATATGGCGAATGACGAAAAAATTTGACAAAAGAAGAAACAGATGCCCTACACTCACTATAAAGTAGAACAGATAATCATGATTAATATATATATATATATATATATATATATATATATATATATATATATATATATATATATATATATAATACAAATCATATGGCGAATAACGACAAAATTTGACAAAAGAAGAAACAGATGAACTACATTCACTGAAAAGCAGAACAGATATCATAATTTCGCTGGGGTCATTATAAATAGGAAAGACTGCATTAGTGAAGCAAGTAGACAACTAAGTGACGCTAGGTTCTACCAAAAACTAGACAATGACAATACAAATCATATGGCGAATGACGAAAAAATTTGACAAAAGAAGAAACAGATGCCCTTCACTCACTAAAAGGTAGAACAGATAATCATGATTAATATATATATATATATATATATATATATATATATATATATATATATATATATATATATATATATATAAAATACAAACCATATGGCGAATAACAACAAAATTTGACAAAAGAAGAAACAGATGCTCTACATTCACTGAAAAGCAGAACAGATATCATAATTTCGCTGGGGTCATTATAAAAATAGGGAAGACTGCATTAGTGAAGCAAGTAGACAACTAAGTGACGCTAGGTTCTACCAAAAACTAGACAATGATCCAACACTGTAATATGAAATATACAAAAACCATCACTAATATTATTGACGAGGCGTACCAAATCGGGCACATACACCAGCAAACGAGAAACTACTTAATCCTAGAAAACCCAAGGGCAGCTAGATTTTACCTTCTACCTAAAATCCACAAACAAGGAAACCCGGGCAGACTTATAATCTCCGGTAACGGGCATCCCACAAAAAGGATATCGGAATATTGGGTCATTTTATGAGACCACATGTCCACAAATTACGATCTTATCTTCATGACACGACAGATTGCCTCATAAAAACCAAAACAAGTGAACGATTAGTGCCAGATACATTGCTTGTTTCCTTAGACGTCACAATTTTGTATACTAACATACCACACAACGAAGGGATACAGGCCTGTGGAGAAGCATGGGAAACAAGAACTGTAGACAATCCACCCACACACTTCCAAGTCCAACTAATGGAGCTTGTCCTAAAACTCAGTTACTTTGAATTTGATGAAGAAAACTACCTCCAAATCAGTGGAACCGCAATGGGTACAAAATGGCCCCTTCGTATGCCAATATTTTTATGGGAAAACTGGAGGGTAAACTTTTAGCATCGGTTGAACATACGCCATACCAGTGGGTACGCTTTATCGATGATATAGAAATGAATTGGCAACACGGAAGAGAAAGTCTGGATGATTTCAAATCAAAGGCAAACAACTTCCATCATTCAATAAAATTCATGGCAGATGTCTCCAACTCAAGCCACGTTTTCCTGGACACAATAACCAAACTTGTATAAAACAAACTCCCTACACACATCTACTCGAAACCAACCGACAAACACCAGTATCTACTCCCAACCAGCTGTCATCCAAAACACTGTATTAGAAACATCCCAAATAGCCAGGCACTGAGGATAAGCAGAATTTGCTCTGACGTTGAAACATTCCTTAAAAGGTCTGAAGAGCTATGTCATCTTTTAATTTACCGAGGCTATGACAAAGGCCTGATTGCAGAGGCAACCCAAAGTGCGAAACAAACAAACCGCGACGACCTACTAAAATATGGAAAGAAGGAAAAAGCTGATAGGACACCATTTATCCTGACCTACCATCCAGACAACCCCAAAGTAGGTAAAATCATCGGAAAACACTGACCAATCGTGGAAACGTCGGACGTACTAAAGTTAATCCTCCCGAACAAACCTGTAGAAGCCTACCGGAGACCAACAACCCTCAAGGACATCATAGTCAGGGCGAAGCTAACGCCAATCACTAATGAAGACCACCCTAGTCAGTCTGGCCGTGTGACGATAAAAGGTGCAAAAATTGTCAATATTTGATAGAGACCAGGTCATTGTCGAGCACAATGACTTGAGAAAAACTAAACATACATGGTCCAAACAATACGTGCAAAGAAAAAAGAGAATGTAATTTATATCATCACATGTCAGATCTATAGCCTTCAGTATGTCGGAGAAACTGAAAAGCTACACAAAAGGATCAACCTTTATAGATCTGATTGGATGACAAAGAAGCTATACAGAAGCCCGGTCGCAGAACACCTCTCTTGGCCACACCTTCAGTGATGTAACATGTATTGCAATTGCTCACAACCCCAAATGGAGTTCCTAAAACAGGAAAGAAATGGAATCTTTCTGGATACGTAGCCTTAGAACATTGAAACGCAGCGGTTTAAAACAAGAAGATTAGAAAAAGACAGCCATGTTCAAATAAAATTATCTTTTGCAGCCGACACATTTTCTTTTAAAAAATTGTCTAAATTTGCTGAATAGCCTATAATTACTACTATGACAATGAAATATCCTGGATATAATTTGCGCTCACATAAATTTGCATAAAACAAAAAATTTAATGGCTCATCGATTTCTAGGTCAATAATAGCATTTTCCAGCATCCGCAACAAGTTGAAATAAACTAGTGAAACATAATAAATTTAAGGCTTTAATTCCTGTAGAAACAGCCATGTAAAGCTTTGCAAACACAAAAGAGAGCGACAGACAGACAGAGACAGACAGACAGACGTTTGATGAACAAAGAAATTCTGAATTACATCATTGTGATACATTAGCACATTCAAGAGTATTGATCTATCAGGACATTAAAGTGTAGTGGAATTCATTCGGTACATTCTATAGTTTTGTACTTATAACTGGACGTTCAGGGTTGCTTGGGATTTAATTCACAATACTCTAAGTGTGTTGAAACTTAGCTATGTATTCAAGGGAAATACATTATTTGTTGATTTTACCTAAATTGGTAATTTCAGTTCCTTTCTGTTACCTATTTTAAGAACGAGTCGTAACACACTGCTCACCTAGGAGAAACCAATGTTGGGTAAAGAAAAAGTGTTAGAAAAGTCATTTTCCACTATGGGCACGTTCCATTTTCCACTATGGGTATTTTCATTTTTTACTATGGACATTTTCCATTTTCCACTATGGGTATTTTCATTTTTCACTATGGACATTTTCCATTTTCCACTATGGGTATTTTCTTTTTTCACTAGGGACACTTTCCATTTTCCACTATGGGTATTTTCATTTTTCACTATGGACATTTTCCATTTTCCACTATGGGTATTTTCATTTTTCACTATGGACATTTTCCATTTCCCACTATGGGTATTTTCTTTTTTCACTATGGACACTTTCCATTTTCCACTATGGGTATTTTCATTTTTCACTATGGACATTTTCCATTTTCCACTATGGGTATTTTCATTTTTCACTATGGACATTTTCCATTTTCCACTATGGGTATTTTCATTTTTCACTATGGACATTTTCCATTTTAAACTATCTGCACCAATAATATATGAGGACTATATATAATGACAAAGTGAAAACACCCCAATTAGAGAAAACATCAAAGTCTCATTAAAAATATTTCCTAATTACATGTAGTACCATATAATGTATCGGTGCAATGGTGTTGCTTTGCAACATCCCATGTAGTCCAATGAAGCCCAATCCCTTCCAAACAACAAAGCAGCCTGAGTTGATACTGATGTACGATTTGAGGATCTAATGTCACATGATCATTAAAGTGTGCAATTTTGTCCTCAATACACCAGTGTACAGCATGGACACTTATCAGGATTTGGTAACAGCCCCATGTATCCAAGAAATGTAAAATGGCCGCATGACTATGAGTGTGCTATTCCACGTGGATTTGCAATTCGTCAAACAGGATGTGATCCTGATATTTTCTGTACATATCGCCAAATAGACCCTTCAACTGACGATGGCTCAAGTTACGTGATAAATACCGGTATTTGTCTAAAGTACATCGATGTGTCGCGAACAAATCTGTTTACAAACAAGTCTTCGATTGCACTGAATAAGTGATATTACGCCGTCAAATCTTCCGTCAGTATTAACACATATTTAGGAACTAATTCATCGGATTACAGCTTGTGCAATGAAACTTTACTGTTTATATGAACTATGAGATACAACATAATAATTTCGCTGTATTTTTACATCAAAAATGGAGCCATTCAATACCGATTTTAATAATGATGCCAGCCAACCTGATGAGATCTTACATCAAAGCAAGTTCTAGCTGGTCCCCAAGCTACAGATATAGTGTGCAGATTGGAAGGATTACGGAGAAATGCAAGGAGCAGTATAGTTGCCAGCCAGAGATAATAAGAACTGCAACAAGAATGATTAGAGGAAGTACAGGAGAGCCTCTCTGCACTTAATGATGTTAATAAGAACATAACTTGTAGCACCAAATTAGACTGCGTTTAAACATTTGAAAGTATTCACGAACGAAATATAAATCTTTATGTCAAACAACAGTAGGTAAATACTTTACTAGAGATGAAAGGATCAGTAATGCGATTGATTGATTATACACGCTTTATTGCCGAACTCAAAATTCTGTATTTATAGTTATAACAAAGGTTGTTGCAATTTTTTAGTCAATTCTCAAATAGGTTTGGAAAGCAAGATATATTAAAGCGCTCTATTATGCTAATAGTTCCTTTTTGTTTAATAAGCAACGCAAAAGACGGCACCTAATTAATTCTGGAATTATAAACATAACAACACAAAATATCCATGGCAACCCTTGGTAACAACTATGTGCATTTTATAATTGCTGTCTACGTCTGCCAACTCAAGACACTTCTAGTGTAGACACCGACGAGTCCATGTACATGAGCTACCAATTCCGGAAAATGAGAAGTCCAGTTGAACCCGCTATTGACTTTGACTTTTTATCTCGCGACCTATAATCTTCCTCATCTGTTATATTAACTAACATGCATAATCTAATGACTCTTCATGCAGAAAAACTGGGAAAATGGATGATAAAAGACACGGATATAAGTTAGTATTTTCCGTGTATACTATGAAAATTGATGACATAAATATTTTTAAAATGAAAATAGCAACGATTTCTAAAACAGTACCACTTAGTAATAAACTGAATACGTTGCACAAGTAAACACATAATTTCTATTGATATCAACTTATACAGACATGTGTTTTTCCTGCAAAGAATAGACAACTTTACAATCGTTTCTGAGACAAGATGAGCATATGGTTTAAATATTAAGGCTTCCTAACACAAGATAAAATGATGGGCATGTTTAATGTGCATGATTAACAGCTGCGATAAATTAACGATTACGTCTGAGGGTCTTTATTCTAGAGTAAGAAATTGCACCGCATATCGTTCTTTTGAAACATTCCAATGAAATAAATGCAGTCCAAGTTCCAAGAATTTCGACGACAAGAAAATTTATATTTAAGGATATCGTATATGCCAAAAAGGTGACGATAATTAAAAACTTCTAACATGATTAGAATAGGATAAGAAAGATAAATTAGTAGACATTGTTCAAACAGAACACGGGAAGGGTCTTGTAAAAGTTCAGGTATGTATGTATGTATGTATGTATGACTGTATGTATGTATGTATGTATGTAAACTTGTGTATGTCTCAATACACATATTTCGTTGAAGGATAATGAACCGGTTTCTGGTGGATATGTTTATGCATACAAGCAAAACGTTCCGAAATCTAAACAAGTCTAAAATTTAAGTTATTGTTGCCTTTTTTAATCATCACCATCAAATGGTAAAGATTTTTGTAATATATTTGAATGACAATCAACCTGCGTATCCGTTTCTTTTGCTAATTACCCTTTAAAAGCCTCAAAATAATCTTTATATTTCATCTATTGTATATAATTTGATATGCTTGTAACCCAATTCGCATTGTGAGAAAACTGTTATCAAGATAAAATGTTTATTGTGACATTCCTTTTTTATTCGCCAAGTCAACAATTGTACAAGAATTGTAAATATTCTACATGTAAGTAGGGTTTTGTTTACTTATAGTTAAGAGCCAATTTATTTTATTATTATTTGAGTATTTTTGTTCAATATTTGCAGTTTGTGTTTAAATTATCTATCTGAAAACGTTGAATCAAATATTGCACTTGTTAAAAGTTACTGAGACAAATGTCCATTGTATAGTTCTATGTAATAAAGGTTCATAAACGATTAATAAAGGATTCCACTTTCATTTTCTGTTTATTTAATTTCCATTCCCACCATTCTTATCACCATTCTTATCACCATTCTTATCACCATTCTTCTACTTCATATGCTCAGAAATGTTGCATTTGTTCCTTAATTACCTTTTATGATAATATTCTCCACCAACTTGTATGAGAATGGTATTCTCATATAAGTCTTAGCAATGCTGTTTTCCATGACCAGAGAGAGATAGAGAGAGATAAGAAGAAGAAGACTATTTGACCTCTGATGTCATTGACATGTAGGTTGCGATATTTGTAGAGTCATGTGACTCGGAATGCCAATGATCAGATCCAGGTCAAATATCAGCAACGATGTACTTTCGTCTTGTCTTATTTGTCAGCGGATTAAAGACATGACGAATGCTATGTTTGCGATTTTTTTGAGAAAATAAATCATATTCCTATCGATTTCATGCCGGTATATCTCAATGAAAGGTCGTTCAAGTTTGCTAGGCCGGCTAGTAAGCAACTATCCCATGCCGACACCAAATGGTGTCTGCGAAATCCAACTTTTCGATAGACAAAGGACTGTGACCCTACACCCGAACATAAATGTACAAATATCAAAAATGGGGTGGCAAGGGTAAGAGAAAACGCGAACTAACTGTGTCGCTGAAAAATATACTGCTTTCCCGGGAAAAAAGGAAGGAATTCAACTATACAACATTACTCCCTCGCCCTTAAATCCCGTAAATCCTCCACTGCCTGGAAAATAACCAACTAGGGCTTAGCTAGTGCTGTGTAAAATCATAACTGCAGTAGTTTTGTTTCCTACGGTTCCTGTGTTTAAACTCTACTGACACGTTTGTTTTTCTTTCTTGACTAAGAATGTATTTCACGGTCAAGTAAACGAAGTAAAGAAAACAAAGAATATTCTCCATAGAAACTGCTTACATTGATGTAGCGTAAACTTTCCATTTTATTCAGTAGTCGTCCATACTCTTTGATACATTTTATCTCATGAAATAATACGGGATGAAACGGTAAAGCAAACATTAGATTTCATCAGCTGGTTTTCTACTCTGAAAATGATGATCAACAGTTTTTCAGATATACTTGCTATTAATTATTCACTTTAAGAAATTAAAATTTCGGAAACATTGAGCCACCAGGGTAGCATTCTGGTCATGATTTTGGTGCTGGAATAATAAAAATACAAGACTGAAATTGAATTGCTTAAAATGAAGAAGTTTTATGCATAATGTTTATTTAAAAATTTCAAAAGTTTCTAAACAAATACACGTGGATTTAAATGTACATGTAGTTACTACTAACTATCTCAAAGATATGGCACACTCTCTTATGGAGTCTCATATGGTTGCAAGTCATGGGCTTCTGAAAGCTATATAATCTTCGGACTGGAATTAAAGCAGATACTGGCAAAAATGGAGCAAAGAAAGAGAAAGTCTGTCTGTCTCTCTATCTGTCTGTATGTCTCCCTCTCCTTCTCGTTCTCTCTCTCTCTCTCTCTCTCTCTCTCTCTCTCTGATGCATGAATACACACATGTATGACTTTAGTCTGTTATGTGCATACTAGAGAAGATGGGATAATTTATAGCTAAATGCATTCGTGCTTACAGTGGTGACATAACAAACATAGGGGACTGAGCTGTGAGTAGTTTAATAATTGCATATCAAATGCAGTATCTACTGATCATAAAGCTGTCATCAGCTTGCATATATATTTACAAAAAATAAGTCTTTGAAAAGGAATCCAACTATTCCATTCATTCGATAGTAATAATAAGGTAATTTTGTTTTTGAAAAAATTTCCTTTTTATTATTATTCACAGTCTTTACTTATGGCGGATAAAGAAAAAAAAACGACCCATGCACGCACAGTATATTATTTTTGTCATTTATTTTTCATGTAGAATTTGACAGAAAAGAATGTAGAGCTTTAGTTAAATCAGTATATGTCAGACCTTAATCATACGGAGTCTGTATTCTATGGAATAACACTTTCACATAAATAAGTCTGGTGTCTAATATTGTATTCGTGTGGAATCTGTATTCTGGTGAATAACACTTTCACTTAAATAAGTCTAGTGTTTTACAATGTATTCATCTGGTATCTGTATTCTGTGGAATAACACTATCACATAAATAAGTCTGGTGTCACAGATTGTATTCATGTGGAATCTATATTATGTGAAATAACACTATCACATAAATAAGTCTAGTGTTACAGATTGTATTCATGTGGAATCTGTATTTTGTGGAATAACACTATCACATAAGTAATTCTAGTTTCTCAGATTATATTCATGTGTAATTTGTATTCTGTGGAATAATACTATAACATAAATAATTCTGGTTTCTCAAACTGTATTCATGTGGGATCTGCGTTCTGTGGAATAACAATATCAAATAAATATCTGGTGTCTCAGATTGTATTCATGTGGAATCTGTATTATGTGGAATAACGCTATCACATAAATAAATCTGGTGTCTCAGACTGTATTCATGTGGAATCTGTATTCTGTGGAATAAAATCATCACTGAAATAAGTCTGGTGTCTCAGACTGTATTCATGTGGAATCTGCATTCTGTGGAATAACACTGTCACATAAATAAGTATGGTGTCTCAGACTGTATTCATGTGGGATCTATTATTGGAGGCAATCTGAATCTATGATACTAGTTTTTCACTTGTAAATTCCTAAACTTGTTGACAACGTTGAATATTTTAGAAAGAAAACTGATCTTCATCATGGCTCTATTACTGTGTTTTAGCTTCTTATATCAATCTTGTTTACCTACAACATTACTTATTCCTACATTCCCATCCGAACTGGAATCAATCTTATTGTTTATTTTAATTTTTAGTTTGTGTGGAGTTATTTGTTTCAATTATTCACTGGATTTAGTAAGTGCTCGTTAATACTTTGGCTAAATCATTAATTTGGAATTATAGTGAATTAGCCAAGTATATTGTATTATATTCCAGGCCATTGGCACATTAGCACATTCAAGACTAAAGACACATCAATATAGTCACTAATGTAATTCATTTGGAACACAATGGAATTAAATTGGAACTTTATACATTTGGACTTGAGATAAAACTTTTAGGACATTTTGTGACTAAATACACAGTGCATGAAGTACTTGAGTTTTAATTTTGAATTTTAAGGAAATAAATTATTTGTTGAATTGTACAAACCTGTTTTGTTTTCGCTCTTTTCTGTTACTTTGGTGAAGACCACACAATCGTAACATGTGGAATCTATCTTCTGTTGAATAACACTGTCCCATAAATAAGCTTGATCTCCCAGACTGTAATCATGTTGAATCTGTCTTTAGTAGAATATCAATGTCCCACAAGAAAGTCTAGTGTCCCAGGATGTAATCGTCTGTAATCTTTGTCAGAATAGCACTGTCCCATAAATAAACCTCGTGTCCCAGACAGTTATCATGTCAAATCTGTCTTTTGTAGAATAACAATGGCTTCTAATTAGGTCAGTGTCCCAGACTCGTATCATGTGAAATCAGTCTTTAGTAGAACAACACTGTCTCCCTAATTATGTCTAATTTACCCCTTAAATATATGGTAAAAAAGTGTCAACAATCGATGAAACTTCTGATATCTACTGCTAACTAAAAATGTCGACGAATACGTGGAACGATGACCATGTGGCCACATGAGGCCGACATTGATTGCAGCGCTTTCTACCTAACCTTTGATAGCATTACAATAACGTGTATTAATGCGCGGTGTTCAAATGAACGAAATATGAAATGTTCGACCTATACTATATATTGCAGCACGGAGTGGATGTCTTGGACATAGGCAGTAGGTATCTTGACATTTATTTTGATCAAACATGTGAATATGCCTGGGGGGTGGGGTGCATGTTATCGCGCTTGAACATCCAAACAAATTGATTCTCCAATGTTACTGTAGGAAGCAAATATTCATCTTCTCGTAAGTGGCACTTGTATATTGCCCTGCACAGGCGCACATTATTTTCATTATATATTACATAGGTCTATGTACACATGATGAACTGTAATCATATGGATGAACTGATGAACTGAATTACACAGGTATGCGTTGTTTATTTCAAGTTTCTTTCTCTTGGCGTTTGCTCTCATGGTGTTAGTCCTGATTGAGCGGTGCTAACGCCTGGTTATAAGGCTCCGAATCGTTTCTTTCCCTCTAGCTTTGTTCCCGACAATGGATTGCACCATTTTCTAGGCTATTTTAGAGCAACAAATAGGTCGTACCTAAGGCGAAAAAAAAAAAAGAATCTTAGATGAGTACTAATTTCGAAAATTAAATTTATAAAACTAATCGAATAATTTGGAATTATTTGATGTATTAAATAAATTTAATTTGAAATGTGCACACATGTCGGGATCTTTTTATCACATGACGTTATGATACTGTACGTTTAAATCAGAGAAATTGTGGATGACATGATTATACATACAGTAAAAAATACATTGCATGTACATACATGTAATCAATGCAAAACAAACAAACATGGATGCATGCATGGATACATCCATACATACAGGCATACATACATGCGTACATACATACATACATACATACATTGCACATGCACATGCATATATGCATATGTACTACCAATATGTACTTTAACCAACCGCTGATTATTGTAGTGAAATAACATTGACATACTCGGATGCCTAAGTCGTCACGCTTTCCTATGCATGGCACGATAACGTCATTTATGGTCATTAAGTCTATAAAGAGGATATCAAATTGGTAATGATATAATATTGAATTTATAAAACGAGTTGAATAATGTCCAGCTTTTGCAAGCTTTGGCATTACCCATTTGAGATTCTTTTTATTACAGAGTTTTTATTTCAGTAGAAATTATTTAGATACAAAGAAGAATAAAAACGTACGGTAATTCTGATAGATGTTGCACCTTTCATTTAGTCTGCTTAAAAAATAGTCCCAGATAAGGTTTAAATAGTAAACGTCGATTATACCTTTTGCATACCATAAATTAAAGAATAAGTGTCCGTCGAATATAAAGACCATTTTGACAAGGACAAGTCATTTTTCAACACAGAATGTCCAGTGCATATGATGTCACATTGCTTGATACGGTACACAGTACCGGTTAGAGTAGGTCTACACAACACGATCAGTGTTACCCTGAAATATCACTTCATAAAAAACATTACATTATTGCTATAATCATGTGCAAGGAAGATTACTGGATGCAGAAATTCCCATATTTTCTGTAAAGTATTTGTAACCGAATATTGGCAGTATTTGATTTAAAACAGTCAACTGTACAATGTAGAAATTTCTTTTTGAATTTGATTTGCATCACATATTTACCGCACAATTATGCTGTGATGGGATAACGTTCGGCCAGTTATGAGACAGGATTATATCCACATTCTTCTGTGAACAGATGTGACTTTATTTCTTTACATATTCAAACGGTCGCGACCATTTCCCCCGAAATCCATTTCGCTACTCGATTTAAAAATGGCCGCCAAAATATTTATTGAAAGCAAAAATTCCAGAAGGCGGGGTTAGAATGGTTTTCCCACGATGGAGGCCAATCATTGGAGATATTACTGCAAAATAATTTTATTTGCTTATTTGGTCCAATCAGAATCACATAAAGTTATATGTAACACGTTGTCATATCCAAAATATGAAACTGCACATACTATAAAAAATCTATGCTAAATATGTGATAAATAGTATTCATACTACAAACATTAAAAATAACATGGCATTTAAAGAGTTGGTATAAAGCAAATTGATATACAAATGCTAGTGTTATATCATATTGTGATCTTCCCATGGCGCAATACTACACATATATAAACATTCTCGCAATCGTGTGCTATTGATTCTAGATCAATGATGAATTTCTACACATTAATCTTTAGTGACGTATGAAAATAACGATAAAAAGTGTTAATAATCCCCGTTTTCTAAATGAATTTAATATGGTACACAATTCCATCATAATCCTTTCTGCTTTCTGTTTCGCTTGCCTCTCATGTATAACAGAAAAAATACGCAGACATCTCGAGTGATAGAAACATTTTTGGGGGTTGGATGAAAACCTTGAAAATGAACTTTCACCAAATACTTACAAAAATATTGTTCGTCGTAATAGTACGTGATCACTTTCCTAGGGATTTATATATATATATATATATATATATATATATATATATATATATATATATATATATATATATATATATATAGTGTTTATACAATCAATGATACAAAGTTGCAAACCCTATACGGTAAATTTCTCGGTTACGTGGTACACACTCTGTGATGAATTTAATGTTTTGTAGTTGCTGTTTCTTAAACTTATTATAATATTCTAAAAAATTATTTATTAAATATGAAAATGTCCGAAGGCCATCTCTCTCTCTCTCTCTCTCTCTCTCTCTCTCATCGTTGCAAGATACGGGAAAAAATCATTGAAAATATGAGCGTAGAGTACTTTCATCGCTTGTGTCATCTGGACATATGAATGATGTTAAAAGTTAAATCAAACCAACCAAAAGAGACACACACACAGAGACAGAGAGTTTCAAAGTCAAACCGATCAAGAGAGACAGACAGACAGACAGACAAACAGAGACAGAGAGTTTTATGATCGGTAGTACTCTTATTAAAGCAGAATAATGACTTAGATCAACTGTAAATATATTCAAATATTTTAATTACCTCTTGTTGGTTCGTCATTTTGCTTAGTTTCAATTCACATTAATTTCAATGCGCCGATACGTGAATGGCTTAGCGTTCGTGTGAACGGTGCATGTTACCAAGTGTTTGTAGTGCTCTGCTTTCATTATTAAAACCATCTTTCGTGTTTAAATCATAAGTGTGTATTATATTGATTTAATCAATGTAAGGAAAAATAAAAACATAAAAAGAAAACAATCAACTTATCAATATGCAAAAGTGATTGTGAACAGCCACAAAAGGCATAGAACAACTTGTTGTAGTGGACACCTGCAGGGATATGTATATATATATATATATATATATATATATATATATATATATATATATGTGTGTGTGTGTGTGTGTGTGTGTGTGTGTGCTAGCCTCATTTCCTTTTAATGAAAAATGTATAAATCTCGAGGTATATCATTGATATAGCAAAGTGATCTATATGGATTAGGCACTGTATCCGTTTTTTATGGTAGGGAAACTTGATGATAAAAAAACGAATTTTGACAAAAGGCTGTCAATTTCGATCGTGGTGACTCTATACGGTACCTCATCTCCTAACATCCATTTGTATCTTCGACACATTTGACACACATGTATACACACTCAAACAAAATTAAAGCTTTACTTTGACACGTAATGGCACATCAAACATTAGATAGAATTGCGTGTATGCATCCCTTTAAAAAGTACATTCTCTTCTTTCTGTCTGTATCCTCTCCAACCCATTAGTGATCATATTGGTCTCTAATGACACGTATATTTGGTGACATAAATCAGCCTATTCATACAACAAACGCAACAGATTCTCCAACATACTACTCTTCGAAAGTAAGTCAATTGATTTTTGTTTACTTTATCACACAAACAACCGTTTTGAAAGGGCCATTAGCAATATAACATATTTGTGCACAGTACCATTTTTAAAATAAAAATACATTAACATTAACCGAGACATAACATCTTTTATTATTGATAAATGCAGTACACTAGATATTGGATGACCTTTGTTATGTTAGAATGCATTCCCCTACCTTACCCATCCTCCTACAGATATTTAATTAAAATAAACAAACGTTTCTTGTTACAAGAAATATATCTAAACCGTATATAACCACAAATGAACAATTATGGAGCTACATTAGGAATTTCGTCGTAATTAAAAGCGCCTGCCCAAGGTAAGAGATTGATATCTTAAACTGGATGGCTGAATTATGCCAACGATGCCAACGATGCCTAAGTGCATATTGCTTTAGACATATCTAGAATATTTTAAACTCGTCATTTAGCCACGAATGTCAACAATTTGTTACCGTTTTATAACCCAAGTAATGTCGATTTCTCTCTATAAATAACCTTTACTTCTGGTCTAGATTTATTTTTCGTGTTGATCACACCATTTTAATCCCACAGAGCTCTTTATACTTGTTCACTTTTGTAATTTTCACAATATTGCTTGGTATGGAATGTATTCGCAATTAGTTTAAAGGAAAAATCAAGGTTAAGAAATATTATGTATTCATTTGATAGAATTAGACACAATGCGTCCAGCAGTTTAGGTTTCATCATCATCATCATCATCATCTTTATTTCCTTCCATGGAGGATTACATGATATAAGAATAAATCATCTGAATTCAATCAATAGATAAGTATTAAAAAAATTTTAAAAAATAATAATATTAGAAAACAAAATCAGCTCTAATTCTTTAATCATTCCGACAAATGTGATTATCCATTTTTGTTGTTGTTGTTGTTTTGACTACTAGAAGGCGCTGCATTTCTAACGCGCAACGGGTACCTGGATTCAACTCAAATATTACTTCAGGTCAGTACCCATGAATGTTGTATATGTCTATGCTTAGAGTGTTTTTGTTCCGCTCAGTTTTGAGTGGCTAGATGCGTCGGCTTACGAATATGCGTTTTCAGAAAGAATTTAAATGATCTTGTTTATTTTGCAGAATATGAGCAGTGTGGCGTGATTCTGTGTGTAATTTTGCAACATTGCATAGTGAGTAAAGAGACGACGATGCTCTCACGCTAGTGAAATATGTAATCTCTGACACGCTGTTTTGTATACATTTCGGCCTCTCGAGATTCGAACCCATGTTCGCTGGTAAACAGTACCCATCGCCTTGCCTGGGCACACCAGTCCATATTCCATCCCTAACTATTATTTAATACAAATAATAATATCATACAGGTTAGACAATTTGTAATTCACACTATACCGTTTTCCCGCGGACCCGGGTTCGAATCTCCGTAGAGTACGAATTAAATCTTCTCTAACCTGTATGACAGTATTATTTGCATTAAATATTGATTCTGTCTACTATTAGCAAGCATTCTGCTATAT
Source organism: Sinohyriopsis cumingii (assembly GCA_028554795.2). Lineage (NCBI taxonomy): Eukaryota > Metazoa > Mollusca > Bivalvia > Unionida > Unionidae > Sinohyriopsis > Sinohyriopsis cumingii. Next base: position 15,862,462 of record CM068837.1, on the reverse strand, counting down.
AATCCAGGAATAACACTTTCCATTTTATCTTGTGTGTGTGTGTGTGTCTTTCTCTCTCTGTCTCTGTATATATATATATATATATATATATATATATATATATATATATATATATATATATATATATATATATATATATAGAGAGAGAGAGAGAGAGAGAGAGAGAGACACTATATATATAAACTTATGCAGATAATGTCTCTGTGTATATGCAATTACTGTGTGAGCGTGTTTAGGGACTTTGACCTTGACTATGTATTTAGTAGACGATATAAGTAACTAAGTAAAAAAAACTAATGATTCTGCTGTCAATCGATGTAAAATATGATTTATTGTATTTTATCCCCCCCCCCTCCCCCCAAACAAAAAGATAATGTCGGTCTTGTTATGAACGATGTAGGGAGATATCTGACATACGACAGATCAATGCTGGTTAAGAGTCAACATTATCAGCATTATAATAAATGACGCAAGATACGAGCTGTAATGCTAGTACACGCTTTCAGATCATAACGGTTTCCAACTAATGCATTTATTAACTTCCTTTAAGAACAAATCTATAGCAATATGAACCGTGAGAACATGAAAACCTGGATAGGAAATGGAATGTGTTGGAGGCAGGAAAATAATGATTAAAATTGAACTGGACCCATTAGGTATTCGGTAATGATCATTTCACCGGAGATTTTAGCAATGTTCTTGATAACAAGTTTCCGTTATTATTAGTAATAATAATAATCCATTTTATCTGGAGCATGTCGTGGGTTTTAGTCGAGGATGTAAAAGATGGATCAGTTTTCGATGGCTTCTATGCTTGATTCAGAAAATGTATATCAGTGCTTTTTGCGATGATCAATTTTCTTACATATTATACGGTGATCAATTAATTAAAACAAACATTAGAATAAATACGAGCCGGAAGTTGCGTTGAAGGGAAATAAAATAGCGTGCTAAATAACATCCTTGAATGTTAGAAAAAGCGTTTAACATCATTTCGTATTTTCCATTACGTAAAAGGGAATTTCAGTTAGGTGAAAAACAATTTTGTTTATTATTTACTTAATATAATTTTTATTTGGCCAGTTAATCTTCTGTCTTGTCAGATAATCTTCTGTCTTGCCAGATAATCTTCTGTCTTGCCAGATATTATTCTGCCTTGCCAGATAATCTTCTGTCTTGTCAGATAATATTCTGCCTTGCCAGATAATGTTCTGTCTTGCCAGATAACCTTCTGTCTTGCCAGATAATATTCTGTCTTGCGACGCTTGATTGCGTGTATCTTCAGAAGTTATACCTACAGCAAGAAAACCGAGCATTTTATGAGCGAAGGCAGATAAAAAGAAATTGCATTACATTTCCGGTATGGACACGAGTTTTGATGAAAAAATATGAAACGACGCCGATCGCACATTTCTGAAATTATTTAATCTTTTCTTGACAACAACTAAATCCCTGTTGTGATGCATTGCTGAATCGGACTTGCTTTATTTTTAGATAGGGTCGAATAGGTAAAAAAATGACAAACTTGTAATTTACTGCAACAAATTATTTTTTTGGGATGATCATCCTATAAAAATGAGGTGAATTTATGAAATGGGGTTGGGGTTGGAATTGTGCGGAAGAGTGAGTTTAATCTTCTAAGATTCGATTCTGGTGCAGGTTTAGTAGATAATGCAGAAAATATAATTAAAATAACACGTTTTTGTACCAAACGATAAATATAACCCGTATTAACATAGAAAAAGCAAATAGCGTCTATTTATTTATTTATTTATTTATTTATTTATTTTTTTATTTATTTAGTTAGTTAGTTAGTTATTATTACTGCTACCACTAATGCTACTACTACAACTACTACTAATCATACTTAGAGTACCACGATCAGAGCACACGTCCCCGCTGCTCTGTACCCTACACTGGTTATCCATTCGATCCAGAATCAAGCACAAAGTTTGTTTTCTGTGCTACGTTTCACTGTCGGACTCTAGTCCAACATACCTATCCGACCTCACCCGTGTGTACACACCAGCAAGATACTTACGCTCCTCTTCTGACAATCGTATACTCATTATTCCCACTATGAAAACAAAGTCATATGGACATCGTTCTTTTGCATACCAGGGCCCAGCAACGTGGAATGAATTGATCACTGAACTTAGACACAAAGACACAGTGATCACATTCAAGAGGGCTCTCAGAACTCACTTATTTCGACTGCAAGAACAAACTTAAAGACCTAATAATGTCTCCTACCTTAAATATTCTCTGCATGTTTTTTAATGTTTTCTAATTTCATGTTGTTTGTTTTTGTAATCACATCGTTATATGTTTTTTATCTTATAGGTGTTGTCTAATGTTGTAAAGCGCTTAGAGCTTCTAAAGATTAGGCGCTATACAAAGTCCTCATTATTATCATTATTATTATTATTGCTATTATTATTACCTTATCCGCGTTAGCAGACCTTTCGGTTGGAACAGTGCTTGCGATATATTGGCGTTGTAAATAAGGTTACAATATTTAAGCAAACGTCACAGATAATAATAATAATAATAATAACATCATAACGATTTATTCCGTCAAATTGAAGTCGGTAGGTATAAACTACTGGCTTCTTTAACGAAGGACTGCGTTTAACTCTTTATTTTGTGCTGAATGAAAATACGTAATATGTTTTATTAAATTGTCCCTTATACGATAATATACCATTCCACAAATACTTTTGAAGGCTAATTTAAACTTCATGTATCCAATATATGTGAAAAATATTGAGAAAAAAAGGCTGCATTGAATTTAATGAAAACATTTGAAAGCTAATGCCGAAAGTAGTTAAATCGATACGGAACGTTTATTTATTGATACATATGTTGCTTTCCTTGTTCTTTTTTCTTGTTTGTACTCTTTTTTTAATTTTTTTCTCGTAAGAGTGATTCGTATGTACGTTCACTGTATGTATGTATATATATATATATATATATATATATATATATATATATATATATATATATATATATATATATATATATATAAAATCATATTGTTGTTGTATGGTGTGTGATGTGATTTCGATTTTTAAAGATTTTTTAGTCATATCGCTACGATGTCTGCAGTGTGACAGTTTATAGTGATGTCTAGCACTGGGGCATCATGCCACAGACATGTAGCATGATGTCCCACCCAGTCACATTATCCTGACACCAGGCCGACCAGTCCTAACACTAACCTCGTAATGCTGAGCGACAAGCGAGGTAGCTGTTAGTACCATTTTTGTAAGTCTCTGGTATGACTCGGCCGGGGAATGAACCCACGACCTCCCGCATCCGAGGCTGACGCTCTAACCACTAGGCCACCGGAGCGATGAATGATACATTAACAAACCTGAGTTACTGCATACACAAATAGGCAGCGACTTTTTCTAGTATTATTGTTTGAAATTAAAAGATTTTCTTTTTGTTTTTCACTCAGACAAAAAAATAAACAATTTCTTGTGCAAATTTGAAGATAGAAGTATTTACTTTTTCCATGCCCCACAGAGAAGATATTTGCTATAGTAGTGAGTCATAGCGATCTGAATGTAAACAGACTGACATATGATACAGTGTAGTCGGTTTATACAACTAGATATAAAACAAGTTCTTAATAAATAGATAAGTCACTGTCAGACTATCTTTAGTAGAAAATCACAGCAGACTATAACTGACACTGAGATTTGTACAGAATGTAAAGCTCGCTGTACCTGAGAAAGCTGGAGTTGAACGGTCAACTGCTTTAAGACAGATACCTGCAAATCATTGCACAAATGCTTCAACAGAAGAGTCAATAATCACATTGATGAAAAAATTTACAAATCGAGAAGAAACAAAGTCAACATATACAATGGAAATATCTTCACAAACACAAGACGCACGAGGAAAAATGGCGACACACAGAGCGAACAAAGAAATAAGGGAATTAGAAAAATACTTGAACACTAGACGGATAGGAACAAATGATGGATCTTTTTTGGAATGTACGTACAAAAAAAGGAGCCCAAGAGATAGACATGTTACGATTATCGAGAGATAGAGTAACGGGAGTAGCCTCAGTTATGATAGCAACTAAAGTCCAATACCCAGAGTGCTTGAACAAAATCTACTCAATAAACCAGAAGGGATATCAAGGGTTTATTATGCGCCCAAAGGGGACAAAACCAGTACTACCCTACAGAGAATTTCAGATTGCTGGAGAAAAAGCGTTAATCAAAGAACCTACACCAATTCTGCGAAAGATAAAAAGCAAACTGGAGAGTTACACCTATCTGACATTCCATTAGAAACACCTTTGGAGGCTACAGTCCAAAAATTTGAAGAGAAATTGAAGATAAAAGTTATCTCATCACGACTGGAAACAATGCCTTCGACATCCATATACAACGGCAGTAGAATTCTGGAAATAGAGAAAAACTAAGCTAATGGAAGTAAAAAGAGCGTTCTTCCTACATGATTTTTTGACCATATCGTGGTACAGAGGGTGTATATGTCACAGAAAGTGCAGTAGATGTCAACAGACCTGACATACAACACACAAATGCCCCCAAAATCAAGAGACAACAAGGGGAATACAAAGACGACAACAACAAGTATCAGTAGATGAACAAAGAGTAGAAAGGCAACCTACAATACAACAACAACAACAACAACAAAGCCAACAACGAGAAGAGGAACGAATCCACACGGAACAGACAGTATAAAACCAACAGTAGCAAGAAAACCAAACTCAAATCAAAGGCAAAAAGTACAACAGCAACAAGAAAGACAACAAGAGGAGCAAAGAAAAGAACAAAACCCCAAACAAGGGAAGTCACTACAACAACAACTAGAACGGAAAAAGGGACAATCTAAAGAAAAGACAAAGACAAAGACAATAAAAGAACAGCAAGCAACAGTAAAACTGCAAAATTGTCAATTTCCAAATCAACAATGTCAACAGCACCAGCAACAACAACAAGAAGAAACTCTACAAACTAAACCATCAACAACTACTACAGAGCAAATACAACCAGCACGAGAAAATCGGATACCCAAATCCTCAAACTCAACGCCAATTACAGAAACCCTAGATCAAAGAGAAAGAGACATAATTAGAAGGATGGAAAAAAAGAAGGCAGAAAGAGGAAGAAGAACGAAGGATTGCAGAAGAAGTAGAAGAAGCCCTTTTAGCGATGGATGAATATTTATATATATATATATATATATATATATATAATAAAAATATACATATATACAAAAGGTGTACCAACTATATATATATATATATATATATATATATATATATATATATATATATATATATATATATATATATATATATATATATATATATATATATATATATATATATATATATTAATAATTAAAAAAATATACATATATACAAAAGGTGTACCAAATTGGAAAAATATAAATATAGCAAACACTTACAATTAGGGCAGGAGGGCCTCCCTATCTGATCTGCAAAGTTCAAAACAGGAGAGAGCACCCTCCAAAAAAAAATGTAAAAGAAATTTTAATCTCCTAGAGACAGGAAAATTATAACATGCTTTTAAAAACTTTATTATGTTATGGATCAGACTGAGCCAAAGTAGGTTCTGTTCTTGAGGTACATGTCTAATCCTGATAGAATAAGTTTACCAGTTTTCATTGCGTCTATCTTTAATTGAAAATCAGTGACTTAAATAACAGAATATAGTTGACATTGTGAGATTTTTATGGAATGCAATCTCTTAGAGACAAGAAAATGATAACAGGCTTTTAAATATTTCATTACGTTATCGATCAGTCTGAGTGTAAGGATTGTACGAAAATTCCCGAGGAATCTTGTTACGACTTTAATTATAATAGCAGCGTGTTTTCATTATTCATAACAACTTAGTTCAAAACTTATTTTAACAAAACGGTTGTATGTTACACATTAATGGTGGGTATGACCAATATAATTATATTTACGATCTTTTAATAATATGTCAATGCGGTGGCCAAATGGAATGTGTTGAAATATATTATAATTATATTTACGATCTTTTAATAACATGCCAGCGCGGTGGCCAAATGGAATGTGCTGAAATATATTCGGCTGAATCCAACCTTCGGAAAATTTTCGGATAAAAAATGTCGTGTTTTAATTATTTACTGGCATGTGTGAATGCGTAGGCTTTCCCATGTAATTCCGCGAGAATGCTTGCAATTATCTTGATCGCACATGTTTTCTGTTTGAACTTTCTAATTTCTCAAGTCACAATATTTTTTCGTATGATTAGTGTTTTATGTTTAATAGCTCTCTCCAATGAATATATTGACCTGATGTTTGCATCCCATTCAGAGTTTCCCGGGCTATTATATTAATAATGTAGCTAGAAAAATTGTAGGCTTCAGTATATTAATAGTCTCTCTAAGGTCAGTACGTTGTCTTTCACAGTATCAACTATAGTGTAAGTTTAATCATCCCACTTTAGTTGCAGCTTCTTCACAACTTATACAATAATTATCATATATATAAATAAAAGAATGGAATATATTTTAGCTAAAAAGACAATTACACAACCCCCTTCCCCGAAAAGTAAATGAATTTGATATATATAAATAAGCAAAAAAGGACATCAGAATATTACATTGGTGGGTCCTTAATGTAATTGCTTCATGCTGTGGTACGTATCGCGGTACGTTCAGACAAACCGTCGTGTATCGTGGTACGTTCAGACAAACCGTCGTGTATCGTGGTACCCAGCTGTAATTGGTATGCTATCATCATATGGATCTGCAGGGAATTCACTAGGAGTGGGGGAATTTATATAAAGACACTCAATACATTATCAAACTGAGAAATGCTATAGTATAAGACTGTTTTATAAAGTGGCTTGTTTCAACACAAGCACACTGACAGGCAGTATTGTTAATGACACCCAAATACATTGCTAAGTCGAGAAATTGAAAATGCAGAACCGGTTTAATTTATATCGTTATAGACGCTCCGAATTCAGCGCACAATCGAAATCTCAGTGTAGGCAAGACGTTTATTTCAAGTTACTTTCCTTGATGTATAAGTTTATAACAGCACTGTATGTTTTTTGCAGCTGGAGGCAGACTGGCCGTTTTTGCTAAATTTATCAGAAATAATTATTTATTTCTTTCTACAAAGTAAAAGCACGTTTTAATTCCGTGTTTCTGCGACTGGAATAAAATTATTTTATTTGTACAACATAAATGACAGCAGAAATATATAAAATGATAAAGATAAACTCAACAGTTTCCAGAGATATTAAAGAAATCATTAATGAATTTAGCAACAAATCTACAGTTTCTACATCAAGAGATATCATGCATTTGTGTACAATTTTGGATAGATATAAATGTGGTCAGAGCTAAAGCTACTCATTAATGTCCAGTAAAGATTAAATATTGATTGGTCAAACTTAGATAGAAAAATTAAACAGCAATATGATCAGTATGATCCATTTTCTTGCAAAGGTCTTGATGAAAATGACCTACAGAACCAGCAAAGTTGTGGAGAAATGAACACATGATGATTTCTGGATATCATCATTCAAACTGCACTCATTACCAACATAATATATATACTGTCCAGTCAGGATCATAGGTTATGGACGTTGTGTCTCACAATCTTTACGCCACAGACATAACATATACTTATGAAGTTATAATGTTTCTCATCATCCACTGTGTACGTCAATTTGTGTGTGTGTGTGTCCTGTTATTTAAAACTAGTTATGTAGTCCTACCCAACCAGCTGTATTATACAGAAATACCGTCTTTGACCCTAAGCAAACGGTTAGTTTACAACATTATTTCGTCTCGTAGTACCTTTGGTACAAGTAACCATGAATTGTACACTCGGTGACTAAGCCCACTTTTTATTTTTTGGCAGAGTATAGTTGCTTTGGGTTATCAACAACTAGGTGATTCAAAGGAACAAAGTCTGACGTGCACGTTTATAAATTTTATGTGCAGCAACTTTTGTGGATCGTGCGACCAATTAAAAAACACAGTAAACAACGTGCAGAACTTTCAATTGGTGATGATATGTTTCTTCTGGCATATCTATCGATATACATCTCATCTCTTTTTAATATGGTGATAGGGCTTTGCCAAATTCTCTGTACTCTTTTTAATATGGTGATAGGGCTTGGCCAAATTCTCTGTACTCTTTTTAATATGGTGATAGGGCTTGGCCAAATTCTCTGTACTCTTTTTAATATGGTGATAGGGCTTGGCCAAATTCTCTGTACTCTTTTTAATATGGTGATAAGGCTTGGCCAAATTCTCTGTACTCTTTTTAATATGGTGATAGGGCTTGGCAAAATTCTCTGCACTCTTTTTAATATGGTGATAGGGCTTGGCAAAATTCTCTGCACTCTTTTTAATATGGTGATGGGCTTGGTAAAATTCTCTGTACTCATTTTAATATGGTGATAGGGCTTAGCAAAATTATCTGTACTCTTTATAATATGGTGATAGGGCTTGCTCATTGGCAAAATTCTCAGTACTCTTTTTCCTGTTTCTTGTATGGTTCATTATATCACACAGATTATTGAGCCTTGATATACTGTTAAAGAAACAATTTTCGAGCAATAATTTCTTTCAGGTATGGACCAATGGAATTCAGCGATTCAAGCAATTCTTCAACTTTGCTACAGTAAATTGGTACTCGTTAAAATTTTCTTTTCAATTAATTTTAAAGTTCCTAAGAGCTGATTCATTTTAGGTTACGATTATTCCTAAGTCTTAATTATTTTCTTGCTGGAAGGCTAATAAGGAACTTAGTTTACGTTTATTTTCTTTCCAAACTTGCTTTAAACTGGGAAACTAAACTGTTGAAAGTTTCATTATGACGTTATAGCCTGTCATTGCATATTTCACTACCATTTTGATACGAGATTAAAAAAAATCAATTATGTTCAATTATTTTATGCTAAGCAGTGAATTACTTGATTTTCTAATTAAAATAATATTGATATTTCACTGTGGTGAAAAAATAACAATATTTTTTCACTACAGGAACTACTTTTTTGGGGGTCAGAACATACTTACCTCCCTTTGAATTTCTGTCAGTGAACTACTTATACATTGATCAATTACTTATTTTCTTATTAATAATCCATGTCCGTTATCCTTGAAACTTGTAGTTTCTTATTCTGGAAATATAAGTTAATTTTTATAAATCTGATGTGGAACTAATTTTGTGCGCAGGTACACATAGCACAGCAGAACATGTACGATAAACAGTTGACATTACCGTAAGAAATCTGCTAATTCACTGTGTCACAAACTTTAGGTGAGCATAAAATAAAAAGAATATCTGCTTGAAACGAGTGAATAACGGATACATTTCATCTCGTGGGCGAAAAACTCGATGAAATATATCCGTTATTTACTCGTTTCAAGCAAATATCCTCTATGTATTGTCAAAACAAAAAAAAAAATATATATATATATTAAACATGTCCAAGTGTTCCGGCTTAATACCTTTCGACTCTATAATAGAAGTCATTCTACTTCATTTATGTAAGTAGCTTAACGTCAATATGATATGTTTTACCACTAATTATTTAGATAAGTGAAAATGATTAAATGAATTTATGAGCACATATATGTTTCAGGATATTCTTTTCAATGTTGTTATATTGATACAATTTACGGTATATTCTTTGTAAACGCACCCCCCCCCCCGCTCTTTGTAAAGGGTGAGGGTTGATTGGCGGATTGTACATTCTTTCAATGTGTCTGCTTTATTAGGTTCTCGTTATGTAGGAGATGATCGCCCTTGGTGTTATTGCCCCGATCGAGTAAACATATAGGTAGAATAAATATAGATCTGATCAGATATATAGAACAGAACGACTAGAGCCGACGTACATTCAAAATCAAAATTTAATCAATTATATAAAAAATGGTGATAATACAATACATTAGGAAAATACACTTCCTTTTGGAATAAATCTTTCACCGAATTTCAAAACACAAATATATTTATAAAAATAGTCGATCTGTTTTACTGATATAATTAGTTCATCATACGATCGAGTAAACAATCGAAGTTGTTGCATTGTACAATTCCATAACCTGCTTATCTCTCGTTCACTCCAATTTCACTGTAGCTATTCTCTGTCCTTTAGCCTTTTTCCCTTTCTTTTTCTCTCCCAACCTCCCTACTGCCTCGCCTCCTTTCGGCCCTCAAACTTTGTGGGGGTAGGTGGATATGTAAGAATGTAGATACGTCAGTGCGTAGGTACACCTGAGGATACTTCTAGGAATACTTCTGAAGAGAAAATTTCCCCTTCGAAAACAAACAGAGAACAACCTAAATTTCCAGTCGGTTATCCTACTTGGGATAGAACATTACCTCCTCTTTATCAGATCGTACTATCGGTATTGAAACAGATATCAAATGATATTAGTCGACCCAAGCATGGCAAACCAAAACAAACCTAGTTTAATAAGATTAGTGTACTTGCTAATGGCTAATTCATCACGTCACAATAACACACGAGACTTAGAATTTCCATTCTCGTCTCAATTACGCAAATGAAAGAATGAAATTTACTACCGGGCTTTACGTTATGTTCAGCGAGTACACACATTTAAGTCTTTAGCGTACGTGAGATCAGACTGCATGGCTTAACACCGCTAAATTTCACTCAATCTGTACTCATGTCTTTATCATACATGAAACTACGTGAGATGGGTGAATTCACACGGTTTCTCGTAACTCATATCAACTAAAGTAATACAGCACATACATAGAATCTAATTCCTATAAAAACAAGACGACAAATTCAAACAATTCGACTATTGTACGAATATATATATAAACTCAACAAAGTTATACTCACATCAAGAGAATTGATCTACGAATTTAACAAATAAATTCATGCAAATATTATCAAATAATTCAAGAAAATCATTATATTGGTATCAAAGATATTTCATTGATTTGACGCTAATACCTTTTGTGCTTTCAAGCGTTGTTCGTTCATACGGCCAAAATTGTGTCCATCGACTTTCCAGACATCCGGTCCCTTAGACAAATGTTTTAAGAGGGAATTTATTCCAAATGGACTTTCGGAATCCCCTGTACCTTTTACTGTTGCAGCAAAGTTTATACTAATTAGATTTTTTGATGGGGGGAATATTTGCAGCTATGAAATATCGTCTGGGAAACACGCCCCTTATTTAGCGTAACCAATCAGGAAGAAATACATTTGCTGCCATTTATCTAGGCGTCAAAATAGGCGTCAACTTGACCTAGGTCCTCGACTAACTGTTTCTGGAATTTTTCAAGTTGGAGAGTTCCACTATGAAATCGAAGTTACCCGTGTCCCTAATAATCCGCCTCGCTGTTAAGTAAGCGAATGCTTAATTTAAAAATCTCTACCACTACCGACCAGACATTTGGAATCATTGTAGTATACGATTTAGGGGGCGCTCACCAGTTATTATGTACTTTTGAGAGAATGACATATGTAAGGTGAAGGTATGTAAGGTGAAGTTGTTTGCATTTAAAACATGCACAATGGAGATAATGTTGGCATACCCTCTATGCGACATTAATGTAATGTGGATGATATTTGTTTGGATATTGTGCTTCTTGAAATTGTACATGATCTAAGCACACTGCTAAATAAAATATCTGCTCCCATGTGCTAAAAAAATCAGCCTGAATTAGTATAAAGTACAATTGCCATAGCAGCTATTAAGAAAGGGAAAATGAATTTTGCCAGACTAGGCAATACCAGCTTCTGAAAGTGCAATGAATGAATTACCATATATGTAAAATGTAAAAGAAGTTATCGGCTCTTTTTTGCACAACTGATCTCTGAAGTTCAGGAAGTGAAAATGACCAAGTAGAGCTAGCACTTTTTTGAAATTTGTACCTTTGGAGTAAGGCCAAGCTGTATACTATATAACGCATATTACACCCGTCAATCATACGATAAAATAAAGGAAATTAAAGGTTCCTTGAATTATACCTAAGAGATGCAAGGTCTTTTTTAAATAGCCAGTATAACCAGTGAGGAAAGCTGGGGACATTCTTTTTCTTTAAAATTCTATCTCTATGCAAAATACGAAACTGTAGAGCGGCACCTTAACAAGCGCCTGTCCCCATAAATATAATTGTTCTCCAGCGCCAACTAATGTACTTTTCGTAGATCGACATAAATTTGCCCCATCACATAAGCCCCTCCTTGAAGAGCAAAATCAGTTTTTTTTTTTTACTCTCCATATTTGTGGAGATCTAATCTGATTCATTTACACGTCTTCAGGTGAACCCTTCACATCAGACGTCCCTAGTCTACTTAAACAGTCAGCCCTTACATTCTCTTTTCCCGTTATATACCGTACCTGGACTTGGTACTGTTGCAGAAATAATGACCATCTCATTAATCGTCCATTAGTTAGCTTAGCTTGAGCTAAATGCTTGAATTGCTGGTGGTCAATTTCTATAAAAATAATTTTCGTCCATACAGGTAACGTTGGAATTTAGATATCCCAAAGATAATTACCAAGCATTCTTTCTCCGAGCCTGTATAACTGCGTTCTGCAGTTGACAATTTCCTGCTACTGCATGCAACTGGGAATAAGTTTCCGTCGTGCTCTTGAAATAACACTACCCCCAAACCTGTTTCGTAAGCGTCAGAACGTAGGACAACATTTCGTGACGCATCAGGCAATTTCACTACTGCGTCTAACGTCTGCGTGTGACGTCCGTCTGTCCTTCAACGTCTGAAATGCTCGTTCATATGCGTCTGTCCATATAACTTTTGTCAGATCCTTTTTTCGAGTCAAGGCAGTCAATGGGCTCGCAATAGCGCTGAAGTTAGCAAGATATCAACGATAAAAACATGCCAGTCCCAAGAAAGATCGAACTTCCTTCTTAGTTGTCGGTCGTACTGCGTCCCTAAGTTAGTCGACCTTTGAACTATCTGGTGTTAACGTGTCTTAACTGAGGGTATGACCTAGACAGGTTAGTTTCCTAAACCCTATATGGCACTTAGATGGTCGTGCGGTCAGTCCCGATTGTTGAAGTCACTCTAAAACTTTTTTTTTAGCAAAATGACATGATCGTCCCAAGTAGCTGTTGCCAAGAGTTTATCATCCATAAAGTTTGAAACTCCAGTCTCCCTTAACGATTCAAGTAATTTTCTCATCATACACGTGAAGACACTCGGCGCATTCTGGACCCCGAAAGGCATAACTACCCCCTGCTAGGTACCATCTGGAGTTGCGAACTGGAATTCGAACTGGAATTTGCTAGTATCCCTTGGACAGATCGATTTTCGAACAATACTTCGCATTGGTCACCCCGGCAAATATGGACTCAGGGTCAGGTAACAGTTCTGCCTGGAATTCCGTGATCCTATTCAACTTCCTGTAATGAACGCAAAATCTGTGTGTACCGTCTTCTGTACCAACACAACAGAAGAGCTATACGCCGAACTCAGTTGGTTCTACGACTCCATAGTCTATAGCTGGAATTTCATTTCGAAGAGTTTCTAATTTCGCATATGGTAGCGGATACGGTTTCAACTTCACTGTCTTCTCATCCAGTAACATCCGGATGAACTCCTCCAACTCCGTCTTGCCAGGTCATTCTGTCAAGACGCTTGAGTAATCTTGGAGTAACGACTCCACCTCTTTAAGTTGCTCTGACGTTAACGTCCCGTCAAGGACAAAGTCGATGTAGGTTTCTTCCCTCGTCAAAGTACAACTAGGGAGTAGTTCCGCCTCTCCTCGGTTGTCGTCGAGTTCTTCAGTTACAACCGTAGCAACCACGAACTGTAAGTGTCTCTCTTTCGCGGTAACATTTCAGGAGATTTATGTGGTACATCTTCTCATTGTCTCCTACCCGGATACGGTAGTTCTGCCCACCCTTTTTCTCCGTCACCACGAATGGTCCCTTTCATGAGGCTTGAAGTTTGTTGTGTTCTAACGGTAGCAACAACAACACCCTGTCACCCACCTCGAAATGACTTTCCTTCGTCTTTTTATTGTAGTATTTGGCTTGGCGCCCTCTTGCGTCGCAGAGATTCTCCTGAGCCAATTTAGAAACCTGTTCCAGCTTGTTGCGGAGATCAATAACATAGTGGTATTTTGTCCGCACTTCTTCAAATGCTTGTTCATCCGTCCATAATTGCTTTAATACAGCCAGGGCTGCCCTGACTGTCCTTCCATAGACTATTTCAAAAAGGGAAAAACCCAAACTAGCCCTTGGTACCTCTCGATACGCAAAAAGTATTGGGGAAGGTATCGATCCCAATCCCTTCAAAGAGCTTCTTCAGAGCCTGTTGCAATGTTCCATTGAAACGCTCCACCAAACCATTGCATTGCGGGTGATACGGGGTAGTCATCAGGTGTCTAATGGACAGTAATATATTTACCTCTTCCATCATGTGGCTCAGGAACTGCGTCCCCTGGTCAGTCAGTATCTCCTCAGGGACACCAACTCTAGACCAAACTCCTAACAAGGCCACATCCGTGACTGAGTCAATATTCTTCAAGGTCATGGCCTCTGGGTACCGGGTGGCGTAATCTACTATCGTTAGTATATAACGATTATCACTTTCTGCCGCCGGCTTTACCGGACCTACTAGGTCCATCGCCACCCTACAGAAAGGTTTGTCAATCAGTGGGGGGGGGGTCCCTAGCGGCACTGGGCGATGGGAAGTCTTAGGTGCCATCCGATGACACTTGTCACACAACAAACAAAACCTCCGAACATCTCTGTACACACTTGGCCAGTAGAACTCCGTCACCCACCTATCTCTGGTCTTCGCCACGCCCAATTTTGCAGCTGTTGTTTTTAAATGCATTGGGACCACCTAATACGAATTTCCTGTCCTTTATTAAACAACTCTTGCACAAATCATAACATAATTTATTGCAATGGTAACACATGGGAAGATTTCAATGTAAACACGATATAGTGGCTTTCGAATTTATTGACGAAGAACAGCCTCATGTTGTGCAAGTGTGTTAATTATGTAACGAAACTACTATTTAAAATATATTTATATTTCATTTATTAATTAAAAAATAACGTGCTATACCTACATATTTCGTTTGCTTTCAGACATTTCCTGTATGAAAATAGGTGTAAAAACACAACATGTAAAGTTCTTAATGTATTCGTCGTTCGTAATGTCCATTGGTTTGTTTGAATCAGTCTTATACAAATTTTTGCCTTTGACACACTGGAACCAGCAGTTATCGAAAATCCTTAGGGTAGTCACAAACTAGCGTTTTGTCAATTATCTATAGATACCTATAGTGTGTCTATGTATGAATGCATGTGTATTTGTGTGTGGGGGGGAGAGAGAGGGAGAGAGTAATGGTCTACAAGGATGCAGTATCTTTGTGAACTGAAGCTACCATAACTGTTCAACAGGATGCATAGCAGAAGAGGAGCGCCACGTTTGAGAATTATTTAAATATTTTATCGACATTAAATGCGTTATTTAAGATAAAATAAATGTGTACATTTGTTGCGAGCATTGTAATCATAGGGATGAACTATGTGCTTATTTACCAACCGAACAGCCTTATCTATAAAATGGAGGCATCCAACCTCTGCTGTGTCGCACTTTATGATATTTAAAATCAAACTGAAGTGAACCATGCATGTGTAATTACCGTCTTGCGTCTGCTTATGCAATTGCCAAATCTCCCGGGCTTAGGAAATCTACTTTCCAGCAGACATTCAATTTTATATTCCAAATTCCAAATGGCTGCTGGTCGATCTATTTAAGGCAAATTGTAAACCATATCTTAATGGCATTTATGCGAGGAATGTCTGGCGGGACATCCACTGCCCTAGTGGTTACACCTCTAGAATTCTTGCACGTTTAGTATGCAATGACTTTTGTCACTAGTTGTAATCCTAAATGCATGAAATGTTCCTTATTAACCGAAAATACATGTCCTACATAGTGACAGCATTT
This sequence comes from Sinohyriopsis cumingii, assembly GCA_028554795.2. Lineage (NCBI taxonomy): Eukaryota > Metazoa > Mollusca > Bivalvia > Unionida > Unionidae > Sinohyriopsis > Sinohyriopsis cumingii. The sequence goes on along the minus strand of CM068837.1, from coordinate 15,846,473 downwards.
GTTAGCGAAAAAGGGTTGATTTTCCATAGACTGACCTGTTCATTAATTAGCGAGTCTGATTTTACCATTTCTGTTTAATTTCCATGACATGTATACACATCTAAAAGAACAAATGCTTACACAATCTTATGCAAGTAAACTCAGTCATTAACATTTTCGGCGATGTTTCGCTCAAAAGCATGTTGGAGCGTTCTGTCGCTTTGCTGTGGTACAGCAACTCCAGCTATGTTGTTCGTGTCCACTGTAACAATCAGCGCAAGAAACGTGTGAACGAAAATAAAACATCCCCATCTTCGCAGGAAAACATGCATTATTTTGACACAGCTTAAATTTATAAAATATCAGTGTCTTAAAATTGTTGTAACATTTCAGAACTTCATTTTTTCGATGTAGTAATACAGTCGTTAATTTCATTAACAATTAAAGCCAGCATATGGAACGTTTTGACCTTAAAAATAAAAAAATAATAGAAAGATAATATACGTTTGTTTAGAAGATTGAAAAATTTAGCGGTTCCTACTGGTGGTGTGGTATTATGAGGTTGTACCTTCTTACAAGGTGTCCACTTTATTTGGCTATCGAATTCTAGAGGGTGACCGCCCACGGTATTGTTGCCCGAATCGAGTAAATTTTAAAATAAAGTGTGAAATTAAAGATGGAATAAACAGAGATCTGAACAGATATATAGAACAGAATGACCCGAGCCTCCGTACATGGGAAAACAAATATTCAATCATTTACATAAACAACTGTGATAATACATTACATTAGGAAGATACACTTCTTTTAAAAACAAAAAACATTCACCGAATTTCAAACACCAATATATTTATATAAATAGACGATCTGTTTTAAACGATAGAATTAGTTCATCATCTAATCGAGTGAACGATCGATGTCATTCCCTTTACAACTTCATAATCTGCTGATCCCGGTCCTTTCCGAATTCAGTATGATGGTTCCTCTAGGTCAATTCGCTTTTTTTCACTTTTCAACCTCCCTACTCTCTCGCCTCCTTTCGGCGCTCAAAATTTGTGTGGGTAGGTGGATACGTAAGTACGTAGATACTTGGATAAGTAGGAACGTGGATACGTCAGTAGATCCTTCCATGGATACATCCATGGGTACGTTTGTGGATACGTCCGTGGATACATCCGTGGAGATATTTCCCCTTTTGCTTTCATGCTTTGTTCACTTCAGCCGCCAAATTTGTGTCCGTTGACCTTCCAGACATCCAGTCCCTTTGACCAATGTTTTACCATAGAATTTCTTCCAAATTTACTCTAGGAGTCCCTTATGTTTTCACTTTTGCAGGAAAAGTGCAGACTGAATAGATTTCTTTCGATGAAGGCAATTTAACCCCAAGAAATTTTCGTGTGCAACCACGTTCCTTATTTAGCGTAACCAATCAGGATTAAATATATTTACCGCCTTTTATAACTAGACGCCAAAATTGCGGTCAGTATGACTTATATAATTCCAAACAACATATCTGGAAAATTACAAATCTGACAGTTCCGATATAAAATCGAAGGTACCCTTCTCTTTTCAAGTCGTCTAACGGTTAAGTAAACGAAGGCTTAATTAAGAAACACTTCCTCTCCCGACACAGACATTATAAATCATTACAGTATAACAATTTAACAAGCACCTGTTCCCATAAATCTAATTAATTGTTATCTGGCCCCAAGTTAATGAGCTCTTCATAGATCGACAGAAATTTGCATCCTTACAAAACAAATATTTCACTCGGTGAAGCGGAAAACTTTAAATTGTTTCACCACTTGTTTCACCATTTCACCTATAATATATTCTTATATCTACTCAAAACAGCTTAGCTGTCCACGAAAGTTTGATGCTGGTTTGCTATAGTAGTACAGCTTGAGAAATTTTACAGATATGTTTGCTTATTATCATAATATCAATTGCATATTTACTCCCTAATCTTACTGTCATTTCCAAGAAGCAGGAGAACGATATAGACGATTTCTGATTTCATATCACGATGTGTTCGAATGAGGTTGAAACTACTTTTGCCTTTAAGTGCACTGGTTACAACTGAACAAGCGTGAATAACTCTAATGTAGTATTACTTCACGTGCAAAGGAAATGAGTGACATTCTCTGCAACAACACTGTTACGTCTACACAGCAATAAGGTATGCGTGCTAGCACGTATTCATCTCCTTGTACCGTGTATTACATAAGTCTGTTGAAATTGCAAACAAGAGTGCCGAGGGTTTAGATGCGAGTCCCATGTCATGACATTTTGGGGACCTTACTTTAAGACTAGTCTCAGCTACGTTCAAATTCGGTAATACGCACAAATAATTGGCTGATATTATACACGAATAACTAGGACTGGAGGGCAGAACATGAATGTTTTAATTTTTTTAATGAATAGTTCCTTGTATCTTAGATCTTGAAATGACTCCTTTGATATGGTAGCAAGAACCAACCAATCCAAGAGTGCAAAGATTCTTGATTAAAACAAGACTATCGACAAAGAAAATTATGCCTCAGGCTTTGCAATCGCAAATTTGTTAAATTTTGCATTTATGGCACGTCTTCCCAGTAGGCCATTCATGTGAAGATTGATTATTGAAATCGTAATAGGTTCTTTAAATTTTGCATTTATGGCAAGTATTCCCAGTAGGCCATTCATGTGAAGATTGATTATTGAAATCGTTATAGGTTCTTTAAATTTCGCATTTATGGCAAGTCTTCCCAGTAGGTCATTCATGTGAAGATTGATTATTGAAATCGTAATAGGTTCTTTAAATTTTGCATTTATGGCAAGTATTCCCAGTAGGCCATTCATGTGAAGATTGATTATTGAAATCGTAATAGGTTGTTTAAAGTTTGCATTTATGGCAAGTATTCCCAGTAGGCCATTCATGTGAAGATTGATTATTGAAATCGTAATAGGTTCTTTAAATTTTGCATTTATGGCAAGTATTCCCAGTAGGCCATTCATGTGAAGATTGATTATTGAAATCGTAATAGGTTCTTTAAATTTCGCATTTATGGCAAGTCTTCCCAGTAGGTCATTCATGTGAAGATTGATTATTGAAATCGTAACAGGTTCTTTAAATTTTGCATTTATGGCAAGTATTCCCAGTAGGCCATTCATGTGAAGATTGATTATTGAAATCGTAATAGGTTGTTTAAAGTTTGCATTTATGGCAAGTATTCCCAGTAGGCCATTCATGTGAAGATTGATTATTGAAATCGTAATAGGTTCTTTAAATTTCGCATTTATGGCAAGTATTCCCAGTAGGTCATTCATGTGAAGATTGATTCATGCAACCGTAATAGGTTCTTTAAATTTCGCATTTATGGCAAGTATTCCCAGTAGGTCATTCGTGTGAAGATTGATTCATACTAAAAAAGCAAAATGGATATCACGATTAACAAGGGTATACAATTTGAATTGTCAATGTGGCGACAGTTTGTTTAACAATTCAATGGTGTTAGCCAATTTTTTTGTTTCTTTAGGTCTGGTTTCCAATGCTAATATTGAAATTTTCACAGACAGCTCCGCAACCATAGGTAACGGTTTTGGTACAGTGTTAAAGGTTGTTGCGCTTGTGAACAGTTGCCACAGTTGTGGCATGTAGCTGGTCGGATTAAAAGTTGTTGTTGTTGTTGTTCTAGGGTTTAACGCCATTTTTCAGCACAAGATAGGCTATACATGGCGGCCAGTGTAACTGGTGGAGGAAGAACCCTGGAAAACCCAGGGAAGAACCACCGACCCACGAGAAGCTACTGGCAGGCTTTCCCACGTACCCACGCTAGCCGAGCCTTGGACTCGAACCCACGCAGACAGAGGTGAGATGGCAGTGATCCGGAACGGTAAGCGCTTTAGACCACTCGGCCACTCGGGGCCCCCTGATTAAAAGTAGAACGTTTTGTATTTTTCCCCATCCTTTTTTTCTCTTAATTTAAGGAATTACGAATTGCAATATAAGATATTACTTCTAAGCAACAATAAAGCAGTTGTTCAGAATATTAATTACCTACCTTGCAAGTCAGATAATGTGATTGCCCTCCTTACACCTTTTACTTTAATTTTGTCTTTGAAAAATATTATACTGTTTAGATCTGAGCATATATCTGGAACATAACATTTCTCAACAGCCGTTTCCTGTTATAGAAACTCTACCAGTCAGAGTAATCCCAGTGAGGACAACAAATTAACACCCGTACCAAGTTCATTTTCGGCGGTATTCGAAGAATTACAAATACACTTATTACGTTCTAGCCTCGCCAATAAATATCATATCAGTATATGCAATGGGTCTAAAGTTAGTTTTCGAATGTCAAACATAACTTGGGGCTGCACTGTATATGACCAGTATCAGACAGATAAACTGTTGTTTATTTCATGTTTGTTCAGTCAAGTGTTATCTCATAGAACATTGGCTACCAACAATTTCTTATGAACTTAAAACTTGAACTTTACCGGACCATACTGATGTTTTCCTAGTTACATACATTGATCACTGGCTTTACAAAATTAAAACCAGGCGTGGATTCATGCTCGTCTGTGTCATTCTAAATATGCAATAAACTTAAACGTGCCTTTCAAGCAGTATGTACTTCGCCCTACGAGTCGGTACTTTTTGTTCTATCTGTTAGCTTTCTTTGGTTTCATGTGTGTCAGGGAATTGGTATTTCGTGAAAAACATTTTGAGCGAAAAACTATAGCTTTCTGATGTGCACCTTGAGGCCAACAATATTATCATCTATCGGACATATTTAAGATTGAGGTACTATTTTGACAGTAAACGTACCCCCGAATGCATTATTTATGCTGCTAAAGCACTTAACTTGTACATAAACATAAGGACAAGTAATATTTGTACTCTGTTTTGCGATGCAAATTGTTTTCACGTCACGAGATTCCAATTTTCGTTCATTCCTATACCAATGAGTTCAGTTTATAAGTCTGTCCGATGCTTATAAATCACGAATCGTTATGTACGCTTGCAGCTGCAAATATCATTGATGCCCAGACAATTGTTGAAATGGTGGACTGGAAATCCAATAATTATTTGCAATATTACGATTAATACCTTCAAAACCCGTGGCATAGTTCTCCACAATATAGCGAGACAAAATTAAGTTCATTGTAGATATCTTGGTATGGGGTTCATATGTTATTCATTGGGTGCGTATAAAACAGAGGAAAAAGAGCGCAGGCACCTGATTCTAGTTAGGATGGGAATACACATTCTTTGGAATGGTGGACCAGGGATTCAGCTGATTAAACACACAGTGGATAATAGTTTGGTTGCCATAAATCATAGGGAGTAATTACATTACTCAATACATTTATGATTTTTGGACATTGGTACTATATTTCATACATCATTTGGTCTGATAGTCTACCACGCTTCTGTTGGTATGGGACAAGTAATATTAGCCATTAATACTAAACGAATCCGATTACGCGATCCGCAGCATGGAACGTGCGTAGGGGAAGTTATTAATCATCTCTACGTAGGTCATTCCAACAAATCCTTATTTCGATATAAATTTGCTTTACCCAGAGATGTTGTTTTGAATGTGACTCAGTTCGCTTGGAAACAGTTCTTTCATTTTCGTCGAAGGCATTTATTATGTTGATATTATTATGTTGATATTATCGTAGAAGTTTCTTATAATCTTAGCTGTTGTTCAGATTTGTAACACTCGTATAGCGTATAAAACCTACATATGCAGATCTGTGTGACCTGTTTCTGGTAGCCAATCAAGCCATGTATTCGTCATTTAGTGCCTGTAGCATATATACTTGCTACAGTGAACAAACAAATAATATAAAACAAGCTTGCCAAAGATAAACATGTTAAGCGCTCGTCAGAGTTTTTACTGGAGCAAATATGGTAATAGTGTTAATCGCTTTACCAAGAGATTGTCTTCTGTTACTTGCCAAAAAATGAATGTTGCGGCCTTCCAGTCTAATCTGTTTTGAGATGTTTATTTTAAGCTAACTATTTATGTTGATAACAAAAATGAAATACATTAGATTTAATTATCCCTATTAAACATTCTGAAGATTTTCAGGAAGAAGGATGACAACTCAATTTACATTGACAGGATATCTGACTCATTTAAAATTATCATACCTATGAATGTTTTCAATGCGCATGTGTCGCGCCATTTTCACCGTCGATAATTTAAAAAGGATCAAGGCAGCAGCACACGTATTTGCAGGATCAGAGGTTCTAAAAAAAAAAAGTGAGTTCCTCCCAACCGCCCATAATGCTTAATGGTCATATCCAAGAATCTTTACATTATTTTACAAGCTAATATAATCAAGATCTTGTACGCTGCCGCGGTTCTGTTTTCATTTGCAATAAGTAGTAAGCTTAAAGGAAGTAAATAATACATACCACAGATTCTTAAGGGATATATATATATATATATATATATATATATATATATATATATATATATATATATATATATATATATATATTCAGGGTTTGTTATATCATAGGAACTCATGTAAGTAATGGACACTTTATATTTATTCGTTTCATAGACAAGTCTTCTGACGACAAAATTCTTTTTTTGATGCGAAGTTCTTATTTGAATGACAATGTTTGTGGGCTTTGTGTGAACAGGAAATCGTTTTGCTCCACTGTACTTATTCTGGTTGTGATGTATGATATGTTGATATTTTCTTTTTAATATTGACGGTAATATTATACCTCAGTACATCAATAAGTATACTTTATGCTGCATTACAAGTATATTGTACATCTTAGTTTTGTCAGTCAAATTTGTTTGCAGCAAAGTAATCGCTGATTGCTATATATTAAAACATGTTGCAGTAGTATAGTTCAGACATTTGATGCTGTCGGATCTACTTATAATGCTTTTGTCCTGTCTTTATGTATCGTTTCTTTCTAGTTACAGTAAAATATATAGATATGAGATAAAACTGCCTTAGCTTAACATGCTAAAGTTGCCCTGGTTTTGCATTTGGGACCTACATGGTAATGGTGGTTGTATACCTGATAAGGTTGCCATGGTTTATGCCCTGGGAACTAATTTAGTAATAGTGGATGGGGTTATGCTATTTCTTGTCAAGGACATTGTATCCTGGGAGCTAATAATGGCTAGCTGTGTGGTGATCTTGTGCCCGGAGTTTTGGTACAGTTTCGAAATACTTCTCAGTGATCTGCTTTTTTTTGCCAGAAACCGATCACCTTGTTTATTGCCAAAATTAAAATGTTCCGGCAATTTAATTTGTTTATTTTATTATTTTACAGCATTTACCACTCATTAACTGCATGAAATCAAAAACTACCAATCGTATTTTTAGATGTACATTGTATCACATATTGTACACAGATTGCACACATATTGCACACAGATTGCAACATGCACCTATATTTCTTTTCAACTTTGAAATTTCAAGACCAACTTAAACACGATTCACACAACATACAAATTCACATTTACATCATAAACAAATTCGATTTAAACTCAACTAAATATAGTGCAGAATAAATTTTAGATTTGCTTTAATATTTATTTCCGTAAAGATTGAGCTGAAGAAATAGTTATTTTAGGCTTTTTAGTTTGCTAAACCCATGTGCTTGACAAAGATTTTCATTTCTTTGGGATTCTACTACACCTAACATTTCAGTCAATATCAAGGACTGCAAGACTGTTACGTAAATGTGAAGTATCTGCAAACATTATGTCAACTAAAACATGAAATTTAAATCAAAACAAAATTAGTAACGAAAAACAAGCTAGTATGTATGCTGGTAAGCCCATTTGCCAATGGAAACTTGAACTGAACACAAATTTAACGTATTAAGACGCGACAACTTAAACATATTGGAATGCATGCAAGTCTGAAAAACAATTAATGATTAATTAAGACAATTACTGATTAAAAATATGTTTCTTATCGTAAGCTTCTGATTGACGATTATGAAACAAAGGTAAATTTTCTGTAAATTCCTGGGGGGAAAAAAATCCCCATTCTCACACAGACGTTACATGTGTATATGTGTGTGTACAGCTCAACACGGTTAGTTTGTAACATACATTTGCTGGCAGGGCACAACTCTTAGAACGGTATTAAAGCCATCCACCTCATGTGATCCAGACGTCCTTTACAAAGATATTCTCACTTCATCTAAACATATATAAATAGCATTTCACCATGTCAACATATTGCAAGTCATGAAACATCTTTCATATGCATTTTATGTAACTGAAAATTTTATTTATGGTTATCACTGACTTAAACTGAACTTTTGTCAAAAATTGATCTAATTCATGCTCGGTGGCAGAACTGATTGACAGACAAGTTGCCTCTCTAACTTCATTCTAGCTTTATATTTCAAGTTTCATATTGAACATTCATCGATAGATTAATACTTCTATGATAATGATATTGATAATAATAATAATAATAATAATAATAATAATAATAATAAGAAGAAGAAGAAGAAGAAAACTTTAAAATTATTATCACTATAGACCTTTTTCAAGAAGTCGAATCGGAGGTTTTCCACTCCAATATTTAACGCATGCGCAATCAACGTAGGGCAACTTTTAAGCGATTGACATGAACAATAGCGTATGCGTATGTTCGTGAAGAATGTTTCAAACAAATTTGTAAAGCTTTGACATCTGTACACCCTTCACATAAATAGTGTGTTTGAAAATCATGAGTAAATAGTTCAGTAACCTGCCTAAAACAGAAAAGTAAATATGAGCACAAAAAGCATCAGAGAGGACCAGGGTCGCGGACATGACTTTTGGGCCCTAGGAAAAATTATCCAATAGGCCTCAATGAATCACAAATTGAAACAACGGTGGACCCCTCACTGTTGTGGTCCCGAGGAATTTGTCCTACTCTGTCCGCGGTCCTGGATAAGACTTACAAAGTTGTATGATCCATTTCTGAAAGGAAAGGGTTGGGTGGACGATTTTCGTATGTGACCAGAATTACAATTTGTACAAATCTACGTGCATTTAGATGACTCTTCAAGACTATATACTCTTGAAAACATGAGGACTTACAAATCTCTTTGTTGCATATAATTAATTTCTTAGAGGATAGATGCATACAGGTGAACACAGCATTATCAATGCCAGCGTAATTAGATCCCAAGCCCAGTCCGAAAAGCCACACGAGTTACACATAGCTGATAGTACTGTAGCAACTGGCCATTGCAAATGTATCGCAAAATGGGTTAATTCATCATTATTATCCATATTTTTTCATGGAGTTAGCAAACTAAGGAGAGAGAGAGAGAGAGAGAGAGTGTGTGTGTGTGTGTGTGATTTGGATTTTTAACGTAGCTTTAACAATTTTTCAGTCATATCGCTACGATGTCTGTAGTGTGACAGTACATAGTGATGACTAGCACTGGGGCATCATGCCGCAGACATGTAGCATGATGTCCCACCCAGTCACATTATCCTGACATTAGGCCGACCAGTCCTAACACTAACCTCTTGATGCTGAGCGCAAAGCGCGGCAGCTGTTAGTATCATTTATGTAAGTCTTAGGTATGACTCGGCCGAGGATCGAACCCACGACCTCCCCCAACCAAGGCGGACGCTCTAACCACTAGGCCACTGGAGAGAGAGAGAGAGAGAGAGAGAGAGAGAGAGAGAGAGAATAAATTTCTTAGCCAATCCAATGCATCATAAATAGTTTGGGATTCTCATTCATTCCCATTTAATCTATTAACTAAATGTCAAATCTTTGAGGAATCTGCTTAATATGTGATGTGCCGCCTTTGGTGTTCATTGTTTGCTGATAATTAGACAACTTAACTTGTTTATTTTCGGTTTATTCATTACCATGCAGTCATAAGGGGGGGGGGTGGCGGGCGAAGTTTAGATGAGAGTCACGATGCAGTAACATAAACCAATAGATACTCATTTATTGTTAAAAATACTTGATGAAACATACGTTTCAGCTCTTATACTTGTGTGCTGGTATATTATTGTTTACAGTGCGGAGATCTATAATGACAAATGTTCTATTCCTGTAAGAAGTGTAGGTCACTCAAGTTGCCTTCACTCAAATGCGCATGACCGTACCGGATACGGTTATGGGATAGGTTTGGCCAGCTAAAAATAGTATCTGAAAATAATCTATAAAATACATTGTAACCGAACGTTTGCGTGTTTAATGCCTCATATTTTAACCAGAAGTTCTGGTAGTAAAACCAACATGCTGGTCAAGGTTACTTCAGATTGGAATTTTATTACTAGCATCTACTTTGTTTATATAATTGAGCTATGTAATTATTATCTACAAATAACAGATACGTATTATAATTACTAAATGTTATATTGGAGTAAGCAAAGATTTAATTACAAATAATCTGTACAGTGTAAAATATTGTTACACCTATGTCTAAAATAAATAGCATGCATTTATTGGTGTACAAAATAATACGTATAACACTTTTATACCTTCTTTGTTTTTAAAGGTCTATATAAGTTGTTATTCATCTTTACGACTAGTTTCACCTCCCAGTGGCTTATTCACCAACTAGCCATCCAGCTGGGCACTCCAGCATCGCAAATCTAATTAGCTCTAAGTTAATTCATCACGGTGCATGGCAAGTGTCCAGGAAACCAATAGGCAGCCATAACACAAAGCCTTTAAAGCCTGTGCAAGTCTCGCCTTATTAGCGCTATGGTGCAAACACATTCGTGGAGATTTCCCCATATGTTTGCGTTTAGAAAAAAATTGCGGGTGAATGGCCCCATCAAGGGCAGCTGAACTGTCAGTTTGAATTAACAGGTGCGAGCAGCTGACAATGCGGCTAGCACAACGACTAATATTAAACCGTGTTACATATTGCTACAAATATGCATTAGACATAAGTCTAAGGCAGCATTTATACATTATTCATCTTTATTTCTCTTTAATACAAATTAACAATACATTCTTTGTAAACCATTAATATTTGCTTTCATTAGAAAGAAATTTACGATAGGGAAATATTTTCATAAGAGTTTCTGTATTCGAGGCAGTATAGCAGTGCTGTCCAATCCGCGGCCCGCGGGCTGATTTTAAATGGACCGCCAGAGCTCGAGCAGCTACATAGACGTTGCTTTTCAGTTTTCTGCTGCGGTCCTTGGCTTCCAAAAAAAAAAAAAAAAAAAAAAAAACATTTTTCAGAGGACCATGGCGTCTAAAAGGTTGGACAGCACTGCATTATAGTTCAGCGAGATGATTCTTTTGTCACTTAAAAAATGCATTTTACATATACTGTATCTCAAAAATCCAATACTGATATATCACAACATAATTATTCACTATTATAAGCTGGATATTAAACAAATAAACAATAATCGACATTAGACCGACAACAGAGAGACAGGGAGACATATATAAATATGACAAAGGACAGTTCAGCTAGCTTGAGAGAGTGGACAGAGGCTTTGGAGTTCTATTTATCCTTTTTTGAAGATGGAAAACAAAACAAGAGAACAGAAAGAACATACAATCGTGAGCAAAATACGTGCATTTACATATTGTTCTGTTGTGGTGATTTCACGTATTTATATACTTGTAACGCTGTTCCCTCTTTACCGTAAAGAAAGGTGATTAGTTAGATTCGGCTATCGTTATCTAGAGGATGACCTCCCTCGATTTTATTGCTAGGTGTGAGTGGATAAATAGAACAGCAATACCTACTGAGAAGAAATAAGACCCCTTTAGACAAAAGAATGACATTTAATCAATGACAAACTAACAGTGTCAGATTCAAACAAATTAACGTTACATAATTTCAATAGCAGTGTTCTATTATTGATTCATTTCATCATGATAACGAGAGTGGTGAAAAGAGCACAATCTTTTCGCATTATTTGCATCACCTAGCGTCGGTTTCCGTTTTCGTCTCCATGCATTCCAGGTCTTCCCACCTTCACGTGTATACGTTTGACCTTTCTTGATCCTTCTATCCAAACCGCTTGATCTCTTATCCGGACTCCCGTCTTTCGTACTGTCCCAGACCGTTCCAGAGAGCTGTTTCCCTGAATGACAAGATTACCACTCAGTCTCTATTTGTATCACCTTCTATATGTATATAAAATTCTCTTACTTTCTTTACTCAGAAAGCGTGAACTAGCTATCCAAACGCTGCATGCATTCTGACATAAGGTGATCTTAACGGTTAATGGTCCTTACAAATAGACTGTATTTTGAGTAAGATAAAATCGTTATCTCTGCAGCTGGAATCTGTTAATCGCCAGGCCGTTTAAAGTTTCACTATCTGTAAATTTCTTTATGAGAAAAGTAATTATCAATGGTTTAAACAGAATTTAAATTAAACAGAAACAATAGATATCTGATGAATGTTACAGATGCTCACACTTGCTACACACTCACCTGCACTATTTGCAAACAAAGCTGTGCAAGGCATTCCTCTGGAAAAGATGGCTACCACAGAAATGGGAATTCGAGACAGATCAATCTTTCGAAACGGATCCTTCGATGCTCCCATTAGAGGTCCTTCGGGCATTTTGCTCAGGTACCTGGTGGGGTGCCGATACCACAAAAATGTTCCTCACAATTCAATTAGAGCAAAAAGGGCTGGTCCACTCACTAGTTTTGGTCTTTGGTTTACCATGAGGCTTGATAATCCTGGAGAGCAAGATCAGTAAAAACAAACTGTTTAATTAAAAACCCAAATTACCTCTTTTTTTGCCAGGTGTCTTCCGCAACATGCAACAGAGAATTTCCCTCTTATTTACTTCAGTAAGCTGAAAATGTCTGAATCATTGATGCTTCCTTGCTCAATTCCAGATTGAAAGGATGGAAACGTCATGACACATGCGCATTGCGTTAAAAAGTAAGGGTGTAGTAATTGCAAATGCTTCAGGCATCTTGCCATTGAAAACTGCATTTAAATCAAACAAATCAAATTGCCATTATTTTAGAGGAGACAGAAACATACAACAATTCGCCACCCACCATACTTATTCTCTCTCTCTCTCTCTCTCTCTCTCTCTCTCTCTCAGGTTGTACTTGGAGAAGGTTGGTATGCTGATTAGTAGGTTAGTTTCAGAATGCTTAGATTACACACACTTTCTCTCTCTTCTTGTCACACACACACACACACACACATACATACATACACGCGCGCCCACATTATATAGATTACACACACACGCTATCTCAAACATGTGCGCGCGCACTACTTAGATTACACACACACACACACGCTATCTCACACGCGCGCGCGCACACACTACTTAGATTACACACACTCTCTCTCACACACACACACGTGTGCGCACGCACACTGCTAGGATTATTCATACTCTCTCTCTCTCTCTCTCTCTCTCTCTCTCTCTCTCTCACACACACACACACACACACACACAAATCAGCTATTTTATGCTTTTAAGTATTTAAAAGAAACTACAGTATGAAAGAAGGAAGCAACAACAACGAGTAAGGCCTGTACATAAATGTGTCTCTTATTTGCAAAGAGCTATTGTATGAGTTGTATAACTTTCCAACATGCAAGAGACACAATCTCGACAGTTTGTAACTGTGGTGGACCGCGGTGGGAAAGATGTGTCATATTTTTCCAACCCCATAGAGTTTATGTTATCTTTATGTTGGGGATGTCATTGTCCAGATCGAGTAATTAATAACATGCAGTACGAAATTAAAGGATGGAATAACATAGGCCTGGGAAGAGATTTAGAATAGAATAACACAACCCCACGTAGAGACTTAGAATAGAATAACACAACCCAACGTATATAAAATACAATAAATTAATCAATTATATAAACCAAATTGATATGCAAATGATTCGCTTTCTCTCAGAAATAGAGTTACAAAATAATGCGAATTTAATTTAGCTGTTCTGTTACTGATACACAAATTTCATCATATAACTGAGTGACAAATCGAACACAGATTGCCGACATCACAGTATCACCTGGTGCTTTAGGTCTTTCTATATCAGTGTTGGTGATCTGTCAGTGTCTTCGTACTTCAGTTACTTCTCTCTCTATCTCTCTAGCCTCTTCGGGTAAGCATATATCTTAGTCGAAGACTCGCTCTTGTTCCCACTGCGCAGTCCGGTATTTGCAGTGCTATTTTCTTTCCCTTTGTGCCTTTCTGAACCATAGCTCGCTTAACATCAGAGAATTCCCTGTCCTATTCTAGATACGGATCTCTTCCAGACTTCCTGTCCCTTTGACGATTTATAATTGGAGAACACTTTCTGCTCATCCGAAGTCAAGAACGCCTTGTTTCCCGCAGAAACTTTGCTTAAATTTACGAGGGGACTCTTAAAACCCCTGAGTTCTGTCTGGGAACACATCCCTCGTTTAGCTTATCCAATCAGGATTACTATTTTACCCCCCCAAAATTCGTATCAGTCCCACAGAAGTCAGGAAATTATTCCAATATTCCGCCTTTATGAATAACCATTCTGGAAAATATCATCTTATGACACCTATTTCAAAGATACTCCAATTTTCTAGAATATTCTCTGGCACATGCTGGATTGATTATCTCTTTGACCTCACGTTAACATCGCGCCCCTCTGTCTGTTCTGACTGTGATCAAGCGGGTCTAATTTAAACTCAGTTCATACCCCAAACAGTTTAATTATTACAAGTTGCCAAGCTATAGCGTTCCTAGCCAATACATCAAAATTAATGGTTACGCGTCACGCTGAGCAGACCCCAAGAAAATGCAGAACTAAAAAATGTACTGTAAAATGTATACTACAAACAGATTAATTTTTGTGCACAGAAATTATTCTACAAAATTTTGCACCATCACAGCACTGTTAATTAATAGTTCCATCGCGTCGATCAACCTTACTCAACCCAATATGCATCGACTTACGTGTTCAAGTTGTTGCCTCGTATGAACCCTCACTCACCATATATTAGGCGCCATAGGCATGTATATCCCACACGCAAGACTAAAAAGTTGGTAGTAAGCAATGAATTGGAACTGGCCTAATTCAGGTATTATTATAGGTATCACGGTACCAATTGTTTTTCCATATACCTCAATGCTAATGTTTTGTGAAATAAATATACTTTCTATCCTACTTCAGCATGCATGTCACAACTGTCAGAGAAAAATGCTAGATTGTCAGTTTGACAATGATATAACCAGGTACTCCGTTGCATTTAAGATAACTCTACTGGAACTAGACAGGGGTAAGAGTTATCTAGTCAGAACAAGCACATTTTCAGCCATGTGTACCATATTTTTAAAAAAAATCATAAAAAAATACAAAATGTGATCTAGATAGAAACTAACATAAACTCACATGCTGCCAAGAGGCTCAACATTTTTTAAAGCCAAACAGAAAGTACAACTCTTACATAATGCATCAATCACAGCTAGTGTTGTTCTTTCATTCTGAATACAATGTTCCCTACACCTTTAGCTCCGCCCACCTGGACTTGCGCAATTGGTACCGTTATACTATATACTTTACCCGGTTTCCTGGAGCCCCGAGTGGCCGAGTGGTCTAAAGTGCTGACCGTTACGGATCACTGCCATATCACCTGACTGCGTGGGTTCGAGTCTCGCGCTGAAAAATGGCGTTAAACCACATAACAACAACAACGATCACAACCTGGTTTCTTTCATGTTATGATTAATATACATTTTTTCAATTATCAAAAACAATAAAACAAATCTTAAATTTCAGCTGATAGTGAACATTTACTAGTGCGGATGGATCTAGCTGCAAATGGAATAGCTAGATCGACTATCAAATGGATAAATGTTTTATATGTTCTCAATACACGATATCTGATGATGTCTGGCGAATCATGGAAGGCAATTCCAGTGGTTTTAATACGCGTATGGTAACGTGGAGTGTGAAACCTTGGGACAAACTTATGATATATCTGAAATTCTACAGTAAATGTATTCGAGTTTCTCACACAAGTATACTTAGAAGGAGAAACGATGTACTTGGTGTGGGTATGAAAACTTAGTATAAATACGCATTTATAACAGCAAAGCAAGATTCCATTTAAGAGTACAGATAAATACATATTTCGCTGAAAAAGAAGTGAATCGTATGCAAAATTTTTATAAGGAAATGATCTGGACGACATGTATTCAACGTAAAACATGGGATTTAAAATATAAATGGCTGTGGAAGTCTAAATACGCTGAAAAAGTCTTATCATATTTTCCTATTTTGTTGTATTTTTCACTACTGTTTTCTGTTTACCATTGGTTCGCTTCCCACACCTTCATTTGAATATTTCTTTGTGAATGCATTAAGTTATTATGCAACATTATATATTTTAAAATATTATTATGCCACTTTTGTAAAAAAAATCAACCGTTAATAACAAACGCAGGTGAATGTTAGAGCACATAACCCATCCAGGATTTTAGTTGTATTCAATGAATTGGTTAAATATGGAAAGAGGAAAGCACCTTTTGAATGTAAACATATCACCGCCCCACTCCACCACTCATCCAGCAATCCCAAAGCCTCCACCACCACATACACCGATATCCGTAAATGAGACAATTTACCTATCGATAACAATGTGTACCTCCCTCTTCTCTCTCTCTCTCTCTCTCTCTCTCTCTCTCTCTCTCTCTCTCTCACACACACACACACACACACACGCGTGCCCATGCAATTTGACTTGTGTTTAAAGGTTTCACGACTGGAAGCAAACGTAGTAATACATTATACTACTATCTATTGCTACTCATATCTTTTTAAGGACAATACGAAAAAATTTCGGGTTGGAAGACAAATAATAAGTGGTGGGTCGTTGTCATATTTCGCTATTTGGTATCCGTACGTCAAATGATGGTTTCCTTTATTATATTTATATTTAAAGACCCTTTACCAATTACTGTCATTTCCACTTTGAGAATGGCTATGAACTATGATTGTTTTTACAGTTTAGAAAACCGATATAAACTAGTGTCGTTTTTATTTAAAGAACGGTAACGAGCTACTGTCGTTTTCATTTAAAGAACGGTTGCGAACTAATGTCATTTTTATTTAAAGAATGGTTACGAACTACTGTCGTTTTCATTTAAAGAACGGATGAAAACTACTGTTGTTTTCATTTAAAGAACGGTTACGAACTAATGTAATTTTTATTTAAAGAAAGGTTACAAACTAGTGTCATTTTTATTTAAAGAACGGTTACGAGCTACTGTCGTTTTCATTTAAAGAACGGTTACAAATTGCTGTCGTTTTCATTTAAAGAACGGTTGCGAACTACTGTCATTTTTATTTAAAGAACGGTTACGAACTACTTTCGTTTTCATTTAAACAACGGATGAAAACTACTGTCGTTTTCATTTAAAGAACGGTTACGAACTAAAGTTATTTTTATTTAAAGAACGGTTACGAACTAGTGTCATTTTTATTTAAAGAATGGTTACGAACTAATGTCGTTAACATTTAAAGAACGACTATAAACTGCTGGAGTTTTCACTTAGAGAACCATTATCGACTACTTTCGTTTAAAAAAAAAAAACGTTTCTGGGCTATGGTCGTTTTCATGTAAAGAACGGGTATGCACTACTGTCTTTTCATTTAGTGAACGGATATGAAATACTTTAGTGTTCATTTAAAGAACGGTGACGAATTACTGTAGTTTTCATTTAAATAACGGGTGAAAACTACTGTCGTTTTCATGCAAAGCACGGGTATGCACTACTGTCTTTTCATTTAGTGAACTGATATGAAATACTATAGTTTTCATGTAAATAACGGTAATAATACATGGTTTTACTTTGAGCATATCTTTTATTTATCGTCTTTCTGCATATACATGTAATTTTCCTTTTATTTGTTTCTTTGATGATACTATTTTCTACTCACACGTCAGCTCGCTTGTCATGATCTTTTCTTCGTTGGTATTTTGTGGCTTGTTCTCAGTTTAAACTGCACAATCGTTTCCTGTAAAGCAATATGAGGAACATAAATAACCAGCTCACATCACCTTCATGCACTGATCCAGCTTGATCCGATTAAGGTAGTAGCAGGCTACGATAAACCTGAATCTGGTACACCGCATGTATATCGGTATGAACGGATTTTCCAGCATACAATTAGAGTATCCCAAAATAATTCTTGTAAAAAAAAAGTCAAACTCAATGAAAAGGCAATTATGAACTATTAAATATTTCATTACTGATTGCACATCGAATAGATCTTTTAATTTATGAAAAGACATCGAAGAAAGTTCCTCATTATTTTGCAATGTTATCAAGCTGATTTATCAACAGTGCATTCCCCTCAATCAGTTACAGTCAGACCAAAGGACATAAACAGGTTTAAGTCAGATTTAACATGAGAACTCGGATTAAAAGACAGACTGAGAAAAGAAGAATTAAAAACCAACAGTACACAAACCATATATCAAGATATAAAAAGTAAAGAAAAAGAGCAACAACTTGACAAAAGAGGCAAAGATAGTTTTTTTTTTTTTTTTTTTTTTTTGCAAAACTATGGACGTT
Organism: Sinohyriopsis cumingii; assembly: GCA_028554795.2. Taxonomy (NCBI): domain Eukaryota; kingdom Metazoa; phylum Mollusca; class Bivalvia; order Unionida; family Unionidae; genus Sinohyriopsis; species Sinohyriopsis cumingii. Next base: position 15,827,966 of record CM068837.1, on the reverse strand, counting down.
CAGCTTGTATAGAATATAAACAAACTGTTGAAAATTATTACGCTCGTTATAGAACAAATCATTGCAGATGTAAATACGTACTTTACAATCAAACGATCCAAGGAGTTACTGGAATATGGTAAATAATGTTGACAAGAAAAGACTGGTTCAAGGTATTGTATTACTAGAAGCCTTTGACTATTTTAAATGCATGACGAGTTAGATTATGGGAAAATGTTTTAATGTTATATTAAGTATTTATAATGAGATCAAATCACGTGTCTCTGTAAACAGTGAATTTTTCGGGTTTATCTCATATGAAAAATATGTTTAAGACAAGGGAAAACGTTATCTCCATTATTGTTCTACTTGTTCCTAAGTGACCTAGAATCTTTTTTTTTTTCGCTAGTAAAATGGTGCAGAGGTACACTACAGGACTCATAGCTTTGTAAAGATGCTCAGTGTTATTATGCTTTTATTGTCTGATGGCAATATACTTTTCACAGATAATCCTTCTGGCATGCGAGAAAATAACCTTGATATGTTTAGTAGATATTGTGGAACTTTACATTCAACACAGAGAAAACAAAAATTATTATATTCGGTTGAGTAAAAGATCACACATGCAAAATTTAATTTAAAATCCCTCTATTGATATTCTTGATGGATATAAATAATTAGTCCTTTACTTGGATGGACTGTTCTCTAACGGTCCGAGTAGTGAATGGGGGCAATATAGAACCTACAGTACTTCCATACCAAAAAGTACGTCGACCCTATAGGATCTCTGGGACCTTGACATGGGTGGATCTGTCTAGGGTCAAAGGGAATTTAACATATGAATGTATACCGACAATAGCCTGAGTCTGTCTAGAAGTCTATAGGAATTGAACAGATGTGACGTCACGGTGCTGGACACTGGCATCAATCTTCCAAGTGACTGACCTCAATCGGGAGGAACAGTGTGGCAAGGGGCTGACCTGAATACACATTACTCTATGGACAAATGGAGACATAGAGATATAGACATAGTACACATACACTGATTGATGAACATCAATCAGTCACACATAAAATCGACTAAAATGTGGTTTTTTTTAGGCAAGAGAGAATATATATATTTTCGAGGCAATGTAGTGGCCCTGCAAAGGGCCTTTGGCATTTTTTAATTAACACCATTCAGTTAACATAGAGGGCATAGCACATACCTTCTTCTCTTCCTCAAACTTCGTCTGACCTCAGGACCGTAGATTACGCTACTCTTCAGACAACCTCGTCTCTCCACATATATCCTGCGTTTCCAAAGGGCTGTCTCTGTGATCTGGATAATTGCCCATGATGATCTGACATGCATGGGATAGTCCGGGTTGAAAAGCAACAACGTGAGGAGGGTCGACGAATCTACGTTAGTCCGCGTCTTGTGACGAGAACATGTGAATGGAATGAAGTGAACCGCTGTTATTTATAGCAGAAGAGCGGATCGAAACTGATTGAGTTCTTTTACCGATCCTAACACGCGCAAACAAATTCAGTCACAGTGCGGAGTATGTCTTCCAGTCCGAAGACTGCTACATGTGACGTCACATTCCCTATATATAAGACAATGAATTGGGGTGCACAGGACGTGGAAACGAGAAGTGATTGCATAGCAGCGGTTACCAAAGCAACCAGAATTCTACTTCCAGAAGAGACCGATTTTAATTGGGATTTAGTGGATTTTCTCTCTTCTTCACAAGAATTTGTTCCTGTTCCACTACCTTCGCCGCCTTCTCATTCCTTACTGTACGTCGCGGATTTTAAACATGGGCAGAAAGGAGAATTGGAGAAAATTTTTAAACAGCAGAAAGAAGCAGAATAAATATTTCTCATGCAAACCCCAACGTAGATTTTTTTCTCACTCAATATTTTCTTTCAACGTTAAACGAACTCTTCAATTTTTTGCAATACAGTTTAGCACATCTTCGCATTTTTTTGAAGGCCATTTGGTCTTATAATATTTTATAAAAATCAAAATAATCCTCCCAATTGAATCCACCTGTATGTACTGCTGATACAACCTCAGCCACGAACAACAAGAACTTAACAATTATAAATCTTACGTATGTTAAATATTGCGCAAAGAGTTCTAAACCCACACGTAAATGTAAATGTTGTTTACATAAGGCATAATAATACGAATATGTCAGTGAGGGCTATTGCGTGACCTGTCCATTCGAAATAAGCAAATTTTACTCGTGTGAAAATAACAATATGAACGTTTGATGGTATTGAGGTAATATCACGTATAATAGATGGATATTACATAAATTAACAATACATAATTAATATTTATTACAAGGATAAATTTTTATTTTCATCAGTTCTAATTTAGAAAAGTTCTATGTTAAAAAACGACTCGATCCAGGTACACAGTTCTAGGCCATGACAAAGAGTAAAATGTAGCATCATTGACCGTGCTTTGGGTTATTTATGGGTAATTAGAAATCTGTCACTATCGTATATAACTCTCCTTTTCTCTAAAGGAATTAAAACTGTTTGGAATTAAAACTATTTTCGGGAAGGGGGTGAGGGTGGAACATGTAGTGGTCAGCTATTATGTTGTATAGATGTAAGCCAAAACATATTTAGAGGTGAAAACGGGGAGGGGGCTAAGTTCCCCCTCCCCCATCGCCAATATGTGCGTGCGGCCATGAATTGGTGTAATTCATATCGATTGTAAAATTCTCCCCGTGTATGAAAGATCCTGCAAACACAGTCCCCAGCTAATAACCATCTGCTGAACTTTGAAGTTCACGTTTCTTGGAAAAGGTATATTTTCAGTATTGGAAATATGGCACGTGTTTTTATTAGTAGTGTAAAGATACAGGAAAATCTGCTTTTGTAATAGCATGTGGACGGATTAATGATTCCTTCCGACTGGTAAGTGCATGATTTGTCATTTCTGACTGTATGTATATCTTTCAATCAACTGGGGAACAATGGGCATGTTCAAGAAGGTTAGAAGAGTAGTTAAGGGGGCCACCATAGGGACAATGGGACTTACCATTAAAAACACCCCTGGGCCACTATAGGGACTATGTAAATTTAACATGGGAAAAATTGCTGGGCCACTATAGGGACAAGGGAATTTAACATGGGAATAGATTTTGGGCTTGTTTAGGGACAAGGGGAATTTAACATGGGAGAAAAAAAACTACTTTAGGGACAAGGGGAATTTAACATGGGATTTTTTTTTTTTTTAAATTTAAAAAAAGGGTAGGCAATTGAAAGTGTATCTCTTTTCGAGACCTATGAGTGGCCCTGAAAAGGGCCTTTGGGTTTCGTCTACTTCTTTTAATTTCTTCTATTTCTCCACCAGCTTCTTATTTTCTGTCCTACACTTTTTCTCTTCTTTTCTTTCTTTTCTTCCTCCTTTTTCTTCTTTTTCTCTTCTTTCTGCTTCTCCTCCTCTTCTTTCTTCCTCTTCTCATTTTCTTCTTCTTTTTCAATTGTTTCGTTCCATTCTCTCATCCTTATCCTTTCCTCTTCATCCTCTTTCTCCTCCTTTATTTCTTTCATCAGAGCACTGATCATGTCCTTTACTTTTCTTAAATTGTTCATCTCCATCTTCACTCGATGGGGACTATAAGAATAGTGATCCTCGTTTAGCCTAACTAACATTTGCTCCATCATACCCAAATTGTCCAGGACGTCTTGCAATGTTTTCATTTTATCAAGTTGGTTTGAAGCCATCTTCTTTTTTATTCTCTGTAGAATGGTTTGAACGACGAATACTGTGGGTTCTTATACGAAAAGCGCGGACGTGATGGAAAACATCCCGCTAAAGCCCAAAAGTTATATTACCTAGATTATCACTTAAAACGTGCGGACGTGAAGGAAAACATCCCCTACTTTTCTCATTTCATATGATCTACTATCCACATACCTGAAGCAACAATAAACAAACCCAAAATCTACTATCCACACACGCAAAGCATTAAAATCAAACCCCAAATTTACTATCCACACAAACATACGTGATTACTTACAAAGCCCAATAATCTACTATCCACACAAACACACAATCATATACACAAACACATACACTCACACTATAAAAAAGAGTCAGTGTTTATATTCACACTACTCTACATACACACATTGGCAAATCGATTGTTATTTCTTTTCTAGAGTATTGGGGTAGCCCTGAAAAGGGCTGTTTGTTTTTGAACTCCAGTGACACCTGGTTAATGATGGCACCTTCCAGGCCTGGCACCACACACACATCTTCTTCCCCAGTCTCCTTTTACTTTTTTTCTTGAGAGCGCAGAGGGAGGATGATTGGCTTCAGCACCCCAATCCTCTGTCTCTGGTATCTTGTAAGCCATCCTCTCTCCTATTTTCTTTTCCTCCTCTTCCCTCTGTCTTCTCTCCTCTTCTTCCTTCTTTATTCCTCCCTCTTCTACTATGGCCTCCGCTACCAGTTCATTTAACAGGCGCCTGAAGAAGTTTGCTTATTCTGGTATTCATTGTCTTGTTAACGAATGAACAGGGTAGCTAGACTGCCAAGCGAGTTTCAATTTATACTAAAAGCGCGGACGTGATGGAAAACATCCCCTAAAACAAAATTGATCTTACCTAGATCATAACCAAACAACGCGCGGACCTAAAAGAAACACTCACTCACTTTTTTATACTGCCCATCTCTGTTCTAAAAAATTTTATTAAACAAATAATATACTATTCACATACGCAAAGCAATCCAATCAAACTCCAAATCTACTCACCCCACACCTCAAACAGCAAAAAAACATGATCTTAATCTACTATCCACACAAACGTACGTGAGCACTTACAAACACACAATCATATACACAAACACAAACATTCACACTATAAAAAAGAGTCAGTGTTTATATTCACACTACTGTACATACACACATTGGCAAATCGATTGTTATTTCTTTTCTAGAGTATTGGGTAGCCCTGGAATGGGCTGTTTTTTTTTTTTTTTTTGTTTGCTATGGCAATCTTTTAGTTTCTAAGAATGCGACGTCCTCTGAGGATAGGTCTGCTTTTTCGGAAAGAGGAGAAGAACTCTTTGGTGTCGATACGACAATCGACAAAGCCTCTGTCAGGTTCAAGTTGCTGCTGCTGCTGCTGCTGCTGTTGTTGTTGCTGTTGCTGCTGTCTCTGAAGTCTGTACTTCTCTGTCCATTCTTCTTTCTCCCTGTTCACTTCTTCTCTGAAGAGCTCTTCTATCAGGTCTTCAGTGACTTTTAACATTCTCACATTCTCTATCTCTTCTGGCTTCGGTATCAGACTGTGTCTGACCCTATGCAAATTCACGTAGGCTTCGTTTAGCATAGCTAGTTTGGAGCACATCTTCGTAGGAGGATGAGTCGACAATGGATGGTTAGACTGGCAACTACCCCGGTTCTTAAAGTCAAAGCGCGGACGTGAAGGAAAACATCCCCCACACGGTTTTCGAGCCGCAACGTTCAATGAGTGTCATGAGAGGGATAGAGAGAAGTCAAAGAGCATGAATCAACATTCTTATAGCCAAACAAAAGACAAAGGCATTTGTTTTCAAAACACAACATTTTTTATTCAAAATCACTTAACATTAACAAACAACTCTAACATTTTTAACAATAATCCAACAATATAACATCAAACATTTTTTTTTCAATTTACACATTATTTTGGACAGGGATGGCAACGTGGTGAATGAAAGTGTGATTTCCATTGTTGGAAGTCATTAGGCCATTGATGGACACTACGTTTCCTAGCTAGAGACAAAAGATAAGCATAATGGTCACAAAACCATTGATCAACTTTGACATCATTTCTAGAAGAAGAACGAGGATCAAAATGAGTCACTAAATGTTCTAAGGAATAGCCCAGGCTGCGATGATGCAGAAAATACACACAATATTGTCCACACACCAAGGAATCTGTGCCTTGTAATTTCACATTATTGAATCGGGTGGTCTGAGCATTTCTTCTCATAAAGTCAATGATATCGTCTTCCAAAGGAGGCAATCCGTGCGAATCGAAATATTCCACACATCCTTCTTGAGGAAAGTAGACGGCTACCCAGTGGGTTCCTGGGAGATGACTGTCGTCCGTGTTGATCACATAAGCTAGATGGTCTTGAGGTTTGCGATGAGGGAGTTCATCTTTAGCACAGACGACAGGATTCCAAGAAGCCGTATACGAACTGTGGTTCAAAAGGTAATAAAGTTCCCAGGTATCCATGTTTTTTTTTTTTTTTCTTCTTCACAGGTAATAATAAGTCATCAATTCGATCCTGACTTTTTGCTTGAAAATGTCTGACAAATAACCGTTTCTTCGTTTCGTCTCCTCACTCTGATTCAGGAGAGCTTCGATACGATCGATCTCTTGAGTGGTTAATGGTGGACAAGAATGTTCACGCAAGTCTTTATACCACTGATGCAACACGACTTCGTCCGAGATGAGACTCCAAGCTTCGTCCAGATACTCGTCCAATTTTTCTTCTTGACTCAGCATCAGGCATTTATCGTGTTGAATTTGACTGGGATGATCGTTTTTACATCCATAGCACTCTTTTTTGATCAATTCCGTCATTTTTTCCACCAAGTGTTTGGCAAAACAGGAGACTAAATGCGATTCTTGTTCTGGCCATCTTGACTTCATTATAACTTCGTCGTCTTTGTCTTGAGATTCTTTTTCCACGGTCTCCTCACATTCCATCTCCAAAGTTTCTCCACTAGGTAAAGAGGGATAACAGTCTTCCATAGCTTCTAATAGTCTAGAATGACTTCTCTCAAACTGTTGATTTCTATGGCATTATCGAATTCTGCATACAGGATGACGTTCACTGTCTCGTCCAGTGGCTTTGCAAACTGAAGTTCCACACGAATCTGGCCGGATTTTATAGGGTGGAAATGTCCCTCGTCGCTGCCTTGGTCTGGAGTGAAATCGAAAGCCCACAAAGCATAGCCTCCTGCGTAATCCCGTAATGCCGTGACTGGTGTTTGTCCCTAATTGTCCGGTGGCTTCGTACAGGGACAAGTACGATCTCAAGTAATTCATCTTTGTGTCAATAAAGTCAGGTTCGCAAGGACGGGTACACAAGGTCTTGCCATCGCGACTGACTTCGATTTTCTTGACGTCGAAGTGTTGAAAGTAGCAAGGATTTTCAGCGAAGAGTCCGTTGAAGGCTGAATTCAAGACCATACCAAGGATTAAACGCTTGGGTAACTGTCCTTAAAACAGATGATCTTCGATCAAGGAATGATGGTTACGGGGAATGGTGAACGTTTTCACTTCCACGCGTCGGATGGGATACTTGGCGGTCGTTCTGCTCAACGTTTGACTGATGTCGTTTCCCACTTTAGGTAACACTTCCACGCGTCGTTCGTAGAGTTTGGCCTCCTCGATTTTGCTTTTGGCAGAACTATCAGCCAACAAATGGAAAGCGGCACTGCTACGATTCAGTCTCAAGCGAGCATTTACCCCGTTCAGCAAATATTTCTCTTGCAACCACATGTCCAAATGCAAACGATCCATCAGTTCTAAACTCTTCTTATTTAAGATTTTGCTTCGTCTTTCCACAAAGCCGTCATTGCTTTTATTTAATGTGTTAAACTCCTTCGATTCGTCAGGTTCCCATAGCACACAGGCATTGCATTCTTGGCATCTATTCCGTACGTCAAGAGATTTTCCAGGTAGGCACGGTAAGGGTAAGTATCCATGCTGCTGCTGACCAGTTTGTTATTCAAGTACAAGTCCACTGAGCTGAACAAGGAATGCATGAAATTGTTGACGGGAGCTATATTCTCAGTGTCTTCTACTCCACCATCATCCTTATCTAGAACTTTGACTTTCAAGTACAAGTAACTGCTATTCAGATCGATGTAATCTTCGGGCTGTCCCTTGATTTCAAACTCGATGGGAGCGGAATCTGTCAATGAGGAGACGGAGTGAAGTTCCACCCATTGGGATTCTTGCATCGTCATCATGGTAGGTGTCATGGCAAACAGATCCAGTTCCGACTTGGAACAAGCGCATGACTCTCGGTGCATCATTTTTTTCTGTGTCTCAATAATCGAAAACGTCTAAGTCTCGAACGGTTCTTCTTTTCTTTGCCTTTCTAGCTTTAGACGTGTGAAGTCTGGTGAAAGGGTGTTTTCTTCGTCGTCTCTTTCTGCCTTGTCCTTGCTGAATGCTTGACTCGGTAGCGTGCAGGGCATTTATAGGTGTGTCTCGTCGGCCCAAAAGGTCTTTACCCGTTTGTAGCAAGACAGTTTTGCCTGCCCTCATGAAGATTTCTTTGGGGTTTTGTTTGTCGATGATGACATTTTGGAGAAATTCTTTGCCTTGCGTCAGTGCAGCATCTTTAAAGGCGTGCAATCCGCGTGTCACCGTCGGTTTCAACACCGGAGCCACCGAACGAAAGGCCGATTTTAGCATATCTCCTAAACCGTGTCCTCGCTGTCGAGCAACCCCTCGGTACAATTGATACATGACTTACGAATCGTGAGAGAACCGTTTTCTAAAATGGAGTTTCACCGTGACTTTTCCTTTGGTGAATGGAATATTTTGTCCCAAATCTCCTTTTATAGAAATGTTGACCGTGTCCAAATACGACTTGCTGACAGGCAAATAATGAGGATGTACAAATTCGCGGTGAATTTGGTAAGTGTTTCCACCTTCCTCGTCAGTGACCGTGGCAGAATTTACTTTGAAAGGAATGACACGCAGAAACGGCACGGAGGTGTGTCCCACCACGTTGTACTCCACCACATCGGAGTACACAAAGATCAAATTGAGTCCCTGGTTCAGTTCTACCGGGAAACGAAAATACCTCGCAAAATGCCCGTTGTTGTCAATCTCTGCTTTCTCAATCTTTTTGGAGTGCTTATCTGTGACCAAATTGAGGTCTCGACCCAAAATGTCATACAATTCATGGCAAAATTTAATACGTCTACTTTTTTCCTCACTTTCAAATTTGATGAGTAGACGGTGAGACAGTTTGTGGTACTCAATGGTGACACGTTTTTTTGTCCGGTCAGAACTTTGTCAAATGCTGCATAGAATTTGGCAGCGATGACCTCCACCAGATGTTGACTACTAAAATAATGGCCTGAGTTAATTTCAAAGTGATAAACGCAAAAAGGAGGAGAAGTGTCACTGTTGCTGCGGGGTATTGGGGTCTTGGGAAGTGATTTATGTTGAAAAGTGGTCATCATGGTTTGCTGCACTGTTGGGTTCAGAATTTCGACGTCAAAAGTGTTTTGAGTTTCAGTGATGTTTTTGATTTGTGTTGGGTGAATCATTTCTACAAAAGCCGCTTCCCAATGGGCTTCGTGATCTAATGGGATGGCCTGAGGTAATTTGGCCGTGTAACAGCACAACATGTTGTGGGGAAACACCTCCATGGAACTGTAACTGGGTAAGGTTAAGTACAATTGGTTTTGGTGACTCATAATTTCAGGGTTCTGTGGCTGTCCGAGGGGTTACTGGACGTCAGAGGCGTGTCTCCGCCCAAGATGGGGTCCTGGTTGTGGTTGTTGTTGGAGTGGTGACTGACACTGGCACTGGACACAAGGTTCCCGTGGTTCCCGTTCGAGGAGAATTTAAGGGAGGGATTGGGAAGCAGGTAACCGATGCAACTGCTCAATAAAATGGTCCACAGTTGTTTGTCTCCTTGTTGCAAACTCAAATTGGCGATGGCTGCCCCGATGATACAATACAAGACGAAGATCTGGCAGAAAAAGACGATTTGCGTTTTAGACACACGTTCTCCGCACCACACCCACAAAGGTTGTTTTTGTAAATCTTGCAGAGAAGAACTAAGTGAAGGAGTGGTCGACGTAGCTGCGTCTGTGTGAAAGGGCATGATGGTCGTACACGTCGTCTTCTTTTTTGGTGACACGTTGTAACTCGGGCAAATAAAACGTTCCTTTGAGCACTTCTCCGTTCATGTCTTCCAATTTATAGACGGTAGGATGACGGCCATGCACTCGTCCAGTCAAACGAAACAATTCGGTCGTCCAGTTAGGTAAGTAACCTTTGTCGAAAGTGCGTTTGGTTTTACCAATGCGCACCCAATCTCCTGCGGTCAACTCTCCACTTTTCTTGGGGACAGCCCTCGTCGGGGACGTACCAAACAGGCGCTCAAACACCATCACTTCGTTGTCGGGAGTCACTTCTTGCGGGGCACGTCCAATGCTTCGATGGTAAGATTGGTTGTACGCTTGCACCAGGTGCGGTAAGATGTCGATGTACTTCAGAGTGTGGTGATGTGTAAAATATTTCCACATGTGTTCTTTCAAAGTGCGTTGAAAACGTTCCACGATGCTGACTTTGGTTTCGGGATTCTCGGTGGTAAAAAAATGAATGTCACGTTTCTTTAATTCTTTTTGGAAAGCTTGGTTCAGAAATTCGGTGCCTTTGTCCGTTTGCCATCGAAGAGGGTGACGACCGCTTTGTTTCAGCACTCGTTGCAGGGCTCGCACTAACTCGCTTCTCGATTTGGAAGTCAAGGGTACGACCCAGGCAAATTTGGAAAAGACGTCGATAACACAAAACAAATATTTGTAGCCACGATTGTAGCTGGCCAAATGAGAGACATCGGCTAAATCGGCTTGCCATTGATGATCGATTCCTCCCACTCGGGTGCGACTTCTGGAAAACTTGCGTCGAATGGGTTTGTGTAAAGTGTAGGTAGCTTGTTCTTGTAACCATCGTTGCACTTGAGGTAAACGGAGACTTTTCAGTCGAGTTTTGGCAGCACGATACAATTTTTGAACTCCTGCGTAACCTGCAGGATGCGAGGGATCGTAGTAAATGCTGGCTAAGATTTTTTCCATTTTGTGTGTTTGTTTGTGTGTTAATAAGTTACCCACTCTTCGGTGATGCTACTTTGAGTGGGACGAAAGGGTGGTTTAGAAACGGATTTACGTGCCCGATGGGCTACGGGAGTAGAAGTCGAAGGTAGTGGTGGTGGAGGTGGCAATGGAATGGCTTTGGTCTTCTTTTCTTTTTTCACTTCTGGCTTCCCTTCTTTCTTTTCCACTTCTGTCGAAGGAGGAGTGGACATCATCTTTTTAACCCAAGCTTTCATTTCTTCTCGTTGGGGTGTGGGGGACGGGGTCAACAAGGATGCTGCAATCTTACTTGAAATGGGAGCTGCTGACGGTGTTTGAAACACTTCTCGCATCTCTTCTTCCTCAGGCCTTCGTGGGGTAGCATCTCTGGTGACCCCTGGGGATGGTAGTAGTGATGATGGTGGTAGTGGTAGTGATGATGGTGCTGGACTTTTCATTAAGGTCTTAAAATCTTTCAGAGTGGGTAGAGCTGTTTCGTCTAAAGCTTTCTGGTGAAAGAGTTGCAGTCGTTACAAGAGTTGACCGTACTTTTGCGATTTTTCTGTTTCGGACAAATCTTGGCGATCCATCAAGGACTGCAATTCGTGTTATAACTGGGACATCTCGCTCAAATTGGGATTGGGAGGTAAATGCGGGGTGCGTTGTTCTTGCCAACGATGGTATTCCATCCATCGTTTGTAAGGCACTAAAGCTAGTTTTCGTCCTTCCATGGGGTTGTCAGGGGTCGATTCTGAGATCTTGGGACTTCCAAGGGCCTTTTTATCTTGCTCACACCAGTCCTCCCAACATGGTTCCCAAGACTCCTTTCAGTAAGGGGCCTAACAAGAGGGGTAAAATGCCTCCACGTTGGACAAACATCTTCTTCTTTTGTCGAATGGGAATTTTCTTTTGAACCATTTGGCGAAGAACGTGACGATGTTTGCCTAAGCATTGTTTCTGGTGTTTGGACAAAGGGATCGTGCCTTTCAAGACGTTCAAACAACATTCGCACACGGTATCGATGACCTCTTTGGAGGCTGATTGAATGAGTTTTTTTCGTAGAGGTGGAGAAGCTTTGGACAGGACAGATAACATGTCCCCATGTTTGACTAAACGAGGAGGCAGTCCTTTTCTTTTCTTTCCTTGGGGCTGTTTAGAAGAGGGATGTTTTCTGGAGGGTGACATCTTTGAGTCTTCAGCACCAAAAACACTGATACCCCCGACTTGGTCACAGGCCTTTTTTATACTGGAACGCGTCGCCACTGATTGTCTTTACGTCGTATCAACTTCAGGACAGGCATGACACGTTGTGCAGGTGTACGCAACGGACTAAATCGAGCCAGTTCTTGCTTGGACAAATCCAGTAATCTTTGTAACATGCCCGATCTTTCTTGAACTTTGATTTTGGGAGCAGGTACTTTGTAAGCAGCAGCCACTGCCACTAAATTGGAGGGTCCTGCCACTGGGGAAGTTCTTGGGGTCATCAACGGAGAAATTCTTGGTGTGATCAATGTTTCCAAGTACTCTTCAGTTCTTGGTGTCATCAACGGAGAAGTGGATGAACGTGAGGCTGCCGGAGATACGGTCACCGCCGTGGCAGGTCGTGGTTTGCGAGTGTAAGGTTGCGTCCTGACCGAAGTGCCTCTCTTGCGACTAGTTTTTTGTGGACTTTTCTTTTTCTGGGGACTTTTTCTCTGTTTCTTTTTCTGGGGGCTTCTTTTCTTTTTCCGGGCTGGTGTCTGGTAAGAGGAGGGTCCCGCCACTGGAGAAGTTCTCCTTGGGGACCTGGTCTTTTTCTTCTTCTTGGAGCTTTGTTTGACTTTTTTCTTGGGGAGAAGTTTGGGGGCATTAGGATCCCATCTTAAGAGAGAGCGAATGATGACCCCTCCTAGAGTACCGCTCCCTCCAGGTTTCAAAATGATTTGTTTTTTGGTTTGAGTGTCGATGCGGGGATCGGCCAGTTGGGTCAAAGCGACTTTGTTTCGATCAAAAAAGTGTTTGGTTTGATGAGGAATCTGAATGATCCCTTGTAGTAATTGACGTGCTGTCACCGTGAACCATCGTAAGACTTCTTTGAGACTAGCTTCTAAGACACGAGCTCGTGTTTGTGGATTTTTTTCTCGACTGATGCCATACAAGGCATGAATCAATTTGACGGGAAGATGCGACTGAAGGGACGTCATGTTCAAAATGTGTGTGAGACAGACGAAAAGGGTCTGAGGTTTTTATAGATTTTTTTGTGGAGCGAAGTTAAGTCGAGGACGGAGTCGTGTACAGGACAGGCCCTCCGTCTTGGCACCAGTGTGAAACAAGTGGGTACGAAATCGCAAATCCTCGGGGGTCGTAGGTTTCAAATCGACGAGTAAATAGGAGTGTGGCGTTTGAGTGGCATCGTCGTACGTCTGAGTCAGCCAAGGCGTCCCTAACTGTTTGGCTAAGACTTGCACTTGCGATTTATCTCGAGGACTTTTAAACAAGACCACGTAATGCGCATTGCGACTGATGGTGCGATGGGCTTTACTTTGTTGAAACAAATTTTGGGTGATGTAAACGACACTGGCATTACGGTGATGCCCTTTGCGTGTGAACCACAGTTTAATTTCTTTTTCGTCTTCTCCTAACATGTCGTCGAAAATGACCAAATGGGTTTGACGGGAGTCAGAGACGATGTCGTCGTCTTCTTTAGGAATGCCTTCCACAAACACGATGGAATCGCCTTGACTTTCTCGCAAGAGGTTGTACGCCGATTGCCATTCTTTGTAACACCACACGATCCTCTGAGGTGGTCGATCGATCAAATGATGTTTATGTTCGATCAAACGTTTGACGAATTCGGTTTTGCCTGAACCGCTAGGTCCAGCAATGAGCATGTTAAAGGGATGGCGAAGATACAAAGCCTCCCAACTGGCACAATCTAAGTGTTCGTCGATGACTTTGACAGTGGAGGAAGAGGGAGCAGAGACAGCAGAGGTAGCCATAGTGTCAGGAATGTCATTTGTGACACGAAAACAAACAAGACGAGAGTTTATATACTTTTTTCAGAACACGTTTATTGAATGTTTTAAACATGAATACGAAAGACAAAAATACATAAAAGCCAAAGGCTTAAGTACAATGATAAAAGGCACATGAAAATCATTAACGTGGAATAAAAACAAGTGTCTGTACAACATGTTTTGGGTAAAGTTCTGACCAGTTCTATAAAGGGTAAGTTCACACAAGTGTCCTCCCGAAAGGGTCTTTCAGGCTTGTCCACGACAGTGCTGTCCTAGGTGACGGGTTCTTCTGGCACCGTTACTAACACAGGTTGAAAAGTAACTTTTTTCTTTGGACGTTGAAAGGAAGGATCAGAACTCTCGAGCGTACTGGGCCACTTCTTGGGCCCAAGCCTCAAAATCCCATTTTTTCCAGGCACGGACATCTGTCCAATGGGGGCGTAAGTCACAAGCTACACACACATCGTCATACACGTCTTGGGTAGCTAAAAGTTGACGAATCTTTTTTTCCCGTAGAGGTCGAGAAGTATCCAGATGGAAACGTAGGGCTTTGAGCAAAAGGAGTCTCTCGTGAACATTTAAAGGCACCACTTTCATGTTGAATGGGGTGGTAAATACTGTTCGTAAAGAGTCCACAAGGAATTGGCTGGTAAACGAAATCCCAGAAAACAAGTCACTAAGACAGACATCACTTGTCTACCCAAATTGAATGGATACTGTTCTTGTAATAATTGATGGTAATGATCCACGGTTTGAATATGGTCATTGAGTTCCTTCCACGGAATCTGTTCAATCACTTGTGACATAAGCCGTGGCATGGATTCCTGTTTTTATACTCTCTTTTTTTCGGAAGCAATACACGTACATTCTACCCAGACATCTTCGTTCCACAGTAGGAAATCTAGAATACTGTAACCTACAGTTCAAACCTCGATTAGAAGTTTTCTCTTCCACTAAGCAGATTCCACGTAAAATATTTTGGTATCCTTTAACTCGTCTTCCTCAACGCGTTGCTCTAGGTGAATCTCGAAGTAACCAAAATGATGAACATTTCGTTCTTTCACTAACTCAATAACAAGGTCTGACCACTGAAACAATTTCTGACGAATCAGTTCTTTCATACCATTCAGGTACCAGTGGTTAAAGATCTGGTGACGTAACGGATGCAATTGTTCTTTACGTTTCACTTGTATTTTCACCACCTCTCGGTAAATCCTTTCTCTCAACTCCACAGGCATGCCCAAAATGTTCTCTTGTAAAGTATCCATAAGGATATACACTGTTTTTGGAATCCTTGGGTGGTGGCCAATAGCCTCGTTTATCTTTGTGCCTGATGTAATATCCACTCATAATCAGTCTTCTTATACTTTGGAACAGAGCATAATTTAAAAACGGATGAATAACTTTGCGTTTGCGTTTCACTTGTATTTTGATCAGTTCTCGGCAAATGCGTTCTCTCAACTCCACAGGCAAAGCACGAATGTTCTCTTGTAAAGTATCCATAAACAGATTTTGGTAAGTTACTTCAATGTCTCGGTCCCACTAAGGGTAAGTAATGACAATTCGATGACCATCGAACATGTTCTACGTAGGCCGAATCTTGCGGTTCCCAGTGATGAAGTGACACACCGCAACTGAAGCACTTGACTTTATCTCCTTCGCCCAAGTAGAACAATCCGGCTCTGGCTAATTCTTCCGGGGTTGGTCCTACCAGATACTTAGGCCATTTTCCTTTGAACGATTGAAGACAATTTTCAAAGTCGCAATATTCCGACAAACGCACAGGAAACGAATATTCGTCTTTCACAGGTTCGTTTCGATCAGGGTTGGGTGACATGGACAGGAGTTCGCTCAGAGCTGGATGACATCCATAGGGGGGTAGACGTGAAGGTGAACATCCACCTTTAAAACGAAACCCAGTAAAATGTCCAAGAGGACGAGCGGCATCGCTTTCGCATCCCTCAGGTTTGACACGCACAGCATCACTTTCCATGATAGGCGTAGTGAGAACAAAGTTCCCATGATGCTTTACGGCATCGCTAAGGTCACAACGTACAGCATCGTACCCATCGCAAGGCTCACAATCGCATTCCACTTCAGAAGCCCCACACTTGAATTGCGCCTTTCTAAGCTTGTTTTGTGTTTCTCTGAAAGTATTCATCTTGTTCGCTCGGTCTTGGTAGTCCCAATGAACTATCGATCTTGCCTAGGGTTCCTTTTTATATACAGACCAATACCGACGTGTCCATACGGTAAGGTGAAATGATTGGGAAGTCGCACTCGCTTCTGGTACACGATTTGATAGACTTTTTCCAAGGGTCGACTGACGATGTGGTGAGTGGGTAAACGTACAATCTAGTTCGGTTGATTGGTGGTCACTTTAAAGTGTTGATCTTTCCCAGACTGCAAGGCTTCTTTCAGTACCCAAAAGTTGACCACTCGACTGGTACGATAATTCAGAGTCAATCCTTTCACTTTACACGTCGTGTGCACTTCTCCTTGTTTGTCCCGGTATTCGTAACCGTAATGTTTAGGACCACCACTGGTGAAACTTAGAATCTTGTCGTCGGGATGCTCGTCTGTCCAGGCTCCTAAACGGTCTCCTTCGATGTCAGGGTGCTGTTGACTCGGGTGATGGATGTAAATGCAACTGTCCGTGTCAAAGTACAGGACGCGTTCCCCTAACAGTTCTAAAGCTTCGTACAATTTTAAGCGAGCATGGGCTGTCACGTAAGCCGCAATGATGACATTTCCAAAGGGGTCGTCTTGTACAAAGTCCAGATCTTCTTTGTAATTGACCAAGATCAAATCCTCGCGAACGACGTCCACGTGTTTCATGTATTTGGTTTTGTCGTGAATCATATGGAAATAGCGGGAAGGTTCTGTCAAATATTCCGTCTTGGGTAAACACGGTCGTTGTGCCATTTTACCCCACAAGCAATTTAACATCACTTTGTCAAACGATCGCCTGCCTTCGTTTTTCTCGATGTGATCTAAAGTGATGCCTTCTTGTTCATAGTATTTCTCTTTGAATGTCTTTTCGTCTTCGGGAGGTGACACCAGGAAGGATAGCCGCTGGCTTCTTGCTTCAGTTTCAAAAAGGCATCCACGTAGTCGGCGAGAATGCCTTTCTGCGTGGGGTCACCCTTGTGGTATTGTTGTGTCTTGGGAAAGTGACAAATTTCGTACACTTCTAACAGCTGGTATCCCATGTCCAGAGCTTTGAACAATTCTATGCTGACCCAAGTTCCCGTTAAGGCCCGTTCTTCCTGGGTGGGCTCACAAGGCTGATCTTGGTTGCACGTTTTGGCACAATTACGGCACAAAGGAAACATCAGTTTGCCATGGCAATGGTGAGGTAACACGGGATGGTACAAGTCCGTGGGAGGCAAAACTTTGCACTTGATCAGACCTTCGTATTGTCGAATGTTTTTCAGGTCGATGTCTTCCGTCAACAATTGTGGGTGCCCTACAGGAAAGCGACAATATTTGCACACGTAGGGATACGGCGAACACAGGTCCAAGTATTTGATTTCTTCTCCTTTCTCTTCGTCGGCTTGGTACTGCAAACAGGTGGCATTGGCTCTTCCTCCGTACAAACTATCCCTCAGGTTCAGCGGGTCCATGAACTGTTAACTTTCCACGAGGCGTTTAAACTCGGGATCGGTTTTCATACGGTGATCGTACTCGTGTTCCCACATTTCCACCACTTGGAATCCTTCCTGTTCTAACTTTAGGTGTCGCTGACAAGTGGCCTGGTACAAGTCTTCCATGGTTCGTTGTAAAAACTGATTTTTAGTGTCACGATCAGGGTAACAGACGGGACATCTGTGAAATAAGCAACCGTTAAACTCGTACACAGTCTTGCGGTTTTCTAAGTCCCAGCCATCGACCGAATGCGTTCCGATTGTCTTTTCGCCTCCTCCGTTGCCGGCATGCTGAATCCATTTGTCTTCCTTGTCGCACAAGTAATGTAACCAACGTAGGGCTTTGACCGAGTATTGACGTTTGACATAGTTGGTCGTTTGAGGACTGATGACAGCCACGGTGTTTTCAGGCATGAATCGTTGCCTGTACACTAAGGAACACGCTTTGGCAATGGCGCAAGCTTCTTTCAAAGGATCGACCCCTCCGTGTTCCATGAACAGTTCTCGAAATTTTCCACAGCATCGCCGTAAAATGTCCACGTCGGAACGACAATACTTTAGCATTTCTTCCTGAAAGGCGAAGGGGTCCGAGGCGTGAGCCTGGTACCAAGCGTAGAAAGCTTCTCGTTGTTCGTACGCATGTTGTCGGGGTCGTAATAGTGAGCCTCAGGTAAATGGGGTGGAACGGCGTGTTGATTGGCTTCCGTATTGAAAAAGTGTGGAAAGTACCCTTTAGCCATTTCTGTCATTCCAAACGTTTTAGGCATTCGACTCAAAGGCATGGCCAAGTAACTCATCGAATCTTTAAACTGTACTTGTCCCACTTGCATGAAAATGATTTTGGCTCCGTTCAAAGTGACTTTAGGACGCTCGGTGCCATGTTCCGTATAGTGCCTCAAAAGAAACTGTCCATCGTATCCGGAAAAATTGTGAGCCATCACCGTGGCATGACGATGACAATCTCCGTAACGTTCGATGTCCTCTTGGCTCCACGTCTTGTTGATGTGGTCTAAGACCCATTGGGCGAAATCGGCTAGCGTGTTCGGTCCTCGAAAGATTTTTTCACGCCCTCCGGGAATCTTGCTGCAGTGAGGGCAATGACTGAAGATAGGTTCTTGAATGCACTTCTCGCACGCTCGATGAGCCACGCAGAAATTAGGAATGTGAATGCCGGTCTCTTGCATGCATTCGAAATCAAACAAGATGAAATTGCCTTTCTTCTTGTGACCGTCCTCTTTCTCTGGTGGGGGTTGGTATTTTTGCACGTAGCATTCGTGTTCCAAGTCCACGATGTGGTGACAAATGTGACATTTTTTCTTTCCTGAACATACGTGTGCCTTGGCATTATTGGTACGTATGCCTTGTCCACACGTAGGGCACAATCTCAGCAGTTGACAAGCACATTTCTGCTGTGAACCTTGCGTCTTCAAATGTTGTTGGTAACAGGTAGGGCTGACAAACGTGCGCAGACAAGTTGAACAATGCACTGGTCCATCGCTCAGACAGGGTGGAGAGGCCAAACATCCTGAGCATTTCGATCCACAATGTTTTTGTTGTTCTCGATTGTTATAGCCATGGTCACATTTCTCACAGTAATATCTGTATCCCAGGAATCCGGTGATACTGGTAATGGTATCGAAATGGTCATCGTGATAATAGACATGAATGTATTTTCCATCCTTAAAGTCTTTCCCTCGAAACAACAGAGGCCCGCGCATTTCTTGAGGGTACACTTTCAAGGTGTATCGTGGAGCTAGGACATCTTGCAATTTTTGCATTTCAGGAATGCCACAGGGTGTGTCTTTTGGCAAGTCGGCTTGTTGCAACAGGAGTTCTGCTTCACTTCGTTGTTTGGCTCGGTCCGATTTTCGAATATTCTCCCAGGCTCTTTTCCATTCTACCGTGTCGTTTTTGTTGGCATAGGTTCGTCCCACCACGATAGCCCTGGCTAAACACATCTGGTCTTGAGGGTTGTAAATTTGGACGAGGCTACGCTTAATGCTGCGAAGCTCGTTCACCAATAACATCCTTTTTTGTCCAGTCCCTTGAGGAGGAGAGACGTGGGTCATGTCCAGTGTGGCTTTTCCATCGGTGTTGTCAAACTGGTCATTGGATTGTTGTACGTGTTGAATTTTGTCCATGACTTTGGAAGCGGACAATTCTGCAGGGGTGCTAAACTCGATCCAAACAGGGGATTTCAAACCGTCGTGTTGTATGGAGAGTCTCAAGCGATCGTCTTCTTTGGGTTGACGTTGTCGCTTGAGTGTGGTGAGCAAAGAATCCCACACTCCGGTGATGAACCCTTCTGCTTTCTCTAACGGTACTTCAGTCTTGAAATCTTTAAACTTCACCGTGTATTTGTAAGCCGTGGTTCTAAATTTTCTAGAGGAGCGCTTTTCGGTCTCTCGAATGGAATAGTATTTTTCAGGGTTGACTAAGGGTGGTGAACTTTGTTTAGAGGGTTTGGATTCTGGTTCACTCATGTCCTCTTCAAAATCACTGGCATGAATTTGTGCCAAGACTTCAGCTCTGGTACGAGGCGATAGATCACGTTTCTGCCTCTTACTTTCTTCTTCTTTCTTCTCAAATGAATTGGATCGTTTCATCTTGAGTGCAAAACGTCAAATGACTCAAGTTTAAACACCATATACTAATTTATAGTCATGGCAGACCAGCGTATATAAAAGGGTGTGTGTCTTGTCCTTTCACTATTCATTTCACTCTCAAACCGAGCACAACGATGGAAGAGACTACCCAGATGGAATGTTTCATCAGAGCTTTGCGAGGGGTCATTAGAAAATTCTCTTCAGACCAGCTGATAAAAGGATACATTAATTATATAAGGTAAGTGTCTTTGGGTTTTGATTTTAAAATAAGAACGTACAATCACGCACTCATATACACGTACTGTAGGGGTAAAATGGGGTTTTTGGGGGTTTTTGGGGTTTGTTTTTTTTGAGTTATTGGCAATTGAAAGTGTATCTCTTTTCGAGAGAAGTGGGTGGCCCTGAAAAGGGCCTTTGGTTTTTGGTGTAGGGGTGAGTTTAAGCAATCAACTTTAACTGCCTTAAGCCTTTGCCACGGCCGAGGCCTACTTCTGATGATGATGATGATTGGGTTGAAATCACTAAGGGTGGTACGGTAGGCTTAGTCACAGGGTTGGCGTGTTTAGCTCGGGAAGGTCGTATTCTCTTCGGTCGTGATAAAGAAGTCTGATACATTTGTTTCAGACTTCTGTATCAGACTTCTTAACTCCGCTAAAATGTCTAACAGTACCGTCACCGTTTGATTTTCACCCTCTTGTTTCTTTGCTGCTGCTTCTTGTTGTTGTTGTTGTTGTTTTCTTCTTACCTCTCCTTGCTGTTGTTGCTGCAAAAGAAAAGCTTGTTCCGCTTCCTTTTGTCGTTGTATAAATTTCTCCAATTCTTCTTTCTGTCTCTGTCTAAAATTCTCCACGTGTGGTAATGAAGGTGACGAAGGTTCCAGAACAAATTCTTGCGAGGTAAGAAAATCCACAAAATCCCAATTCACCTCTTCTGAAAGTAAGTCCGGTTTCCCTTGGGTGGTCTCCACTGCTGGTGCACCCCAATGAATCGTTTTCTGAGTTTCCGTCATGTTGAATCACTGTCGCATGGATTGACACCGTACAGGCGCTAGGGAATCTATATAGACCACGTGACGTCACAGACTGTTCTCTTCGCATTGGATGCGGACTGACTGAATTTTGTAACGCGTGTTTGGATTGGTCAATGAACTCAATCTGTTTCACTCCTTCCCCTACCTATAAATAAGCGCAGTTCTCTGCACTGATTCACCTGTTCTCGGCGCCTCAAGATGTGGACCACAGTCGAATCATCCACCCTTGTGTCTTCAGTGATGTTTAGGACGGACATTCTAATGTATGTCCGATCCAAGTGGACAGTTGTCCACAAGTCAGACACCAGTCTGTGGATACGAAGAGTCTATGTGGAAAGACAAGGATGCCTCAAGAGGACTCTGATTTATGGCCCTACACTAAGACGCAGCTTGAGGACAAGAAGATGCCGCAGATGCCCTTTATGTTAAGGGCATATTAACATAAACCCAAAGGCCCTTTTCAGGGCCACTCATAGGTCTCGAAAAGAGATACACTTTCAATTGCCTACCCTTTTTTAAAATTTTTTTTAAAAAAAAATCCCATGTTAAATTCCCCTTGTCCCTAAAGTAGTTTTTTTTTCTCCCATGTTAAATTCCCCTTGTCCCTAAACAAGCCCAAAATCTATTCCCATGTTAAATTCCCTTGTCCCTATAGTGGCCCAGCAATTTTTCCCATGTTAAATTTACATAGTCCCTATAGTGGCCCAGGGATGTTTTTAATGGTAAGTCCCATTGTCCCTATGGTGGCCCCCTTAACTACTTAGAAGAGAGCAGGTTTGCTATAACATATTTCTGGTTGCTATTAAGTTTTCGGTAGTTGTTGAGGGGGTATTTGTTGTGACCAGTGATTTGTATAGCCTGTATGTATGTAACAGCATTTTTAATTAGCTTTTGGCATACATATTTTCTCACGCTTGAGTTTTGATGCCTGTATAAGCAAAATCTGTCAAGTTTGCACTGATACCCATTTTTGTGCATTAGTGTGTTAAGCTTTCTTACCACAACTGGTGCCTGCATAAACCATTGCTAATTTGGCCCATGTGCATGCACCTGATTTACAGGGACAGGGTAAAATGGATGGCCAGGGTCACAAAAATCACTTGCACGTTTGTTTATATAACATTATGTAGATATTTGTTGTTGTTGTTGTTGTTGTTGTTGTGGGGTTTAGCGCCATATTTCAGCACATAATAGGCTATGGATGGCGGCCAGTATTAATGGTGGAGGAAGAACTCGGGAAAACCCCGGGAAGAACCACCGAGCCACAAGAAGCTACTGGTGAGCTTTCTCACATATCCACATTAGCCAAATCATAGACTCGAACCCAAGCAGAGAGAGGTGAGATGGCAGTGATCCGTAGCGGAGAGCGCTTTAGACCACTCTGCCAATCGGGACCCCGATATGGCTTATGAAGATACATAGTGGTGACAAACTATTCATATGTGAAGTGTGTGGCAAATTGTTTGGCCAAATTGCTATGAAATATTTTGTGAGGAATTTGTTTATTTCAGGTGCAGGCACTACATGGGTCGGGCGTCTCTCATACAGATATTATTCTAGAGGCTTGTATGTGTCCCAATGCTTTGCGTTTCGTATTCAAATATGTGCATGCTCTAAAACAAATTTTTTAACAAATAGCTCGTCCACTTATGTAAATCTGCTTTCTTTGACAGTTTCACATTGTTTTATTTCCTCTCGTAATTTTGTTATTTTCTCCTACGAAAGTTGCTTTGATTTCAGGGACACATGTATTTCATTTGTTTCCAAGTCATCAAGAAGAAAGGAAAGATCTGTTTTATGCCTTGTTGAATTTTGGCAATTTGCTAGCTCATATTTAGTAATATTTTGAAAAGTTCCATCATTCAAACGAATGTACAATATACATGGAATAGGTACCCAGAGGGTGGTAAACATTTAC
Organism: Sinohyriopsis cumingii; assembly: GCA_028554795.2. Classification (NCBI taxonomy): domain Eukaryota; kingdom Metazoa; phylum Mollusca; class Bivalvia; order Unionida; family Unionidae; genus Sinohyriopsis; species Sinohyriopsis cumingii. The sequence continues at coordinate 15,804,952 of CM068837.1, read as the reverse complement.
GATTTTTGCTCTGTTACTTTTAACAATCAAGATGATCCCAGCTTATAGCCTATTTTCCTTTTGTTTTATCTTTTCAGTTGTTATTTTAAATCTTTTTAAGTTTTTTCTTCTTTCTGTCCTCCAAATATTAATTTCTGAAAGCGTCGGTGTTTGTTTGATTTAAAACAACTCCAGCGAGCTATGCAGAAGACAACAATGGTTACGTCCCTTGATTAACTAGTTCCCTGCGCGTGGACACCATGACCGAAACGACCTGACTGAGACGACCAGGATGAGATAAGAACAGAAAGGTTAGCATATGGAATCCGGTCACAATTAATACTTCCAGTTCAGTACCCACGAATGTAGTTCTAGTCTATTTTTAGAACATTTTTCCCTCTCCCATTTTGGTGGTGATAGAAAAGTTTTATTTATGCTTTTTTGGTAGGCATTTAAAGGTAATTGTTTATTCTTGAGGATATTAGCTCAGGGTGTTGTTGTCTGTGTGTATTTCGGCGACAGTGCACAGTGAGTAATAAGACCTTGGTGATGATCCGGAAGTGAAATCTGTGGTCTGTTTACATGTTGCTCTGTTGACAGTTCAGCATCTCAAAAAAAGAGCAGGCCAACCTTTGACGAGAACTTCACCGTGAAGTCATCTTTGAAGGTATTTTAGATTTACATATGATTTGGATTGATTGTCACACAGTGGAAAGGTCAGTAATGAGAAACAAATATAGAGAACATATAGTAAAATTAATTTTTGTGTTCCATGGCCTTATAAGCAAGATTTCTCTGGGTGAGAATTTTCAGTCTACTATTGGCTATTACTGGTTTGCTCGGGAGGACAGTGTGTCACTATAGCCCACGACGGGCCAGTGTCTTTGGTTGTTTTGTCCTGCTTTGTTGTTGTCGGATTGGTAAATTCAAATAAATGATAAATGAGTGTCATACTAAGAGAGATACAAACATTGATATTGTTTGATGATTTCCTAATAAACTTAAACTAATTTTACCAATGTCAAGTACGATATATACGTCACAGTGATTTATATTTTTTAATGTCTGCATATTATTCATGAAGATGCATCAGGTTACCATGTTCATTATTTATAAAGACAATGCTAAATTAAAATCCTGGAAATGAAGACTTTGTATTGGAGTGTGCCTGCAGTGGATACATGTTATACCGGGAGTCATAATGTGACCACTGATCTGGTAGCGAGTATTATTCCAGAAAAGTATTTGATTATGACGAGTTTCTGCTATTTCTCATCCTCGTAAGAAATTTTGCCAGTATCACCATCGCCTCCTCTGTCATTACCAGCTTATGGAGATTTTTAAAGAACCGTAACTAAACTTGAGAAACAGATATTTGATCAATAATTACAAGAACAAGAAAGGAAAAATCAACAAGAAGAGATGAAAACCAAAACAAACTCCCATCACAAAATAGGCGTGCGTTTGTGTGTGTTTCATATATTCAAATGAATAACAATTACAGTGTTATTTTCAAATGCATCAGAAAAGTTCATTGCGTTTTCTTCGTACTGTTTTGCTTGCTTTAACTTATGTTACAGGAATGGGTTATCATCATCATCTTCTTATAAACAAATTATAATTTTACTTTTATCACTTTTTCAGATCACTCTCGAGACCATTGTTTTGATGACAATGCTAAGAGGTGTCTTACTTCTGTGTCTGGGCCTGTTTTCTCCTGCATTTGAAGTTCCTTTCCTTTCGACGTTGTCCATATTGTGTAGTTACATGGCCTTTAGCCTGACAGAGGTAAAACGTATCTACACTTTTATCACGAGAAGTGTGGCCTGGAATCTCTCTAAGTGGTTTGAGTGTCCGCCTCGAATGCGGATGTCGCGGATTCCATCCCCGGCCAAGTCATACCAAAGAATTAAAAAAATGGCACTAGTAGCTGCCTCGCTTGGCGGTCAGCATTAAGAGGTTAGTTTTATTACTGGTTGTCCTGGTGTCAGGATAATGTGACTGGGTGCGATATGATCGTAGCGATATGACTCTAATTGTTAAGGTAACGATACAAATCCAAAACACACAAAAATGTTGTATTCTTGACGGTGTATTTTCCAATGACCCTCTGTAAATATTTGATCAGAAGTTTGATCTGTTGTCCCTCTTCCAGCTTCTCAGATTGAAACGGCATTAGTGTATTCTCTTAAGTGTGTGTGTGTGTGGGGGGGGGGGTCTGTATGCATAGAGTGATAGGCAATCGTAGTCCAATCGAACCTCAGATCTCTACCATTATGCAAAGATGACCTTCAAAGGAAAAGCTGGACGCTAAGACGACGGTGACGGTCTGTGTCACACTATATTATCTATGAAGCTGGCAGACATTAACCATTTTGAATAAAATTTAGTACACCCACTTTCTCTCTCTCGATGATAATAGCTACATTTTTCTTGCAACTTTCGTTTTTCGTAATCTCCAAAAGAATCGAAGGGACATTTTATCTTCTGAAAACTATCACAAAGGAAGAAAGTCGCAAGAAAAAAGACAATTGCTGTCATCAAGAGAGACAACACACGGACTCCAGAACAAAAATAAAACCCCACTGCTCGGTAATTATGTCTCCTTTTCTCTGGCTCTTCTACTTTGCTGTGGACTACGACTACGATGTCTGCCGACCATGATTTAAGACCCGTGTTGCACGTTTGATGCTTTACAAACACTGTTGTTGTTGTTGCTGAAGGGTTTAACGCCATTTTTCAGCACATGATAGGCTATACATGGCGGCCAGTATTAATGGTGGAGGAAGAACCCGGATAACCCCCGGAAAGAACCACCGACCCACAAGAAGCTACTGGCAAGCTTTCTCATATACCCACATTGGCCGAATCCGAGACTCCAACCCACGCAGACAGAGGTGAGATGGCAGTGATCTGTAACGGAGAGCGCTTTAGACCACTCGGCCACTCGGGGCTCCTACAAACACTGTAAGCCCATTCTTAAAAGAATTACGCTTTTTCGACAGCAGCGACGTCACCTACTGCTCCTATAAAGGTAAGCTCTCTCCTAAGACCCAAAAAACATGAGATAGAACAGGTGCGTAAGGAAGTTGGATGGATTGTATCAAACAACAACTTTCACGCCCCTGTGTTCTACTTCTGTTTGTGATAATGACTTGTGATACTTCTAATTTTCTAAAGTCGAAATGTCGACAAGCAATAGAGAGTTATGTGATTTTAGTTTCTGACACTTGCACAGATTCTCTACAATACAAGTGTCACGAGAAAAAAAATTCTTTCCAATTTTGCCAAAAATCCAAATCAGGCACATTTGCAACTTGACCAGACATCTATACTTCGTTATTTGTGGATATCCGACAGACCCATCCCAGCATATACAGCTGGTTAAGAATTTTAGGAATATCCCCTCATATGTTCATAAATATCAAAGCTTTTTTGTGTATTTTCCCTATTCAGCCCTTTATTGGCAATTAGGTATTTTTCCTAAAAACAGAAACAATTTCTGGAAACCAGTTTGAATTGAGGTTTCTCTGTTTATTATTATTTCAAACTGTTGGTGCATGACAGATACATTCACATACCTTTTCAAAGGGATAGGCATTTCAACACGTCATTACCTTTGTTAATTTTGTCTTGTTTGTAATTCTTAGTTAATCTTTGATTCTATTTGTGATAAAATATGTAAGTAATTGTTGTAATGGTATTTATGAAGTTTAGTCTTTTTCTTTCAAAGAAAATATATTTATCAAAGTGCTTAATTTTGTTTAGTTTTCTTAAAATCGAGCTCTACAAAAGGATGCTAAGCTTGTCTTTAAAGTGGACTGAAACTCTAAGATACGCGGACATGAAAGGAATCATTCCCTTCCTCAGTACATTTTTATGTCATTGTGCTCATTCTAATCATGATTGCTTTGTATCTTGTTGTTTTAGAGGTCGTATGTCGTTGTTTTAGAGGTCGTATGTCGTTGTTTTAGAGGTTGTATGTCGTAAATCCACGCATAAATGGACAGGCCGCTCACTGAACATTACTTTCTTTTCTTTAAGCAAACCCCAAATTCACGTGTTCACTTCGAACTGACTTCAGCAGCTCTTCACACAGTGACGAGATAGACCGAGTTTTTCTTTTCCTCACCGCTAGACGATTTACAAAACGAAATATTTAAATAATAAAACAAACTCACGAACAATCGTATCATGAGCAATCCCATGGAAATTGTGTCAGTCTGATTGCAAAGTACATCACGGTTGTTTGGATGAACTATTCTCTGGGCATTTTTTTCGTCGTCTACATCTTTATTTCACTCTTGTGATATTTTAAAATGGTGGATGTTTTCTAGGTGGAATGTGTGTTTCTGTGAAACGTTCTTGAGGAAAATATACCATAAAACGTAAATGTTGTGATATTTTTTTTTAAAAAAAGTAGGTATAATATATTCTCTCTCTCTCTCTCTCTCACACACACACACACATACACACACACAATAATTTGTTTTGAAATCCTAATAGTATCTGTCCCCCTTTTAAGAACCTCTCAAAAAATGTGTTCAGTAGTCACAATAATTAAGTGAAGTGTTCCATTTGTCTTGTAGCTTGTCAAAAACATACACCCCATAAAACTGTAGAACGATTTCTTTTCGTTGAATGCTAAAAAGCTTCAATTGACTTGAGCATGTGCACATCAGGCATCCTATCTGGCACTGTCATATGTCACGGGGAAAAGTTCTAACATTAGGTAAACCGTTTTTCAGAAATGAAATAAACACGTGGCTTTTCAACAGTAACGCGAGTTTCACTGCACGTTATGACCCTGCCTATGATAAACTCTCATTTTAACACCAAAACATGCGTTCAAAAGAATGTAGCAATGTTTGTCCTATTTTTTCCCTCCGTTGCTTAAGAGTGCAGTAGAACCAGCTTTTGTTTTTTATATTAATTTTGTTTAAAATTAGATTTACTCATTCCAACTTTAACATCTGACTAGTGGAATCAGTCTTCTGGTTGTCTTCAATTATAATTTGAGAGAAATTTATTTATTTCAATTATTTATTTATTTGAATTACAAAGTGCTCATTAGTACATTCGGTGTAAGTCACTATTTTGGGTTTATTGCGAATTCATTTAAAAACATTTTCGATTCTCAATGTGAAACATCAAGGCTGTTAGCTCATCAACACTATTATCGGCGTTTGATACGTCACCACACTCAAGATTGACATTCTTGCAGAACACCGCTGAAATTCATTCGGAATGCTCTATGCTTTTGGACATATCATATAACCTTTAAGACTATTTGGGATTTAATACGCAATACTGTAAAATAAAAAATTTAAATTTCACTTTTTGTTCCAGGTAAATAAATTATATATTGGATTTTACTAAACTTGTTGGTTTTCTCTCTTTTCTATTACTTAGTTTAAGGTAATGGAGTCTTAACAATGGGAAGGCCTTCCCAGCTAATTGACTTATCCTACTGTATTTTTAACCGACCGATACATGTGCGATAGCCATCAGGTGGAGAAAAGCACGTCGCATGTTTCACTCAGATTGGAGACAAAGTGACCAAGGTTGTTTCTATTCACTTCATGTTAGACAAGTCGCAGGGTTTCACGCGAGCTGGGAAGAACGTCCAAATGATAGCGTCTGGGAGTATGCAGGAGTAGTCCTTATCATAAATTCTCTGATGCTTACGCCGATAGTCGGAGTAGGAAAGGCATTCAATGCGCTAACAGAATTTCGCAGAATCATAAAGAAATCACAGGCACTGACGACACCACAAAGTCGATAGCAAATTAACAGGGTCAGATCACAAAGACAAGAGCCAAGCTAGAACACATCCTCGAGGGAAGTATATGTCCTATCGTGTCTGACATGCAGTTTATAATTGGCACTTATGTTGAATTAACAACAATATTCATGGCAACCGGAACAAATGTTAGCATCAGCTAGGCCAAGATATCATGGCAGCTATCTGAGAAAAGCACCGCGTAACAACCTTAGGAGAAGAATCATAAAGGGGTAGCCTTCGATTCAATTATGGGTGCGTCCGTTGGAACGACAGCGAAAGCCGACGCAATGTACAAAATTGAATCATCGCAAGAAGCCAAAATCAACAAAGCCAATTAAACCGCTTTTGGCCATCTCGTTTCTCATCTGAGTGCTTGCATAAGCGCCTAATGTTCTTCGCTCAATATGCAAAGAACGCGACCCATATCGTGATGACAAGTACCATGAAGTTTCTTGACAGACATCCGATTGTATTGCCAGCGTTCATTAACAAGGGCGACATAACTGACCCAAGGATTTCAAACAGGGCTAAACGCTTCTTTTCTGCCAGTGCTTTCAACATCACAGACAGCCGATCCAGGAGATTTTCTTAACCATTCTTTGGTACGTCTGGAGTCTGTTCTTGGTTCCGGAAAGAGAGATATGGGTTGTACCATTCCCGCATGTGACGGCGAGCACAGTATGCTTCTAATAAAACCAGTCTCCGGGTCAGTTTGACCAAAGTCCACAAGGCACCGGATTTCGACCAAAATGCGGAGATGGCGCCGTAGATTCAGCTCAGTAATAATCTAGGGACGGAGATCGTCGAATATACCAGTCGCTGCTTGAAAACTTGCATAGCGAGCTGGTATCAGACGAGTGCCATTGGTTAGTTCGAATTGTCCAAAGTAGTGATTGAAAATCACTCGAAATAAGGTTATCGATGAGATGTATGAGACAGACGCAGCGTTGAAACTGGTCGTTGAGACAACACACCGTTTTCGGATCTATATAATCAATGTGATAAAAATGACATCGTGCATGAATACCATTGTTTATTCATTTCTCCCAAATTTCATAAAGAAAGAAAGAGGTATATTTCTAAACCGTTCTTTTACCGCAAACCCTATTTTGCAATGTTCTAAATTTTAAATGCTACTATTAATCGCGATATTTTTCAAATTCCTGCCATATTTGTTACCGTAATAATGAATACAATATCATAACAATTTTACTATTTGCTGAAGCTGAAATGTTAGACACTTCACAATGATTATTTTTTCTCTCTAGCAACTTTTTTAACTACAGAATAGACATTGTTTTCTTCCACAGCATTGTTATATTTTTTTACCCATATGACATAACATTACGTCCGAGAGACTATTTTCCTTTGATTGGAAATGTTGACCAGTGCTGTGATTTATATATCCTTATTCTATGTGTGCCCTGAGATTTACTTTCAATAATAAAATATTTTTTATGTTTTGTTCCAGCTGTGCTTTCAACAGGAATCTAACCTTCATACCTCCAATTTGCCTAAAGTTATTGTTTATAACGTCGTGTGTTCTAGGCGACACAGCATTGAGAAATGCCAAAGCGTATACTTCAAGCCTCTCATCGTATACTTCAAGCCTCTCATTTCGGCACAGTGACTTCCTAGTCTTTCACAACCGCACAGGCTATATCCTTCCGTTTTTCAAAGGTGGTGTGGAAGGGACATGGCTGTAGGCCCGGGGCTAAGCAACTCGTCTATTAGGTAATAGGTTTACCCTAACGCTGGAAACCAGAACGGGCCGTTTGGCTGGAGACTCACCTCTGTGCCTGGAGACAAAAATGGAGGCTCAACACTACGCCTTGGAACCGGAACAAATCATTGGGCTGGCTAACTGTCCCTAGACACATGTAGTGCGTCCAGCCCGTCATCATAATCCCTTTTGGGTTATCAGCCCTCGTCGTAGCACCATGCCAACTCAGGTTTAGGGCTATGCGGGCCCTGTACGAAAAGACGCCAATGGCCCCCCAAAATCCAATTTCCATATAACTGAAGAAATTCTGTGAAATATTCATACAAATACAGGTCTGTTTTCAAAATCGAATTTATTTAAAATAATATCATTTAATAATAATCTGTGTTAAACAAACTCCACAATTTTCTCTCTAACCAACCCCACCTCCAGCTTGCGAGCCCTGTGCGATCGCATCTTTCGCCTCTCGCTAAGGTCGCTACTGACCTTGTTCAAATGGGTGATAGTAATCAATATGATATGATTATGTCATTCTTTACATTCGGCATTCAAAATTTTCTAAAGTGAAATTATTAGATAAAATGTTCCTGTTTTTCTTTGAAGTTCCCATATCACTATATCAATTTTCTCTTCGTTCTGTTTTCTATTCTCTTGTGTCTTTCGAAGCATTAATAATGCCAGAACACACACGTGTCCTGTAATCGCCCTATGTTCCAGTATCACACTTCCAGTATGGGTAGACTGTACATCATTTTCTAAACTACTACACAATACTGACTAACACTATTTCTTACACACACAAGCTCATTACCTTCAATGCTGACTAACACTATTTCTTACACACGCAACCTCATTACTTTCAATACTAACACTATTTCTTACACACACAACCTCTTTACTTTCAATACTAACACTATTTCTTACACACACAACCTCATTACTTTCAATACTATGTATTACACACACAATCTCATTACTTTCAATACTGACAAACTCTATTTCTTGCACACACAAACTCATTACTTTCAATAATGACTAACACTATTTCTTACACACACAACCTCTTTACTTTCAAGTTTAAGCCAAGCGCACTTGCTATCGCCACTAAACACAATTTTCAAGCTGTGTACTATTGTGCCTATATTTATTTAAATTCTAGTAGGTTAGTTATTGGGTTAACCCCGATTTGTTGGGTGTACGTTGGTAATCCGAGGATAGTCCAATCCAAGCCCTTAAAGCTTTTGTTGGGAGTGTGTAGGGTGGGAGTTGGGGCGGGGGGGGGGGTGTCGGGCTGAGGCCTTCATTGTTTACAATCATTTGTGGTTGTAAAAGATCTTTTACAGAAGTTGGCAAAACGTATTATCAGCAAATAACTGAACTAGTACAAGTATGTTGCACCAGTTTTACGCGTCGAGCCTTGCAGAAAATTACCCAGAGCGATTTACCTTTCGCGTGGTAAATGTAGTTATTTATCATATTTCATTTAGTGAAGTATTTGGTTTTCAGACATGTGGATACGATATTGCGATTAGACTGTACTGAAATAGACTATAGATGGAATTCAGGTTACATATTAACCGTGATGGACGACCGGGTGGTCACTATGACTCACAGACGAATGGAAAAGCGCAGATATAATTAGGAAATAAGTTTAAATGTTTTAACATTTTGATTTCATCGGTTTCTTACCCATTGCTGAGTAAATAAGATTCCGCATTGGCTCTCACTCTTTAAGGTGGCAGGGTCCAGTTTCGTAAATTGGCCCCTGGCAAATTTCTTAACTTAAGGCTTTTTCAGCTATTATTGTTTAGTATTGATAGATATGGATATATTTGTGAACTAGGTGTTTTGGGCTTGTGTTGTTCTTGAAATTGATGTCAGGCATGTACACCTTCCATAGTTGCTCTGCAGTATGTTGATAGTGAAATACCAATAGTTGGCTAGGAAGAAGAGCTAGCCTCCCATAGCTGTAAACACGTGGGTTCAAGGCAACTATAGTATCTCAAAAACGGCTTGGATGACAACTATTCTGCATTGCATCAAACTATTTAGTAGACAATGTTTTTCAAAATTTTCATCCAGGGAAAGGGCTTGCGTTTGCACTGTGAGCACCACATGCTGTCAAAAATGGCATTTGGATGTGAAAAATGCAGGTATAAAATAGGGGTTGGGGTGCATGATCCTCTTCTGCTGTGAACTGCCATTGACTTCTCTGGTCAAGTGAATAATATTCTTATGCTTTGTTTTAATATAGGTATCTAAAAATATGGACCTTTTTGACCTCACTTGTGTATTTGATTTTTTATGATTTTTTATACTAGGTCGCTGATTGCGGCATTAAATTTGTACATAAAAACTGGACCCTGCCCCCTAATCAACTTATTTTCTCCCGCGACTAGCTCCATCTGGCAGCCATGCCTATTTTACTTGATCAAGACTGAAACCGGGAAGAAAAACACTGTAAAGTTAGTTGTGGATTTCACGACTGGCATAGATGACTTCAGCGTGTTAACGCATGGAACGAGTGAAATGAGGTGATAAGTGAAGTTAACACTTTAATTATATTTTGTTTATTTTTAAAAACGTTAAACTTTCACACACCTTTCATCATATTGTCTAAAGAAGATACTGAAGCTTTATTTCAACGCATTAGAGATTTTGATTTTTTTAAATATAGCTTTGCTAATCTTGAGGAAAGATCTTCAATGACCACACTAAACTTTCATAAATCTGACACCCATACTTTGTTTCAAATTACTGCTCCTGTGACCGCTTTATAGACCGAACATATTATTTGGCCTGGGGTTTGGGTGGAGTGGGCACGAATTTGCTATCCAACAAGTTATTTTCTTTTGTTTACCTTTTAGATAAATGTTTCTTCTAAAAGGATGGATATAAATCAGTTCTTTAATTTGTGCATTTCAAGAACCATTTATTTCAGGGTATTTAGGTGCCATAAGTTTTCATCTCGTAGACTCTTCTCCCTCTCCCACCGGCAGAAAATAAAAGATGTCCCTTACGTAACGTGCACGATTTAATTTGAAGGTGTACAAAATACAACAATTTACCACAGACTTATGTCATTTGAGATATACTACTACTTTGGGACCAACCATTTAATTTGGGAGGGGAAATAGGAATGCTTGTGATTTTAAATAAATAAAGACAACAAAAATATCAGGTATTTCAAATATATTTTTTACTCTAGGGTAATTAATAGCAAACTTAAAATTACTATTATAAAATTACCATTATATCTATTACACAAATTGAAAAATCTAATCTTAAGATAAAGAAGAAACAAAAAAAGTAGAAGAGACCAAATGTCACAAATATATCACAGCTGGAATCAAAATAATAGTCTCATACTCCTCGCCAAATTAAATGGTCGGTCCCTAAAATCCAGCACATAAAAAGAGTAGAACAGTTGTGAAGACTGGTTAGTGGGAATAAAAATGTATAGTTGGAGACGAAACGGGAAGGTGTACATGGGAACATATGCTACAGAAAAACGATTCAAATGTGAAAACTGTGATAAAATGTTTGGTCAAATTAGTGATTTGAAGAGACACACAAGGATACACACTGGTGAAAAACCCTTCAAATGTGAAGCTTGTAATAAAATGTTTGGCGAGAGCGGTGATCTGACGAAGCATAAAAGGATACATACTGGAGAAAAACCATACAAATGTGAAATATGTAATAAACAGTTTAGTCAGAGTGGACATTTGACAGCGCATATGAGGATACATACTGGAGATAAAACATTCAAATGTGAAGTATGTGGTAAAATGTTTGGTGAGATTGGTAATTTTCATGCGCATGTAAGGATACATACTGGGGAAAAACCATTCAAATGTGAGGTTTTTGATAAACGGTTTAGTCGCAATGAAAATTTGACGGTGCACACGAGGATACATTCTGGAGAAAAGGCATAAGTATTTAAATGACAAACGACAAACGAAAAACAAACAGATCAGAATAGTGTGGTAAAAGGTTTAGTCGTAGTAGAAATCGGATCGACATGAGGTGTGTGTGTGATTTTGATTTTTAACGTAGCTTTAACAATTTGTGACAGTTTATAGTGACGTCTAGCATGCCGATAATATTTAGCATGAGGTCCCGCCCAGTCACACCAGGCCGACCAGTCCTAGCACTATCCTATTAGAATTGAGTTTAGTATTCATTTGCAAACGTCATGAAAGAGAAGTTGTTTTCAGTTTGAAATTTACGTCATTTTCTAAGTCCATTTAATATTTTATTGTTTATTTAGCAAGTTGTGTTTAATGTTTACTGGTTCTCTCTGATAAATATATTGTCCAGGAGTTTACATTCCACTCAAAGCTTCTCTGCCTTTTATGTCAAGAGTGTACCGCGCGCGCGCGTGTGTGTCACTGTGTGTGTGTGTGATTTGGATTTTTAGCATAGCTTTAACCATTGTTCAGTCATATCGCTACGATGTCTGCAGTCTGGCAGTTTATAATGATGTCAAACACTATGACATCGTCCCGCAGACAATTACATCATGCCCCATCCAGTCGCATTATCCTGACACCATGCCGACCAATCCTAACACTAGCCTCTTAATGCTGAGCACCCAGCGAGGCAGCCGTTAGTACCATTTTTATACGTCTTTGATATGACTCTGCAGGGTTTCGAACCCGCGAACTCCTGCATCCGAGGCGGACGATTTAACCAATAGGCCACCGGAGCGGTCAATTTTGTATGAAACAGTTCCATTGGAAAAAATATTACTTCGGTGCTGTAAGAATTGAAGTTATCTGGTATAGGATATTTGGCAGAGTATCAGTCAATCAGATGGTCAGAAGAGATGGTTCCCTTTGCTAATGCAATTCATTATTACAGTTTAAAGAAGAAAGAAGGCAATATTCATTTGGTTTTTAAAGCGGTGAAGTGGAGCATATTCCTTGTGTTTTGCCCTAAATGTCCAAAGCAAAGTTCACTTTCTTATTTTTTCAATGTCAAAATAAAATAGTTTAGATATAAACGAATCTATTTCTTTTTCATATTATCTGGCAATTTTCTATTAAGCCTTTTGCTTATCTAGTTCATTATTTATGTAAATCTGAAAGTTTCATAAACGATAAATCCATTTACTTGTATAACACATCTTCGTCAATTATACACTAAATTCCTCGAAAACTTCTCTTTATCGTCTTAATGTATAGTCTGTTTCCAAGTATTCGTCTGCTTTCTGGTCTATCTGGCTATAAACTGTTCTACAAATGTACCTCTCTGTTAACATTTATAACAAACTACCCCCGTTTCCATTTTCCCCATACACAGCCCGTGAGATTTAGTTCGGTCTGACACTGACCTGATGGAAAATCTAACAGTCAAGGTCAAATTATTTTCTGAAAAAATAACGCGGTTTTTATGCCCGTAACTGATGTACTTATATTTTTCCCTAAGTGAGGTGTCAGTGATCTGTAAAGGCAAGTGTCCTTGGACAACTCGGCCATCCGGTGCACCCTGGGGGTTCTGTTGTTGAAACGCAACAAAGCGGTCGATCCAACGGACTTAAGAGCGGTACATGTAAACATAATATTGTAATGAATTTGTGTGTACTTGTAAGGATTTGTGCTTTTCATTTTATTTCAGCATTCATGTGAATTTTTGCGTGACCATTGCAATCTTGCAGATACTTCACCAAATTTCGATTGTTACTAAATATAGATTTGCGATCAACACTCCAACATTTTCCGAATATCCTATCGTTTTAAAACACGATTATGATGGCAATGAGGGAAAATCGCTACTTAAACAGATTTATTACTGTATTTAATCAAGAGTTTTTTCCTCAAAGTGCGTATCCTTTTGGCGTCGAGTGTAAATATTTTATCTGTATATGTATGTAGTAGGACATATATGTAAAGACCTTGCCACTTTTTCAACGTTGTTATGGGGGTGGGTGTTGTTTTCTTTTTACACTACCAGCTATGATAATCTAACAGGCCCGTGAGAATAACCCTTATGAACCATCCATTTTTAAAGGATTTTATATTAAAAGCGTGTATGCCCCCCACCCCACCCCCCTTCTCCAGTATGTTGTTGTGGTGATTTTAAAAAATCAAGCAGAAATTTAACCTAGAAGAAAACATTTTTAGGTATATTTTTCTTTTGATTTGGTCCTGAATTTCCTTTTTGATGGGTACATACATTGCCAGGTTTCTGATAATTCCGTACCTTGGCCAAACATTTAGTTTAAAACAAGACTTGTAATCCCTTCCTCGGGCATTGCAAGCCTATTTTCGTGACCTTTGTGATCTTTGCCAGTGATTGATATATACTTAGAAATTTCGTGTATGCCAAGAATATGGCGGTGTATTAGTCGTATTTCCTGGTATTACCACATTTGTATATTTGTATGGGTCGGCATATCCGGATTAAATCCTAAGTCAGTCATTTATTTCACTAATAATGTCTTATTAAAAAATTTAAAAGTAAAGCCGGAGAAAAGAATATATTATTTAGGATAGTCGTTGTTTGATTTGTCCCGATGGGTTCTATGGGGCAGGGTGTAGAACAGCTTTCTGTCCAATTTTGGCAATTGTTTTTTTGTGCATGAAAAAAATTAAAATGAAGAGCTTGAATAACAATTTTTGGTTTCTCAAGGGATTCATTTATGTTTTCTTTCATCAAGTGCTAACCAGGACAAAACTCAGGCTGATAGTAGCACACGAAAGCTTGGGAAAACATATTCAGGTATTTTGGGGCAGTTCGGAATGTCTCTTAAACGTTAGCCGTGACCATGAGACCATGCCAAACGTAAAGATATTTGGGTACGAAATCGGTATAATCGTTTTTGGATTCCTGTGAGTGATTGAGGAAATAAGACTTTCTATACTAGTAGCCGCATTGATTCCGTTGGTAACCTGTCTGACTCGCAACAATAATTGTTCGGTAACGGGTTCGTAACATGACAAAACCAGATCTTCTTTTGCAATAGGGTGAGTAGTAAATGGGGCCACCCTAGGGACAATGGGACTTAGCATTAAAAACACCCCTGGGCCACTCTAGGGACAATGGAAATTTAACATGGAGAAAAATCGAGGGCCACTCTAGGGACAATGGGAATTTAACAGAGTTTGGGCTTGTCTAGGGACAAGGGGAATTGAACATGGGAATAGAGTTTGGGTTTGTCTAGGGACAAGGGGAATTGAATATGGGATTTTTTTTAAAAAAAAAAGTTTTTTAAAATTTAAATTTAAATTTAAATTTAAAAAAGGGTAGGCAATGGAAAGGCTATCTCTTTTCGAGAAATATGGCTGACCCTGAAAAGGGCCTTTGGGTTTTCTTCTTCTTCTGCTTCTAATTTCTTCTTTTTCTCCACCAACTTCTTATTTTATCTCCAACACTCTTTCTCTTCTTTTCTTTCTTTTTTTTCTCCTCCTCTTCTTTCTTCTTCTCTTCCTCCTCTTCTTTCTTCCTCTTTTCATTTTCTTCTTCTTTTTCAATTTTTTCATTCCATGCTCTCATCCTTATCCTTTCCTCTTCATCCTCCTTCTCCTCCTTTATCTCTTTCATGACACCACTTATCTTGTCCTTTACCTTTCTCAAGTTATTAATTTCCATCTTTACACGATGGGGACTATAGAAATAGTGGTCTTCAACGAGTCTTATTAACATCTGCTCCATCATTCCTAAATTGTCTAAAACGTCTTGCAATGTTTACATCTTGTCAATTTGGTTCGAAGCCATCTTCTTTGTAGAATGGTTTGAACGACGAATACTGTAGGTTCTTATAGTGAAAGCGCGGACGTGATGGAAAACATCCCCCTTAAAACATAAAATTCATATTTCCTAGATCATGACCTAACATCGTGCAGACGTGAAAGAAAACATCCCTACTTTTCTCATTTCATATAATATACTATCCACATAAGTGAAGCAACAATAAACAAACCCCAAATCTACTATTTACACACGCAAATCATTAAAACAAAATCCATAATCTACTATCCACACAATCGTACGTGAGCGCTTACAAAACCCAAACTATACTCTTCACATACGCTAAGAAACAATAAACAAACTCCATAATCTACTATCCACACAATCGTACGTGAGCGCTTACAAAACCCAAACTATACTCTCCACATACGCTAAGAAACAATAAACAAAATCCATAATCTACTATCCACACAATCGTACGTGAGCGCTTACAAAACCCAAACTATACTCTCCACATACGCTAAGAAACAATAAACAAAATCCATAATCTACTATCCACACAATCGTACGTGAGCGCTTACAAAACCCTAACTATACTCTTCACCTACGCTAAGAAACAATAAACAAAATCCATAATCTACTATCCACACAATCGTACGTGAGCGCTTACAAAACCCTAACTATACTCTTCACCTACGCTAAGAAACAATAAAGAAACCCATAATCTACTATTCACACAAACATACCTTAGCTCTTACAAGCACCAACACACAAACACATACCCTCACACTATCTTAAAAAAGGGTTAGTGTTTATATTCACACTACTCTACCTACACATTGGCAAATTGATGGTTATTTCTTTTCTAGAGTATTGGGTAGCCCTGAAAAGGGCTGTTTTTTGTTTGGAACTTCATTGACACCTGGTTAATGGTGGCACCTTCCAGGCCTGGCGCCGCATACGCATCTTATCCCCCAGTTACTTTTTACCTTTTGGGGGGAGAGAGCAGAGGCAGGATATGTCGCTCAGAATCCCAATTTTCGCTCTCTGGGATTCTGAAATTTCTTCTTCTCTCCTTTTCCTCCTCCTCTTCTTTGTATCTTCTCTCCTCCTCTTTGTATCTTCTTTCCTCTTCTTCTTTATATCTTCTCTCCTCCTCCTCTTCTTTGTTTCTTCTTTCCTCCTCCTCTCTTATCCTTCCCTCCTCCACAATGGCTTCCGTGGCCAGTTCATTTAATATGCGCCTGGCATATTCCAGATGCACATGAAGTTCCAACAGTTTCTCCAGTCTCGTGTTCATTTTTGGTGTTGATCAATCAACAAGGGTAGTTGGACTGCCGAACGAGTTTCAATTTATAGTGAAAGCGCGGACGTGAAGGAAAACATCCCCCTAAAAACATAAAATTGATCTTACCTACATCATGACCAAAAAAAAATAACAACAACGCGCGGACCTAAAAGAAACACTCACTCACTTTTTTTATTCTACCCATCACTATTTTAAAATTTTTTATAAATCACTTCAATTGACTATCCACATACTCAGAGCAATCCAATCTAACCCCGAAATCTACACCTCAAACACCAAATAAAGACATCATTTTAATCTACTATCCACACCAACGTACTTGATCAGTTACAAACACACAAACTCACAAACACATACCCTCACATTTTTTTAAAAAGAGTTAGTGTTTATTTTCACACTACTCTACCTACACACATTGGCAAATGGATAGTTATTTCTTTTCTAGAGTATTGGGTAGCCCTGAAAAGGGCTGTTTTTTTTTTGTTTGCTATGGCAATTTTTTTTAGTTTCTAAGAATGCGATGTCCTCTGAGGATAGACTTTCTGGCGATAGGTCTGCGTCTTCGGAAAGAGAAGAAGAACTCTTTGGTGTCGATACGACAATCGACAAAGCCTCTGTCAGCTTCAGGTTCTTGTTGCTGCTGTTGTTGTTGTTGCTGCTGTTGCTGCTGTCTCTGAAGTCTGTACTTCTCTGTCCATTCTTCTTTTTCCCTGTTCATTTCTTCTCTGAAGAGCTCTTCTATCAGGTCTTCAGTGATTTTTAACATTCTCACATTCTCTATTTCTTCTGGCTTCGGTATCAGACTGTGTCTGACCCTATGCAAATTCACGTAGGCTTCGTTGAGCTTAGCTAGTTTGGAACACATCTTCTTAGGAGGATGAGTCGACAATGGATGGTTAGACTGGAAACAACCCGGTTCTTAAAGTCAAAGCGCGGACGTGAAGGAAAACATCCCCCACACGGTTTTTGAGTCGCAACGTTTAGTGAGTGTCATGAGAGGGATAGTAAGAAATGAAAGAGCATCAATCCAACATTCTTATAGCTAAACAAAAGACAAAGGCATTTTTTTCAAAACACAACAATTTTTATTCAAAAATCACTTAACACTAAACAACAACTCTAACATTTTTAACAATAATCCAACAATATAATATCAAACAATTTTTTCAAAACACAACATTTTTTATTCAAAAATCACTTAACACTAAACAACAACAACTCTAACATTTTTTAACAATAATCCAACACTAAAAGTTTCTCCACTAGGTAAAGAGGGATAACAGTCTTCCATGGTTTCTAGTAATCTAGGATGACTTCTCTCAAACTGTTGATTTCTATGGTATTATCGAATTCTGCATACAGGATGACGTTCACCGTTTCATCAGGGTCTCGGTCTTTAAACTGAATTTCCACACGAATCTGGCCGGATTTTATAGGGTGGAAATGTCCCTCGTCGCTGCCTTGGTCTGGAGTGAAATCGAAAGCCCACAAAGCGTAGCCTCCTGCATAATCCTCGTACGTAATACCGTGACTGGTATTGGTTCCTAACTGTCCGGTGGCTTCGTACAGGGGCAAGTACGATCTCAAGTAATTCTTCTTGGTAAAGTCAGGTTCGAAAGGTCGGGTACACAAGGTCTTGCCATCGCGACTGACTTCGATTTTGGACACGCCAAAGTGTTGAAAGTAGAAAGGATTTTTTTCGGCAGCTCCGTTGAAGGCTGTATTCTCGACGATACCAACGATCAAACGTTTGGGTAACTGTCCTTGGAACAGATGATCTTCGATCATGGATCGCTGTCCCTTGGGAATGGTGAAGGTTTTCACTTCCACGCGTCGTATGGGATACTTGGCGGTCGTTCTGCTCAACGTCTGACTGATGTCGTTTCCCACTTTAGGTAACACTTCCACACGGCGTACGTAGAGTCTGGTTTCTAGGATTTTGGTTTTGTAACCGTCACTATCAGCCATCAAATGGAAAGCGGCACTGCTACGATTCAGTCTCAGGCGGACATCCACCCCGTTCAGCAAATACTTTTCTTGCAACCACATGTCCAAATGCAAACGATCCATCAGTTCTAAACTTGTGTCGGCTCCCGTGATTCTCTTTCTTCGTTCTAGAAATCCATCATTGTTGTCTTTCTTTTCATCAGTTTCCAATATTTCAAACTTGGTAGGTTCGTCAGCTTCCCATACCACACAGGCATTGAGATGGGTGTTCTTGGCATCTATTCCGTACGTCAAGAGATTTTCCAGGTAGGCACGATAAGGGTAAGTATCCATGCTGCTACTGACCAGTTTGTTATTCAAGTACAAGTCCACTCCACTGAACAAGGAATGCATGAAATTGTTGACGGGAGCTACTGCTTCATCGTCTATAGCACCTCCAGTCTTATCTAGAATTTTGACTTTCAGGTACAAGTAACTGCTATTCAGATCGATGTAATCTTCGGGCTGTCCTTTGATTTCAAACTCGATGGGAGCGGAATCGGTCAGTGAGGAGATGGGGTGAAATTCCACCCACTGGGATTCTTGCATCGTCATCATCGCGGGGGGCATGGGAAACAGATCCAGTTCCGTCTTGGAACAAGCGCAAGATTCTCGGTGCATCATTTTTTTGTCTCTTTTCTCAATAATCGAAAACGTCTAAGTCTCGAACGGTTCTTCTTTTCTTGGCCTTTCTCGCTTGAAGTCTGGTGAAAGGGTGTTTTCTTCGTCGTCTCTTTCTGCCTTGTCCTTGCTGAATGCCTGACTCGGTAGCGTGCAGGGCATTTATAGGTGTTTCTCGTTGGCCTAAAATGTCTTTGCCTGTTTGCAGCAAGACGTTTTTGCCTGCCCTGATGAAGGCTTCTTTAGGGTTTTTTTTGTCGATGATGACATTTTGGAGAAATTCTTTGCCTTGCGTCAGTGCCGCATCTTTCAAGGCGTGCAATCCGCGTGTCACCATCGGTTTCAACACTGGGGCCACCGAACGAAAGGCCGATTTTAACATGTCTCCTAAACCGTGTCCTCGCTGTCGAGCAACCCCTCGGTACACTGGATACATGACTTACTTACGAGTCGTGAGAGAACCGTTTTCGAAAATGGAGTTTCACCGTGACTTTTCCTTTGGTGAATGGAATATTTTGTCCCAGATCTCCTTTTATAGCAATGTTGACCGTGTCCAAATACGATTTGCTGACAGGCAAATAGTGAGGATGGACAAATTCGCGGTGGACGTGGTAAGTGTTTCCACCTTCCTCGTCAGCGCCCGTGGCAGAATCTACTTTGAAAGGAATGACACGCAGTAATGGTACGGAGGTGTGTCCCACCACGTTGTACTCCACCACATCGGAATACACGAACATCAAATTCAGTCCTTGGTTCAGTTCTACCGGGGCACGAAATGACTTGCTAAAAGACTCGTTGTCGTAAACGATGGGTAATTCGTTTGTCTTGAGCATGGCCTTTCTCATGTCCATGTCTCCGCCCAACATGTCAAACAATTCAGGACAAAATAAAATGGACACGATTTTACTTCGTTCAAATTTCATCAAGAAGCGACGAGCTGCTTTGTGGTACTCCAAGGTGACACTTTTGTTGACATGCTCCAAAGCTTTCAGAAACACGACATTAAACCTGGAGGCTATGGTGCTGACCAAATGTTGACCACTAAAATAATAGCCTGGGGGAATGAACAAGTTATAGGTGGTGTACTTTTGATTTTGTGTACGGGTTTTCTTGTCATATTTGACATTGCTATCCATCCACTGTTGCATTTGCTCGTCATGAACTTCCACATCAAAAAAATTTTGATTGGGAAGGACATTGAGGACTTGGGTCGGGTGAATCATTTCTACTAAAGCCACTTCCCAATGGGCTTCGTGATCTAACTGGATGGCCTGAGGTAATTTGGCCGTGTAACAGCACAACGTGTTCTTGGGAAACACCTCCATGGAACTGTCACTGGGTAAAGTTAAGTAAAATTGGTTTTGGTGACTCATAATTCCAGAGTTCTGTGGCTGTCCGAGGGGTTACTGGACGTCAGAGGCGTGTCTCCGTCTACAATGGGGTTCTGGTTGTGGTTGAAGTGGTGACTGGCACTGGCACTGGACACAAGGTTCCCGTGGTTCCCGTTCGACGTGAATTTCAGGGAGGGATTAGGAAGCAGGTAACCGATGCAACTGCTCAATAAAATGGTCCACAATTGTTTGTCTCCTTGTTGCAAACTCAAATTGGCGATGGCTGCCCCGATGACACAATACACCACGAAGATTTGGCAGAAAAAGACGATTTGCGTTTTAGGCACACGTTCTCCACACCACACCCACAAGGGTTGTTTTTGTAAATCTTGCACAGAAGAACTAGGTGAAGGAGGAGTGGTCGACGTAGCTGCGTCTGCTGTGTGAAAGGGCATGATGGTCACTTCTTTTTATAGTCGATGACTTGCGAAGCGTCGATCCAAGAATCAAAACTGGGTGGATATCCTTTCCAACGTACTTTGACTTCTTTGACACGTCGTTTGCCCACTTTACGGGTTCTGCGTTCGAGAATGCTTTCGATGTCGTACACGTCGTCTTCTTTTTTGGTCAAACGTTGTAACTCGGGCAAATAAAACGTTCCTTTGAGCACTTCTCCGTTCATGTCTTCCAATTTATAGACGGCAGGATGACGGCCATGCACTCGTCCAGTGACGCGAAACAATTCGGTCGTCCAGTTAGGTAAGTAACCTTTGTCGAAAGTGCATTTGGTTTTGCCAATGCGCACCCATTCTCCTACGGCCAACATTCCACTTTTCTCGGGGACAGCCCTCGTCGGGGACGTACCAAACAGACGCTCAAACACCAGCACTTCGTTGTCGGGAGTCACGTCTTGCGGGGCACGTCCGATGCTTCGATGGTAAGATTGGTTGTACGCTTGCATCAGGTGCGGTAAGATGTCGATGTACTTCAGAGTGTGATGATGCGTAAAATATTTCCACATGCGTTCTTTCAAAGTGCGTTGAAAACGTTCCACGATGCCGGCTTTGGTTTCGGGATTCTCGGTGGTAAAAAAATGAATGTCACGTTTCTTTAATTCTTTTTGGAAAGCTTGGTTCAGAAATTCGGTACCTTTGTCCGTTTGCCATCGAAGAGGGTGACGACCGCTTTGTTTCAACACCCGTTGCAGGGCTCGCACTAACTCGCTGCTCGATTTGGAAGTCAAGGGCACGACCCAGGCAAATTTGGAAAAGACGTCGATGACACAAAACAAATATTTGTAGCCACGATTGTAGCTGGCCAAATGAGAGACATCGGCTAAATCGGCTTGCCATTGATGATCGATGCCTTCCACTCGGGTGCGACTTCTGGCAAACTTGCGTCGAATGGGTTTGTGTAAAGTGTAGGTAGCTTGTTCTTGTAACCATCGTTGCACTTGAGGTAAACGGAGACTTTTCAGTCGAGTTTTGGCAGCACGATACAATTTTTGAACTCCTGCGTAACCTGCAGGATGGGAGGGATCGTAGTAAATGCTGGCTAAGACTTTTTCCATTTTTATTTTTTGTGTTAATAAGACACCCACTCTTGGAGGATGCTATCCTTTTTCTCTTGGGGTACTTTCTTGGATTGCAATGCTTTGCGTGTGCGGCCGGCAATAGGTGTCGAAGAGAAGGATGTCTGAGCGGGGGATATCGGTTCTTGTTTCACTTCTGTCTTCACTTCTGTCTTCACTTTCTTTTTCTCTTGTGATGAAGAAGGGGTGGCCATCATCTTTTTAATCCATCCAATTCTGGAGGTAGGTGGTGTTGTTAACTTGCGTACTTTTTCTGGTGGAGTTTGAAACCCTTCCTCTTCTTCTTCTCCTTTTTCTGTCTTGGTCACTGGTACTGGTGGTACTGGTACTGGTACTGGTGATGGTGCTGAACTTTTCATCAAGGTCTTAAAATCTTTCAGAGTGGGTAGAGCTGTTTCGTCTAAAGCTTTCTGGTGAAAGAGTTGCAGTCGTTGCAAGAGTTGACCGTACTTTTGCGATTTTTCTGTTTCGGACAAATCTTGGCGATCCATCAAGGACTGCAATTCGTGTTGTAACTGGGACATCTCGCTCAAATTGGGATTGGGAGGTAAATGCGGGGTGCGTTGTTCTTGCCACCGATGGTATTCCATCCATCGTTTGTAAGGCACTAAAGCTAGTTTTCGTCCTTCCATGGGGTTGTCAGGGGTCGATTCTGAGATCTTGGGACTTCCGAGGCCTTTTTATCTTGCTCCCACCAGTCCTCCCAACATGGTTCCCAAGACTCCTTTCAGTATGGGCCCTAACAAGAGAGGCAAAATGCCTCCACGTTGGACCAACATCTTCTTTTTTTGACGAATGGGAATTTTCTTTCGAACCATTTGGCGAAGAACGTGACGATGCTTGCTTAAGCATTGTTTCTGGTGTTTGGACAAAGGGATCGTGCCTTTCAAAACGTTCAAACAACATTCGCAGACGGTATCGATGATCTCTTTGGAGGCTGTTTGAATGAGTTTTTTTCGTAGGGGTGGAGAAGCTTTGGACAGGACAGATAACATGTCCCCATGTTTGGCTAAACGTGGTGGCAGTCCTTTCCTTTTCTTTCCTTGGGGTTTTCTGGAGGGTGAAATCTTTGAGTCTTCAGGAGCACCAAAAAAACACTGATACCCTTCTTGGTCACAGGTCTTTTTTATACTGGAACGCGTCGCCACTGATTGTCTTTACGTCGTATCAGTTTGAGGACAGGCATGACACGTCGTGCAGGGGTACGCAACGGACTAAATCGAGCCAGTTCTTGCTTGGACAAATCCAGTAAACTTTGTAACATGCCCGATCTTTCATGGACTTTGATTTTGGGAGAAGGTACTTTGTGAGCAGCAGCCACTGCCACTAAATTGGAGGGTCCTGCCACTGGGGAAGTTCTTTTTGGGGTCATTAACGGAGAAGTTCTTGGTGTGATCAACGTCTCCAAGTACTCTTCAGTTCCTGGAGTCATCAACGGAGAAGTGGATAATCGTGAGGATGCCGGAGACGCAGTCACTGCCGTGGCAGATCGTGGTTTGCGAGTGTAAGGTTGCGTCCTGGCCGAAGTGCCTCTCTTGCGACTAGTTTTCTTCTGTGGACTTTCCTTTTTCTGGGGACTTTTTCTCTGTTTCTTTTTCTAGGGGCTTCTTTTCTTTTTCCGGGGTGGTGGTGTCTGGTCAGAGGAGGGTCCTGCCACTGGAGAAGTTCTCCTTGGGGACCTGGTCTTTTTCTTCTTGGGGCTTCGTTGGACTTTTGTCTTGGGTATAACTTTGGGGGCATTAGGATCCCATCTTAAGAGTGAGCGAATGATGACCCCTCCTAGAGTACCGCTCCCTCCAGGTTTCAAAATGATTTGTTTTTTGGTTTGAGTGTCGATGCGGGGATCGGCCAGTTAGACCAAAGCGACTTTGTTTCGATCAAAAAAGCGTTTGGTTTGATGAGGAATCTGAATGATTCCTTGGAGTAATTGACGTGTCGTCACCGTGAACCATCGTAAGACTTCTTTGAGACTAGCTTCTAAGACACGAGCTCGTGTTTGTGGATCTTTTTCTCGACTGATGCCATACAAGGCACGAATCAATTTGACGGGAAGATGCGACTGAAGGGACGTCATGTTCACACTGTGTGAGAGAGACGAAAAGGGTCTGAGGTTTTTTATAGATTTTTTTATGGGGAGTGAAATGAAGTCGAGGACGGAGACGTGTACAGGACAGGCCCTCCGTCTTGGCACCAGTGGTGAAACAAGTGGGTACGAAATCGCAAATCCTCGGGAGTCGTAGGTTTCAAATCGACGAATAAATAGGCGTGTGGCGTTTGAGTGGCATCGTCGTACGCCTGAGTCAGCCAAGGCGTTCCTAACTGTTTGGCTAAGACTTGCACTTGCGATTTATCTCGAGGGCTTTTAAACAAGACCACGTAATGCGCATTGAGACTGATGGTGCGATGTGCTTTACTTTGTTGAAACAAATTTTGGGTGATGTAAACGACACTGGCATTACGGTGATGCCCTTTGCGCGTAAACCACAGTTTAATTTCTTCTTCGTCTTCTCCTAACATGTCGTCGAAAATGACCAAATGGGTTTGACGGGAGTCAGAGACGATACCGTCGTCTTCTTTAGGAATGCCTTCCACAAACACGATGGAATCGCTTTGACTTTCTCGCAAGAGGCTGTACGCCGATTGCCACTCTTTGTAACACCACACGATCCGTTGAGGTGGCCGATCGATCAAATGATGTTTATGTTCGATCAAACGTTTGACGAATTCGGTTTTGCCTGAATCGCTAGGTCCAGCAATGAGCATGTTAAAGGGATGGCGAAGATACAAAGCCTCCCAACTGGCACGATCTAAGTGTACGTCGATGACTTTGACAGTAGAGGAAGAGGGAGCAGAGACAGCAGAGGTAGCCATGGTGTGAGAAATGTCACTTGTGACACGAAAACAAACAAGACAAGAGTTTATATACTTTTTCAGAACACGTTTATTGAATGTTTCAAACATGAATACGAAAGACAAAAATACATAAAAGCCAAAGGCTTAAGTACAAGAATAAAAGGCACATGATAACCATGAACGTGGAATAAAAACAAGTGTCTGTACAACAACCACATGTTTTGGGTAAAGTTCTAACCAGTTCTATAGTAGGGGGTAAGGTCACACAAGTGTCCTCCCGAAAGGGTCTTTCAGGCCTGTCCACGACAGTCCTGTCCTGGGTGACGGGTTCTTCTGGCACCGTCACTAACACAGGTTGAAAAGTAACTTTTTTCCTTGAATAACTCTCGTGCATACTGGGCCACCTCTTGTGTCCAAGCCTCAAAACCCTGGTCTCGGTGATGTCCAACATTTGACTCCTAACCAATCTGGTTTCTTCGTCGTCAACGACATGGTAAGTTACTTCAATGAACAATGAACTATCGATCTTGCCTAGGGTTCCTTTTTATATACAGACCAATACCGACGTGACCGTACGGCAACATAAAGTGATTGGGAAGTCGCACTCGCTTCTGGTATACAATTTGATAGACTTTTTCCAAGGGTCGACTGACGATGTGGTGAGTGGGTAAACGTACAATCTTGTTCGGTTGATAGGTGGTCGCTTTAAAGTTTCCATCCTCTCCCGATTGCAAGGCTTCTTTCAATACCCCAAAGTTGACCACTCGACTGTTACGATGATTCAGAGTCAGTCCTTTCACTTTGCACGTCGTGTGCACTTCTCCTTGTTTGTCCCGGTATTCGTAGCCGTAATTTTTGGGGCCTCCACTGACGAAACTTAGAATCTTGTCGTCGGGATGCTCGTCTGTCCAGGCTCCTAAACGGTCTCCTTCGATGTCAGGGTGATGTTGAATCGGGTGATGGATGTAAATGCAACTGTCCGTGTCAAAGTACAGGACGCGTCCTTCTAACAGTTCTAAAGCTTCGTACAATTTTAAGCGAGCATGAGCTGTCACGTAAGCCGCAATGATGACATTTCCAAAAGGGTCGTCTTGTACAAAGTCCAGATCTTCTTCGTAATTGACCAAGATCAAATCCTCTTGAACGACGTCCACGTGTTTCATGTATTTGGTTTTGTCGTGAATCATCTGGAAGTAGCGGCAATGTTCTGTCAAATATTCCGTCTTGGGTAAACACGGTCGTTGTGCCATTTTACCCCACAAGCAATTTAACATCACTTTGGCAAACGATCTCCTGCCTTCGTTTTTTTCGATGTGGTCTAAAGAGATGCGTTCTTGTTCGTAGTATTTCTCTTTGAATTGTATTTGGTCTTCGGGAGTGTGACACCAGGAAGGATAGCCGCTGGCTTCTTGTTTCAGTTTCAAAAAGGCATCCACGTAGTCGGCGAAAATGCCTTTCTGAGTAGGGTCACCCTTGTGGTACTGTTGTGTCTTGGGAAAGTGGCAAATTTCGTACACTTCTAATAGTTGGTATCCCATGTCCAGAGCTTTGAACAATTCCACGCTGACCCAGGTTCCCGTCAAGGCACGTTCTTCCTGGCTGTGATGGCAAGGTTGGTCCTGGTTGCACGTTTCGGCACAAGTACGGCACAAGGGAAACATCAGATTGCCTTGACAATGGTGAGGTAAGACGGGATGGTATAGGTTCGTGGGAGGCAAAACTTTACAGTTGATCAAGCCTTCGTATTGTCGAATGTTTTTCAGGTCGATGTGTTCCGTCAGCAATCGCGGGTGCCCTACAGGAAAGCGACAATATTTGCACACGTAGGGATACAGCGAACACACATCCAAGTATTTGATTTCTTCTCCTTTCTCTTCGTCGACTTGGTACAGCAAACAGGTGGCATTGGTCCTTCCTCCGTACAAACTATCCCTCGGGTTCAACGGGTCCATGATCTGGTAACTTTCCACGAGGCGTTTAAACTCGGGATCGGTTTTCATACGGTGATCGTACTCGTGTTCCCACATTTCCACCACTTGGTATCCTTGCTGTTCTAACTTTAGGCGCCGCTGACAAGTGTCCTGGTACAAGTCTTCCATGGTTCGTTGTAAAAACTGATTTTTAGTGCTACGGTCAGGGTAACAGACAGGACATCTGTGAAATAAGCAGCCGTTAAACTCGTACACGATCTTGGGGTTTTCTAAGTCCCAGCCATCGACCGAATACGTTCCGATGGTCTTTTCACCCCCTCCGTTGCGGGCATGCTGAATCCATTTGTCTTCCTTGTCGCACAAGTAATGTAACCAGCGTAGGGCTTTGACCGAGTATTGACGCTTGACATAGTGGGTCGTTTGAGGGCTGATGACAGCTACGGTGTTTTCAGGCATGAATCGTTGTCGATACACTAAGGAACACGCTTTGGCAATGGTGCAAGCTTCTTTCAAAGGATCGACCCCTCCGTGTTCCATGAACAGTTCTCGAAATTTTCCACAGCAACGTCGTAAAATGTCCACGTCGGAACGACAATACTTTAGCATTTCTTCCTGAAAGTCGAAAGGGTCCGAGGCGTGAGCCTGGTACCAAGCGTAGAAAGCTTCTCGTTGTTCGGTACGCATGTTGTCGGGGTCGTAATAGTGAGCCTCAGGCAAATGGGGTAGAACGGCGTGTTGATTGGCTTCCGTATTGAAAAAGTGAGGAAAGTACCCTTTAGCCATTTCTGTCATTCCAAACGTTTTAGGCATTCGGCTCAAAGGCATGGCCAAGTAGCTCATCGAATCTTTAAACTGTACTTGTCCCACTTGCATGAAAGTGATTTTGGCTCCGTTCAAAGTCACTTTAGGACGCTCGGTGCCTTGTTCCGTATAGTATCTCAAAAGAAACTGTCCATCGTATCCGGAGAAATTGTGAGCCATCACTGTGGCATGACGATGACAATCTCCGTAACGTTCGATGTCCTCTTGGTTCCACGTCTTGTCGATGGGGTCTAAGATCCATTGGGCAAAATCGGCTAACGTGTTCGGTCCCCGAAAGATTTTTTCACGTCCTCCAGGAATCTTGCTGCAGTGAGGGCAATGACTGAAGATAGGTTCTTGAATGCACTTCTCGCACGCTCGATGAGCCACGCAGAAATTAGGAATGTGAATGCCGGTCTCTT
The DNA here is from genome assembly GCA_028554795.2 of Sinohyriopsis cumingii. Lineage (NCBI taxonomy): Eukaryota > Metazoa > Mollusca > Bivalvia > Unionida > Unionidae > Sinohyriopsis > Sinohyriopsis cumingii. Next base: position 15,776,925 of record CM068837.1, on the reverse strand, counting down.
GCTTGCATTCGAAATCGAAAAAGATGAAATTGCCTTTCTTCTTGTGACCGTCCTCTTTCTCTGGTGGGGGTTGGTATTTTTGCACGTAGCATTGGTGTTCCAAGTCCACGATGTGGTGACAAATGTGACATTTTTTCTTTCCTCGACATACGTGTGCCTTGGTACTGTTGGTACGTATGCCTTGTCTACACGTAGGGCACAATCTCTGGAGTTGACAAGCACATTTCTTCTGTGAAGCTTGTGTTTTCAAATGTTGTTGGTAACAGGTAGGGCTGACAAACGTGCGCAGACAAGTCGAACAAGGCACTGGTTCTTCGCTCAAACAGGGTGGAGAGGCCAAACATCCTGGGCATTTCCATCCACAATGCTTGTGTTGCTCTCGATTATTATAACCATAGTCACATTTCTCACAGTAATATCTGTATCCCAGGAATCCGGTGATACTGGTAATGGTATCGAAATGGTCATCGTGATGATAAACATGAATGTATTTTCCGTCCTTAAAGTCTTGGCCTCGAAACAACAGAGGTCCGCGCATTTCTTGAGGGTGCACTTTCAAGGTGTAGCGTGGAGCTAGGGCATCTTGCAATTTTTGCATCTCAGGAATGCCACAGGGTGTGTCTTTGGACAGGCCAGCTTGTTGCAACAGGAGTTCTGCTTCGTTTCGTTGTTTGGTTCGGTTCGATTTTCGAATGTTCTCCCAGGTTCTTTTCCATTCTACCGTGTCGTTCTTGTTGGCATAGGTTCGTCCCACCACGATGGCACGGGCTAAGCACATCTGGTCTTGAGGGTTGTTAATTCGGACGAGACTTGTTTTGGTGTTGCGAAGGTCGTCCACCAATAACATCTTTTTGCGTCCTGTCCCTTGAAGAAGAGAGACGTGAGCCATTTTCAGTGTGGCTTTACCATCGGTGATGTCAAACTGGTCATTAGATTGTTGTACGTGTTGAATCTTGTCCATGACTTTGGAAGGGGTTAGTTCTGCGGGTCCGCTAAACTCGATCCAAACAGGGGATTTCAAACCGTCGTGATCTATGGATAGTGTCAAGCGATCGTCTTCTTTGGGTTGACATTGTCGCTTGAGTGAGGTGAGCAAAGAATCCCACATCTCGGTGATAAACCCTTCTGCTTTCTCCAAGGGTACGTCGGCCTTGAAATCTTTAAACTTCACCGTGTAGGTGTAAGCCGTGGTTCTAAATTTTCTAGAGGGTGGTGAACTTGGTTTAGAGGGTTCGGATTCTGGTTCACTCATGTCCTCTTCAAAATCACTGGCATGAATTTGTGCCAAGATTTCAGCCCTGGTACGAGGCGATAGATCACGTTTCTGCCTCTTACTTTCTTCTTCTTCTTCTTTCTTCTCGAATGAATAGGATCGTTTCATCTTGAGTGCAAAACGTCAAATGACTCAAGTTTAAACACCATAGACTAATTTATAGTCATGACAAACCAGCGTATATAAAAGGGTGTGTGTCTTGTCCTTTCACTATTCATTTCACTCTCAAACCGAGCACAACGATGGAAGAGACTACCCAGATGGAACGTTTCGTCAGAGCTTTGCGAGGGGTCATTAGAAAATTCTCTTCAGACCAGCCTACGGACTACTCTCCTTCCTTTCGAGATAAAAGTCAGGATACTTGCTATATCTGTCAGAAGAAAGGGCATTGGTCTTCAGAGTGTCCAGACCGTCAAAAAAAAAAAACAGGGGCTAAAAAAGACAAAAGTCAAGATACCTGTTATTATTGTAAAGAAAAAGGACACTGGTCTCCAGATTGCCCAAAAAAGAAACAAGAGGAATCAGAAGAAAAGAAGGATTCTTCAGAAGAAGAGAGGGATTCTTCGGAAGAAGAGATGGATTCTTCAGAGGAAGAAAGAAGACAATTCTATTTAAAAGAAGCAAAGAAACAGGAGAAGAAAAGAAGAAGGGAAGAAAATGAGGAAAAAACGGTGAAGAAATTCAAAAAACAGAGAGACTAAACAAGGAGAAAGAAGAAGTCAATGAACTTTTAATTAAAGTGTTGTGTTGTGAATTGGATTGTAAAAAATGGAGAAAAGAATACATGAATGATATAAGGTAAGTGTCTTTGAGTTTTGATTTTAAAATAAGAAGCTACACTCACGCACTCATACACAGACACGTACTATAAGGGTAAAATGGGTGGGGTTTATTTTTGAGTTATTGGCAAATTGAAATTGTATTTCTTTTCGAGAAATGTGGGTGGCCCTGAAAAGGGCCTTTTTATTTTGGTGTAGGGGTGAGTTTAACCAATCAACTTTAACTGCCTTAAGCCTTTGCCACGACTAAGGCCTACTTCTGATGATTGGGTTGAAATCACTAAGGGTGGTACGGTAGGCTTAGTCACAGGGTTGGCGTGTTTAGCTCGGGAAGGTCGTATTCTCTTCGGTCGTGATAAAGAAGTCTGATACATTTGTTTCAGACTTCTTAACTCCGCTAAAATGTCGAACAGTACCGTAGCCGTTTGATTTTCACCCTCTTGTTTCTTTGCTGCTACTTCTTCTTGCTGTTGTTGCTGTTGTTTTTTTCTTACCTCTTCTTGTTGCTGTTGCTGTTGCTGTAGGAGAAAATCTTGTTCCGCTTCCTTTTGTCGTTGCATAAATTTCTCCAATTCTTCTTTCTGTCTCTGTCTAAAATTCTCCACTTGCGGTAATGACGAAGGTTCCGGAACAAATTCTTGCGAGGTAAGAAAATCCACAAAATCCCAATGTACCTCTTCTGAAAGTAAGTCCGGGTTCCCTTGGGCGGTCTCCCCTGCTGGTGCACCCCAATGGATCGTTTTCTGAATTTCCGTCATGTTGAATCACTGTCGCATAGATTGACTGCACACAAGCGCTAGCGAATCTATATAGACCAACTGACGTCACAGACTAATCTCTTCGGATTGGATGCGGGCTGACTGAATTTTGTAACGCGTGTTTGGATTGGAGAATGAACTCAATCCGTTTCAATCCTACCTCTACCGATAAATAAGCGCAGTTCAGTGCATTGATTCACCTGTTCTCGTCGCTTCAAGATGTGGACCGATGTGCAATCTTCTACGCTTGTGTCTTCCATGATGTTCCGGACGGACATACCCATGTATGTCCGATCCAAGTGGACCGTTGTCCACAGGACAAACACCAGTCTGTGGATACGTAGGATCTACGTAGAAAGACAAGGATGCCTGAAAAGAGTCCTGATTTACGGTCCTACAGTGAAACGTAGCCTAAGGACAAGAAGAAGACCAATGCGGCACCCTTTATGTTAATGGATACATTAACATAAACCCAAAGGCCCTTTTCAGGGCCAGCCATATTTCTCGAAAAGAGATAGCCTTTCCATTGCCTACCCTTTTTTAAATTTAAATTTAAATTTAAATTTAAAAAAACTTTTTTAAAAAAAAAAAATCCCATATTCAATTCCCCTTGTCCCTAGACAAACCCAAACTCTATTCCCATGTTCAATTCCCCTTGTCCCTAGACAAGCCCAAACTCTATGTTAAATTCCCATTGTCCCTAGAGTGGCCCACGATTTTTCTCCATGTTAAATTTCCATTGTCCCTAGAGTGGCCCAGGGGTGTTTTTAATGCTAAGTCCCATTGTCCCTAGGGTGGCCCCATTTACTACTAGGGTGGGAGGCGAAAGAAAGACTATTTGCTAATACTGCTTCATCACTAATTACTCTTTCATATGTCGGTGTTATGCGAGCACCACTCAATCCAGTATAGTCTTTAGTCAATGCATCGATTGATTGTCTTTGTGTCACTCATGCTAATGTTTTTGCGACTTGCTTTTTCTCTATAAGTAATATGCCTCTTTGTTGTAGTATTTCTCTATAAGTAATATGCCTCTTTGTTGTAGTATATATAGGTCCTTCTTCCTGTACGTATTATTGTCTGTTCTTTCCTTCGCTTTTCAACAGGATGGTCGCGCTTCTCCAGATAACTTTCGAAACTTTTAAACAAAACCATCTCAAGACGTTTTCCAGGAAATATGTTGTCTCTAGTGGCCAAAGGATTCAACAGAATGGCTTCATGGTTATGTGTAGCATGCGTTTAATTTGCATCCCTTAAGGGCCCATGGTACTAATTATATGTCAAAATAGAAACTGGTCTAGAAATATGTGGATATAAAATAATGCCGACATGGGTTTGGAGGGTTATGATCGGTTGATAATGAAAAATAGCATTGCAGCATAAAAATCTTTTGAGAGTTTGTCCTGTTTCTCCTGGAATTTCTCAAGAATAAATTAGGAATTGAATTTCTTAATTTTCTGAAAATATGTAATATCAAAGCCAGAAATATGATTGGTGACTTCAACCATCAGGTGGAGTTTTGTTGCGGAAACAGCTAGACGGAGAATAGTGAGGGAATGAAAGTGTCCAGCCAAACAATCACAGTTTTTCCAAGTTTTTGTTTTAAGACTAAGTTAAATTAGATGTTTATGTTCATTATTTTAAGTTCTTTACAGATCAGTTCTTATTTTATTTCAATGTACAAAATTGTGTGCATTTGATAAGGACTATGTCGAACCACATTACGAATCGTTACACCAGGACGTTGCGCTCTCACTCGATTTGCATCGAAATTCACTTGTCCGTTTTGTTGAGTTCTACTGAATCATGGGTATGAAGGTATAAATAAGATTAAGAGTAAATACGCATACAACTAATATTGGGAGAAAAATTTAATTCTGTCGATAAAAGTATAAACATCGAAGTGAATTTCGGCCATATATTCAAAATCAAATTAAAAATCATATTTTATGTACTGACATAACGAATATTAACTTCAACACAAGACAATTCCCCCCCCAAAAATGAATCAAATTATTTATAAGTAATTTTAAGTAGATTTGGTTTGCATGATTGTCAATTAATTTATAATGATTATATATATATATATATATATATATATATATATATATATATATATATATATATATATATATATATATATATATATATATATATATATATATATATATATATAATGATTGTGTAGTAGTTCTTTTTTATTTAAGCCGCTCCTGTCTCCCACCACACTGCTCAAGTAAACCGTAAAAACTTTAACTCGAGATCTCGCTACCATGTCATAATGTATCCAGGTCAATCTAATAAAGTTGATTGCCGTTATCGATAGGAGTAAAACAGTACAATTAATTTCAACGTAATATCGTGTAGTATAACGCTGACGTTTGATATCTAGATGGCCAATTGTGAGATCTATATCATCAGAATTTGATAGTGTTGTGACAAACATCGTATTGCTGTAATTCGTTTTCCTATGGAAAGGCATGTTTTATCTCAAACGTATTATTCATTAAATCGTCTAAATCCTGAACCCTATTCATTTTCGATATAACACACGGTGTCCTAAAAATCCTGAACCCTATTTATTTTCGATATAAGACACGGTGTCTTACAAATTCTGAACCCTATTCATTTTCGATATAAGACACGGTGTCTTAAAAATCCTGAACCCTATTCATTTTCGATATAACACACGGTGTCTTACGATTCCTGAACCCTATTCATTTTCGATATAACACACGGTGTCTTAAAAATCCTGAACCCTATTCATTTTCGATATAAGACACGGTGTCTTACAAATTCTGAACCCTATTCATTTTCGATATAAGACACGGTGTCTTAAAAATCCTGAACCCTATTCATTTTCGATATAACACACGGTGTCTTACGATTCCTGAACCCTATTCATTTTCGATATAACACACGGTGTCTTAAAAATCCTGAACCCTATTCATCTTCGATATAACACACGGTGTATTACAATACATATTTTACCTATCTATATTTACAATTTTATTGAAAGGAAAAGTAAATAGTCTGTCGACTGAAAAATTTGTATACGTTGAGTTCATATACATGTACACCTTTTCATCATAAAGTTTTAGCATACATACACACTTTGCGAATAACTAGAGTACTCACTATATTCGCAAAAATTACATGTTCTCTAAAACTGTTCGGGTCATGCACACTATAATCATATATTGTGCCTTCCTGTGATTTGATGGGACCACCAGACGTCAGCATACGTCAGAACAAAATTACTAAACCGATTTTAATGGTATATATTTTAAGAGGTCATAAACACATTATTGCAGTGGGTGACGTTGAATTCTGTTAGACCAACAATGGCTCAAAATAGAGAACTTACGCATTCAGGAAAATTAAGCTAATACCGAAAGGGCGACTGCTTCGGTGGCTTAAGTGGTTACACCGTCCTCCTCTGATTCGAGAGGTCGCGGATTCGAATCCCGGCCGAATCATACCACTGATCTATAAAAGTGGCACTAGCATCTGCCTCATTTGGCACTCAACATGAAGAGGTTGGTGTTAGGACCGGTGTCAGGATAATGTGACTGGGTGGGGCATGATGCTATGTGTCTACGGCATGATGTCCCAGTACTAGATATCACTTCAAACTTCCACACTGCAGACATCGTAACGATATGAACACGTTAAAAATCCAAATCACACACACACACACACACTGAAAGGGACTGTGCTGTGAACTGAACAACCATACTCTTACATGAACATAGCATAAAACTGATAGACCATACAAAATGTCATTTAGACTTCAACATTGGTCTGTTTCTACATACAGGAGAAGGCCCTATATTTCAAACAAGGAAGATAAATTTCACCATCCAGCGATCCGACTTTGACTGAATCCCGAGGACATAGTCGGTACAGTAGGTCGATGGATTTCCTAATACCTTATTTAATCATAATATCAACCACATTATTTTGAAAATTATTCGGTATTATAGTTCTTACATTTCATTTCATCACTATTTTCTTCGTTCTTTTATTTAAAGAAAAACAACTTTTGCTGCGAAGAGTATCCCACGAATATGAAGTGTTGACAGGTTATGAAGCAAGCCTTCCAAAAACTGTAACCTGAAAAAGAATCTACGGAAGTTATGTTGACGATTCGCCATATATCTCGTTAAGATGCATTATTTTATAAACAGCATAGATCAGTGTAAATGTAAATCATCTCGCTTGCTTGTTTTGATTATCTCCTGTCTATTCGCTTTGTTCCGCAATGTATACTAGTCTTCGCATTTCAATCCACCATCTGACATGACGAAATACTGAATGATGTAGATATATTATCCACATACATACACTTATGTAACACATACAGACAGACGTGAAGATATCCTAATGTATTCAACATGTATGTTCTTTGGTTAAAATGGCAATGCTATTCTGTTATTAGAACTGGAGTTTTCTCTTGGTCTGTTGCGTATAACTTTGTAGGACAAAAGGGCAACAGATCATATCTCTCTCGTGACGGCAAAGGTGTTCACACACACACACACACACACACACACACACACACACACATATATATATATATATATATATATATATATATATATATATATATATATATATATATATATATTAAGAGAGAGAGATAGTACATAGCTCTCTCTATATGATATATCTTGCATGTTTTTGTTATTTCCTGTCTGTTTGTCTGTCTGTCTGTATCCCTACCCTGTCTGACCGTTTGTCTTTAGGCTTGTTGATATAATATTCTTTATCAGATCTTATCTATTACGTGCAGCCTATAAAGCGATCCTTCTATTTGTTGGGCGTTCTCTGTTTTTCTATACATACAAGGACAAAATATCACCTGATTTATGATATATTTGGACTTCAGACACATACGATTCATTGACGAGGTCTGTCAATCGATTTCCAAACAGTTGTTTGTACACTATCTCACCTGCCTTAAGGAATATATATATATATACGATGTGCTTTTTCCTACTGCATTACTGATTGCATCGCTAGATAGAACACTCCGCATCTATACAAATCTAATATTCCAGATGTTTAGCACCTAGTTGTCACGTGCACCTGAGTAAGGAACAGACAGGTAAGATCCCTCTCTCATTACTCCATATAGACGTTTATTATAATATCACCATCTATCATGATGAACAATTTTAAAAATATAGAAAAACTTAGCACACCCGTACACTTACATAACACGTAAAGACAGACGTCGATATATCGTAATGTATTCAATGTACATGTTCAATTTTTAAAGGGAGTGATATTGAGTTTCTAGGTCTGTAGCTGTCTCTTACGTAGAATTTTCTAAGATGAAAAAGTCTACATATTAATTATCTCTCTCTCATAGCAGGAAATTTTCACTTTCGTCCTACTTATATAATTTGTTTTGTTGTAATTTCTGTCGAGAATAGTTGATCGTAATTATATATTTGTTCGCGATTAAAATGTTTGTCTGCGTCACTCTGTCCGTCTGCTTTTCTTTATGATCCAAAATTCAGAACATACTTTTAGAACTATTGTCTTAAACACTCATAAAAATATATTTTTGACACACACATACACGCGCGCGCGCTCGCTTGCTTGCCTCCTAACTAGAAACAAGAGCAGGACAAGATCAAGTGATAACTTTATTCGTTCATTTTTATTTTCTTTCGTTTCCATGTTTTTCTTCTTTTCTTTAACAAGACAGTCCTGTTTTCAATGTTGCAAATTAACACCCCTTTGTCTTTGAAATTGACGAACTGTGTGAAGGTTCCCGTGCTTTTGTGGAATGCAATAGTCATTTGTTTCACATGCTACCCTGCACAATTTACATTTCAAAACCCACCTGGTAACACCTATTATTGAATTAGTTGGAAAGAAAGCTGAAATTAATAATATACCAAATAATTAAAATGTTATAGTTTTAGAGACTAACAGTTTCTGGAACAATAATCTGTCATTCCCTATGATTGGGAAAAAATATGCTTCATCTCCCTCCAAGTTTGGAAACGCGTTTATTTATTTTCTTTCCAGAGCAATATACATGTCAGTTCGCGAAGTTTACAACATACCAACTTCAAGTGTAATTCGCTTGACATATGAGTATCCATATATTATTCCTAATCTATCAATCTTGAGCTATTGTTTTAAATCCTGGCAGACTTTGTTCACCATTAGACGGTATTTATATAGAACTATGTATATTTAGGTATACTTTAGACGGTATTTATGTAGGACTATGTATATTTAGGTATACTTTAGACGGTATTTATGTAGGACTATGTATATTTAGGTATACTTTAGACGGTATTTATATAGAACTATGTATATTTAGGTATACTTTAGACGGTATTTATGTAGGACTATGTATATTTAGGTATACTTTAGACGGTATTTATGTAGGACTATGTATATTTAGGTATACTTTAGACGGTATTTATATAGAACTATGTATATTTAGGTATACTTTAGACGGTATTTATATAGGACTATGTATATTTAGGTATACTTTAGACGGTATTTATATAGGACTATGTATATTTAGGTATACTTTAGACGGTATTTATGTAGGACTATGTATATTTAGGTATACTTTAGACGGTATTTATATAGAACTATGTATATTTAGGTATACTTTAGACGGTATTTATATAGGACTATGTATATTTAGGTATACTTTAGACGGTATTTATGTAGGACTATGTATATTTAGGTATACTTTAGACGGTATTTATGTAGGACTATGTATATTTAGGTATACTTTAGACGGTATTTATGTAGGACTATGTATATTTAGGTATACTTTAGACGGTATTTATGTAGGACTATGTATATTTAGGTATACTTTAGACGGTATTTATGTAGGACTATGTATATTTAGGTATACTTTAGACGGTATTTATGTAGGACTATGTATATTTAGGTATACTTTAGACGGTATTTATGTAGGACTATGTATATTTAGGTATACTTTAGACGGTATTTATATAGAACTATGTATATTTAGGTATACTTTAGACGGTATTTATGTAGGACTATGTATATTTAGGTATACTTTAGACGGTATTTATGTAGGACTATGTATATTTAGGTATACTTTAGACGGTATTTATATAGGACTATGTATATTTAGGTATACTTTAGACGGTATTTATATAGGACTATGTATATTTAGGTATACTTTAGACGGTATTTATATAGGACTATGTATATTTAGGTATACTTTAGACGGTATTTATATAGGACTATGTATATTTAGGTATACTTTAGACGGTATTTATGTAGGACTATGTATATTTAGGTATACTTTTTCTTTATTAAGTGCAGTAATTCTAGATGGTAGTGGAGATTATTAGGCAGTGACATATAAGACGTCATTGCCCTGATCCCGTCAAAAGTCCTGCAGATAATCGATAATAAATATGCATCGTGCAGCAATAGGTTCTGTGAAAATTATGCAGTATCTATACTACTCCATTTTTTTTACACTAGCGATATCAAAACATGTATACTAGGTTGCTATGGGCTGGCTATTATTACAGGTATTGAATGAAAAATCGATACTAAACTGGCAGTGCAGGTTTAAACCCCGTGGAGGCCCTTAGGCAGTCGAAATCTTGCCCCTTCCCCCGCAAATTATATCCTAATACGTTTTTAATCATACTAATCAAGAATTTTAATTAACCATGTTTATTACACAAAACAAATATTAAAAATTATTAATGTTATTAAACAAATTAACATTTTATGTTATTAAACAAGAATTATTAAATAATTATTGTCGTGGGGCCCTAAAGGCGTGGGGGCCATAGGCTGTTGCCTACTCTGCCTACTTGGTAATCCGGCGCTGTAAACGGGGTCAACATCCTGATAATATCACACTGAGTGAAGACCGTGAGTTAAAACCACAATTCCGCCGTCACGTGCAAATAGCAGTATATGCTAATTAATCTGAATAGTACTGACTCTTGAAAGATATTGGCCCTAAACATCATCAAAACCAGATAATATCGATGTTGTATCACATTATGAGTCATGTAATTACTCCCTCGAATTTAGATAGCCCACAATACTAACAGCTGCCCGCAAAAATATTACTTACATTTCTGAACCTTGAATTTCCTCAAAATGTACTTTCTTAGTTCCACAAATGCAAATTAAATGAGTGTGTGTGTGTGTGTGTGAGTGTGTGTGTGATTTGAATTTTTAACGTAGCTTTAAAACAAAGTCAGTCATATAACTACGATGTCTGCAGTGTGGCAGTTTATAGTGATGTCTAGCACTGGGGCATCATGCCGCAGACATGTAGCATGATGTCCCACCCAGTCACATTATCCTGACACCAAGCCGACCAGTCCTAACACTAACCTCTTAATGCTGAGCGCCAAGAGAGGCAGCTGTTAGTACCATGTTTGTAAGTCTTTGGTATGATTCGGCCGGGGATAGAACACACGAAATCCCGCTCTAACCACTAGGCCACCGGAACGGTAAATTAAATGAGATGTGAGCTATGTCATGGGTTCTAAAGCATGATTACACATTTCGAAATTGTACTGTAATTTTGAATACATTCCAAGTCCAATAACATCCTCCTTATTCTACTCAAAATGAAATGAGCGTTATATGCCATAGCATCTTTGCGGTAATTACAATTGAGAGTCAAAAACGTTTCCCACATTATGATTCCAAACATTCAATGACAGAACATAAAAACATATGCAGCTGAGCCAAGACGCCCTCATCGCTGCTCCGATCAGATGTACTTTATGTAGAATTGACATAGATAAGTCCAGTCCATAATCACGAACATTAGCAGAATCGACAAAAATACTAAAATTCATTCATTCCAGACCAAAGGAAAAAGTTGTCGCAATGCGCATTCCTTAACTATATGACCCTAAATCTCAATTTTAAGTAGATTAAAAATCGACAATTTCTTTCGAAAGTAATGTCGACTAAATTCAAATTTCGCTGGCCAGAATTATGTGCGCATTACTATTTGGTGTACTGATGAATATGGGCTTGTGTATTTAGTTGGGAATACAGCATAAATTCAGTTACCTTATTTTTGAAATGTAGTTTTGATTATGTAATTAAGCCTTAGGTAGAATAAGAAAATGAGCATATAATTAAACGGTTAATGCATATTTATGGGAAAAATCGTATACCATAAAGTATAGATAGTGGTAAATACCACTTTGGAAAAGCCTACGTCATTTTGTGAAATGTAAGCGTATACCTTAAAGTATAGATAGTGATAAATGCACCTATGGAAATTTTAAACCCTATTGAATTCTTTGTGAAATCGATGATTTAGGATATGACAGGGGGCTTTGTTTGTAAATTTATCACCCGAGTGCATACGCCTTCAGGAAAATTTGATCTTTTGCAAAACAAAAGCAACCAGGGATGTAACACGCAAAAAAAAAAAAAAATCTTTACAATCTTTGCCTTTTGCACCGAATAAAGAAACGTGAACAGAATTATATGCTTTCATAACTTCTATGTGGAATTTTACCTGTTCCGTATCACCTTGTGTTGAATATTTTTGTTAATGTACCAAAGGATTATATACCATGGACCCTTTCAATTATTATTATTATTAACATATATATATATATATATATATATATATATATATATATATATATATATATATATATATATATATATATATATATATATATATATATCAACGCAAATATAAACAGAGTACATTTTAATCTAACGCGACTCATAAAGAAATTGAGCATGAACCATGCAGATTATTAATCCCCGGATCTGCCTATCTACCACTGGATGGCTATTATTGTTGCTTATTCGTCTGTTATGCCAGCATTAGAGGACGCTACCATGTTAGTTTGTACTATTTAACATTTATAGATCAAGTTGTAAGTTCCTCATTAATTTTCATCCAGTGTACGTGCAAAGTTAACTATCAACTGAAGATGACCTTTTCTAAAAGTTTCAAAAGAATACGTTGGTTTTTAAAGGCAGTGTTTTCTAGGTTCTAAAGAAAGGAAAATTAGCTTATTTTTTTTTTTTTGGCAAATACTTAAGCCAACAGGCATGTACATGTTACAGTATAATAATGTATTATATTCTTTGTTGGATGAGTATCAGTTGGATAATTGTCCTTTGGTGATTGTCAGTTGATGATTGTCATTTGGGTAATTGTCAGCTGGATGATTATCGTTGGGTGATTGTCATTGGATAATTGTCAGTTGGATGATTGTCGTTGGATGATTCTCAGTTTGATGATTGCCGTTGGATGATTGTTAGTTGGCTAATTATCAGTTGGATGATTGTCCTTGGATGATTGTCAGTTGGATACATGTCGTTGGATGGTTGTCAGTTTCATACTTGTCGTTGGAGCTTGTCGTTGGATGATTGTCAGTTGAATGACTGTCAGTTGGATAATTGTCGTTGGATGATTGTCAGTTGGATAATTGTAGTTGGATGATTGTCAGTTGGATAATTATCGTTGGATGATTGTCAGTTGGCTAATTGTCGTTGGATGATTGTCAGTTGGATTACATGTTTAAAAAAATATGTAAGAAAGCACCTTCATATAACATATAGTAAAATATATATAAAATAACGTTCGACTTTATTCTGATTGTTGTTGTTTTTAATCACTGGGAGCTATGGTAGCTCAGTTGATAAAGCGTTTAACTCACAGTTCAAGGACCTCCGGTTAGATTCCCACCCAGTCTTGCCCGTGTCAGTTGCATCAGTGTGTTCTTGGTAATGGCATTTAGCTCCCATCTCATCAATCGCTTTGTTATGGCCAGTACTGATTTAAATGTGCTATTAATCCAAGCAAACAATGACCAATAGTGTTATGGCCAATAATGTGTTAAATGTGCTATTAATCCAAGCAAACAATGACCAATAATGAGTTAAATATGCAGTTAAACCAAGCAAGCAATGACCAATAATGTTATGTCCAATAATGAGTTAAATGTGCAGTTAAACCAAGCAAGCAATGACCAATAATGAGTTAAATGTGCAGTTAAACCAAGCAAGCAATGACCAATAATGAGTTAAATGTGCAGTTAAACCAAGCAAGCAATGGCCAATAATGTTATGTCCAATAATGGGTTAGATGTGCAGTTAAACCAAGCAAGCAATGACCAATAATGATATGTCCAATAGTGGGTTAGATGTGCAGTTAAACCAAGCAAGCAATGACCAATAATGTTATGTCCAATAATGAGTTAAATGTGCAGTTAAACCAAGCAAGCAATCATTTCCTGTATATGCTAAGAATGAGCGGTGGTTGCAAGAGTCTGCAGTTCGGCGGTTTATAGAGATGCCTAGTACTGAGACATCATAATGCTGCAGAAGCATATCCCACCCAGTCTCAGTATCATGATACCAGGCCTACCAATTTTTATGACTCGGCCTGGATTCGAACCCGCGACCTCTGGCATGCGCAATGGATGTTGCCAATATACATATATTACTTCTTTGATTATGGGGAATAGGCATTGGGAAAATATTCTGACATAGACTAATTAGCCAATTAGTAGGTGCAATCGTCATTCAAACCTTTCAACATTCATGGGACTGAATGGCATGTAGGGTTAGTTTCGTAAGAAAGCCCTTGTCAAATTTCTTAATACAAGTAATTCCTATATAAGTGGTTAGCAGTTTGAGATAGGAATAATTATGTGCATTAAGTGTGTGGAACGTGGCATAAACTATTTACTTACGACATGGAATTGTGTATTGTTAAATGATACCAGTGTAAAGTAAACGCAAATTATACTGTTTTGAAATTAGTTTGGTGTATACATTGGAGGATTTCGGTTTTACTTTAGGACGAACTATGCGTTTTCCGCACCTGAATAAACAGCTTTTGTGCTAAACGTAAGTTATGATATACATACACAATTAACGCTAAAAGCCATATATTATGTGTTGGAGTTTTGGGGAGATTCAAAGTTGTAAGCAATTGTACAACGTGTAAAATTTTACTGCTTTCTAATGCAAGTATTACAGAGGCGATGAAAATAAATTAATAATGTAACGACAAGAAGAAAGAAAACAATGGGCCATAAGTATCTTCGTACTAATCAAAATTATGTAAATTCAGAGCTTCCACTCGTGATGTTTTAATGACTGGGCTCAAAGTCAATTCAAACTGGAGTCAGCTAGCCTTATCAGTCTTATCGCCAGGGCTTAAATATAACTTTGTTAGATTCATTTTGAATAAGATGACGCGCTTTAATATAAATTAAAAGAACCTTCATCTAACTGTGTTATCTGCAAGGTGCTCGTCGAATGGTCACTTGCACGGGAAATATATCAACGCTCGCTATTCTTACATGTGACAAGTGCTGGTCCTGAAAGCATCTCGAAGACACGCGATACTTCATAGAACTGTTACGTAGTAACAACGGGACAGATTGAGCACGTCCTATACGTTGGTTTTGCCCCTCTCGAGTTAACTGATGTAATCTGTGTAAAGCTGCACGCGCTACGTTGACCTTTTCGACCGTTGTTTTTAACGTATCGATAACGAACTAAGTACTGGAAATAAACCTGACTTATTTTACTTGTTATCTCTTGTGTATGGAGATCCCCAGCAAACTCACTCCTTCCCTTTTTCTGTTCTGAACTAGTGTACATTTATTGCAAAATATATTAATTATTCTCTAGTAGGAGAAAAAACAAACTCATGTCATGCTTTTACCTCAGTTTATGATTTGCATACGATGAAATGCAGCTTCAGCATTCATCTCAGTTTTCATTAAACCGTAGTCCACTCGAATGGTAAGTAGTGCAGCGCATGCGTACTATTCAGGAATGCTTGCGTTCACGCCAGTGATGATATGCCTATTTCATGCATGCTAATGTGCTTATTTCTTGGGTGAACTAGACCCAATAAATATTGTTACATATATTTGATTTAATTTATATTTGATTTAATTTGTGTTTGATTTCATTTGATTGTTTGTGGGTTTAGGAATCTTTTTATTTTCTTAACATGTCAATGTAATGTAACTGTGTTTACTAGGAATTTGATATTTTTCAGATAATTCAGTTTGACCTGAGTTTTTCCTTAGATGCTTAAAACTAGAAACACTTGTTTCTATTTTTGATATAGTTCCTGGCCTTGATTGAGAGTCCAGTAAAAACACTTTTTCTCGGAGTAAAATGATTGGTTCTTATCAAGGACATACAGGAGCTATGTGCCTTTTACATGTAAACATGATCACGTCATCCTCTATTTCGCAATTGGGCATTTCCGAAATTGCGGAATACTTAGTATTAATAGTGATGGTTAGAGAGAAAGAGTGAGTCCGGGCTTTTAAAAACTTGATGTCCAGTTGTTTTCTTCTGTTGTGACCAGTATTGAAGATTTTGAGTTTTTGAGTTATATGTTAATTTTTCTTTAGATTATTTGGACTCTAGAAGATTAATTCGTTTCTCTGGAAATAGTATTGTATTCACACAGAATTCTTGAACACTGACTTTTCTTGAACATTATATTTGGATTTCCAAGACCGGTGGATAAATTATTGTGTTTATACAAGGAACTGTAGACATCGACACAGTATAAGCTACAACATACGTCATGGCCTTCCATCTTGGATTCTTCGTCGGGACTAGAACTTGGAATCATTAGAACATTTCAATATTAGTACTTCAAAAATTTTATTCGTGGATTATTCTTGTTTTTTTTAGGATTTGATTCTGGAAACCGTAAGTTCTCATATTTTTTTTCTCTCCATTTTTACAGTATTTTTCCAGGGAAATAATTTATTTGTTATAGTTTTCAAAACTTGTTGTTTTTACTCTTTCTTGTGTTACTGTTTATTCGAGCCTAAACACGTAACATAAAACTATGTACATATTGGTTGAGCTACAACACACATATTCCGTTTCGTTTTACGAAGCAAAATGCTGATTGGATGTACGATAACATCTATACTATTAAAGGTATGCTTTTATATCGGATAAGTTTTGTAGCGGCGAGTAGAATCACAAGGTCGAGACTCCAAAATATAAAAAAAAAGGGGATGTGCAGCATAGGGTACCAGAAAAATATCAAGTCAAGTACCATAATACATTTCAATGCATTTGCTTGTTTTATTGACAAGTCAGAATACTATATTTGACCATATTGCCTTATCTTTATAATGCCATCGTATAAACATCCAGGCAGGTTTACAAATTTCCTAATGGACACACGGTACCAATTATACGTAACAAATGTGAACCAGTCTAGAAATGGGTAAGAAATAATAGAGTATTTACGGGTTTGGTGGCCCATAATTGGTTAATAATGAAAATTAAAATTTTAGTATAAATATCTTTTGAGAGTTTATCCTATATGTAATTTTAAAAAAATATAGACAAATTTCTACTGATGCAATTTTAGCATTTTTACAGGCTTGACTCGGGAGCACTCAATAATGAAAGTAGCATCTAATTCATTTGGTGCAGAATCAATAACATGTGTTTCATGCACATGTATGTAAACAAAATGCCGCGGCTCATATGGTGTTCTCCACACATAAGCTTGCACCAAGGTTAGATGTGCATGGAGAATTATAGGTCTCATCATCAGCACCCAGAAATTTTAAGTTATTGAATTTTGAATATGATAGTGTTTCGATACGTTTACTATTGGAGTTGAATTTTAGTACCGTCAGTCCTAATTCACCTCTCGCCACCCCAACCCCACCATATTATTCAATCACCTATTCGAAGAAATAAACCGAAAATTTGTAATTAATGCATTTGAAAATCTGACATGTATGTGCAACTTCCACAAAGGTGCGAGCCGGATAGCGAATTTTAAATGTACTCGTATGATGTAAATGTAATCGGATAAAACCAGGTCGCGAGCCAGATCCCGCGCGCTGTAGGTTGCACATGCCTGGTCGAACTTAAGGACCAGGTCATTTAACAGTACTAATGATGTAATGCTAGCAAACGGATTCTTGACCCAGTTAGGCAGGACGTCTCTCAGATATCCGTATGCTTGCACTTTAGTGTTATTGGGTAGTATACATGCCGGGTTTTTAGAAAATACGGTTGCAAGTTGGAACAAAAAAAAAAACACCAAAAAAAAAAAAAAAAAAAAAAAAAAACCAGCAGACACAGAAACCTGATAGACAATCGGATGTTATGCAAATACACAACTATTTATATACACACCCTTTTGGCTGCCGAAAAGACCTTAAAATGATACATTCAGATCACTAAAATAAAAAGAAAAACATAAAGACAACAATAACAGATCCTAAGGATCGTCTAAACGTGAAAAATCAAATACACCGGTAACTTTAAGGATTAATCTCATTATTGAAGCATTTCCGAGTATCTTTTGTAGCAAGCAGTACGGTGTGTTAAATGGCCAATGGCAACGACTTAAATTACGCTCACACTAGATCATCTAGTTATCGTGAACAATTCGCTTTATTTAGTATTAGTTTCACAACTAAAAGTCAAAATGTCTTCTCTTTTCTTTCGTTGACTATTTGCGACAAACAGATCTATATCTAGTTATTGATTATATTTTTCAACAATGGTTAACCCCACTTCTCTCTCTCTCTTCGTTTGATAAAAACAAAACCTTTATTACTCTCAGAAATACAGAACAAATACAGTATAATCCATAATTCATAACAGTTATAGATTTGTTACTGCACGATTGTTTAATATTATTTTTCTTTAGCAAAACGTGTCATAGTTCTCATCATTGAACCCATCGTTACCGTGTGGTACTTATTTATTTTAAACTTTAATCCTGTCTACTTGTATAGATTTTTGTTAAGTAGACAATTTATTTGAACTGAAATGAACACGCTTGCCTAAAAACCTATCTAAATTAGAACCTCTTGCGGAAGAATTTCTCGAACTTCATTGAAGATGGAGTCGTTAATTTGTGTGGTAATGCAGTGGCATCACTGGTGGGGGGAGTGGTATGGACCGCACTGGGTGACACCATCAGTGGGGGTGACACTAAAATGACTGTCTATAACATGTTTGAATTTTTGTGCAGGAAGGAGGTCCATGGGGGTGACACCATGAGTTACCGCAATGGGTAACACCAACCCTAGCGACGCCACTGTTCTAAACGTTTTTGTGTGGTGGAAGAAAACTTCAAATAAGGCATCATTAGCGTGAAGCAGTAAAATACTCTATTTCATTAAATCCCCCCCCCCTTTCTCTCTCTCTCTCTCTCTCTCTCTATATATATATATATATGTGTGTGTGTGTGTGTGTGTGTGCGTGTGTGCCTGATTTAAAGTGTTTCTGTCTTGCTAGGCTTCAAGCGTATGGAAGGGTACTTTAAATATAAATTTCAGATGAATTATGGTAACAATAGTTACAACAGACTCAAAATAAGTCCAATATTCATATACAAAACACGTCTCACTGAGTTTAGGGTAGCCATGTTGGCGATGTCGTCATCAGGTTTAATATTCTGTCAAAGTGAAAGCCATTCATATTCTGGTTTGGTTTATGTATTGAGTTCAAGTTTTGTTGAAATATCACCATATGCTTAAAATTTCTAACACTGATATGCAAGTAATTTGTTTTGCCAGCGTAACCAAAATGCATTATAATACATTCGCATATTACTGCCATTGTTGTGTGTGTATGTGTGTGTGTGTGTGTGTGTGGATGGGTGTGTGTGTGTAGGTGAGTATGCGTGGTGCTACAGTATAGACAAGTCCGTCCTTTTTGTCTGTCTAGCGTTCCCCACTTTTTCGATACAAACAAACCCCAAATGCGTCTACTTGTATGTTATCTAGCCTTCAGACAGATTACATTGCAGTTTCATTAAGTCGGTCAGTTGATTTCAGAAAAGTGTTTCATACTTTCAGTATAACTTCCTTGAAGCAATGTATTATGTATTTTGTTTTTCTTCGATTGGTCTGTTGGTTGTGTCGTCACATGGACGACCCCGTGTCTTTAAAAATCCGATATTCCAGGTGTTCAGCACCCAGTTGTCACGTGCAACAAACATAACAGGTAAGATACCTCTATAATTACTCTTAACAACGTGTAATAATATACAATACCACCATCTGATATGTTCAAAAATTGTAAACTGTAGAAAAGTTATGGGCACACATACATTTACAATAAAATATAGCTTCTCGTGGGTCGGTGGTTCTTCCCCGGGTTTTCCAGGGTTCTTCCTCCACCATTAATACTGGCCGCCGTGCATAGCCTATCGTGTGCTGAAAAATATATAGTCTGTTATTAAAATAGAAGTGATATTAGTTTACTAGACTTGGGGTTATCTCTTACACATAAGTTTCAAAGACAAAAGGACACGCACTTGATTTGGGGTCATGTTTTAGAAAAAAATTTCAAAGACAAACGGTCAACTCATTACCTATCTCTCTCATGATGGGAAGTTTTGCGTTACTTATATAATGAGGTTAGGTTTGATTTCGATGGGTAAGGTTGATCCTAGCCATGTATTAGCGTGGTTAAAACTGATATTAATCAGCGTTACTACGTCCGTCTTTCTGATCGATACTTTAAGAATTTCGTTCGGAAAAAAATGAGTCTAAAACACTAAACATATATTATGGACACACACACGCAGGCACTTCCTCGATAGAAACGATAGTTATGAGGACTCCACCAGATCGATAGCCATGAGTGTTATGTCAGTATTTAAGAGCGATAACTTACCAATAAGAATATACGTTTGGGGAGATTGAGTTACCATAGTGCAGAGGTGGGCAAACTTTCCAGTGCAAGTGCCGCATTCACAAATTTACACCTTGTCGCGGGCCGCATAGTTCATTAAGTAAAATAATTAATAGGTTTTTCTAAATAACATCATAATTAATTTTCAGTTGTTAATATGTTGTTAATAATTGAAAACTTAAACTTAAACTTCAAAAGAAGCACATTGATTTGATAAACAGAGTAACATAAACAGAGTCAGTGAGAAAGATGACTTGTTCCCAGGCCGCATGAAAACCCATGGCGGGCCGCATGAAAGCCCTTGGCAGGCCACATGCGGCCCGCGGGCCGCAGGTTGCCCACCCCTGCCATAGTGTGTCCGTTGGTTTTCTAACTTAAGAGTTCTCCCTTTTTCTGCAAACACCTGTACCAGCTGTGGGACAAGGCATATTTATTTATTCTTTGTTAAGTGCAGTAGACCGCTCCGGTGGCCTAATGGTTAGAGCGTCCGCCTCGGATGCAGGAGGTCGCAGGTTCAAACCCCGGCCTAGTCATGCCAAATACTTATAAAAATAGTACTAACAGCTACCACGCTAGGCGCTCAGCATTAAGAGGTTAGTGTTAGGTCGGCCAGAAGTCAGGATAATGTGACTGGGTGGGACATCATGTTATATGTCTGCGGCATAATGCCTCAGGCATCATTATAAACTGCCACACTGCAGAAATCGTAGCGATATGACTGAAAAATTGTTAAAGCTATGTTAAAAATCCAAATCACACACACACACACACACACACAGAGTTTTCTACTGCAGTAATTTTGAATCATAATGTAGAACATTAAGCAGTGCAACGTTAATAGCCCTTACTGATTCGTGCGGCAAATCGATCAGTGTACAAACTGGTGCAAAGTCTACTGTTTAGTACTGTTATCAAAAGATGTACATGTTGCCGTGTTGCAGGGCATACTCACATGTGCCGGACGGAAGCTCGATACTAAAATGGCTTAAATTTGTATCATAACGATGCAAGGAGCAATAGTTATATAAACGTTTAATGCCACAGCCACCTACCTAATAAAAAAGCATAACAATAAAATGTACGAGTGAGGTCAGAATAAAAATTAATAGTCCATATTTATGGATAACTATAATAAAACTGAACACCAGTAGTCACTTGACCTGACCAGAAAAATGATGTTCATAGCAAAGGAAAGTTGTGCACCCCAACCCCCAAATTTATACATGCACTTTTCAAAGTATAAACGCAAACCATCTGACAAGGTGATACCTTTGTAAAACACTCTGTACGAAGCAGCGTAACGCATTTCGAATCAGTTGCCAACAAGGTCATTTTTGAGATGTTCTTCTTGCTTTTAATTCTCTTGCATCTACAGGTATGGGTGGCTAGCTCTGCGTCCTACCCGACTATTGGTATTCACCGACTGCATACTGTGAAGTAACTGAAGTGACTATGTCAGGTGTAAAACAACACAGACCCGAAACATTTAATTCACAAAAATATATTCATATTTTTAATTATTAAATAATACTATCTGAAGAAAGTCTCATCATATCCGCAAGGTGACAAGGGACAATTTATGAAATTATACATTGCTACAATGTGTCCCGTACAACACATTGTAATAAGAGGTAACATCTGTAATTAGAGAAATTACACCTCATGCGCAGCGTACCAATTACCCAATATTGTTTTGAAACAAGTAAAGACATATTTCATTTTCAATCAGAGATTACACACACACACACACACACATATACTCGTGAGAAAATACGAGTGACATAATGTCCAGATTGTTTTATTTTGTCCTTAGTTCGGTCTGTGTTACGCGAAAAACGCTTTAATTTTACATGGACCAATACGGTTACAAGGATTCTCATTCAAAGGGTTTGAGTTATGTTGCTCACATAGTCGAACGTGTTCCAAATCAGATATCGCAATACCGCGAGAGCATTCGGAACATCCATTACTTTTTCTATCGCCAAAGCCATGTCATATACTTGCCTTCTCCTTACCTTTCATGTATTATATAATGATTCATTTAACAATTAAAATTATTCTGCAATATCTTTATCGTGTCTTCAATTACTATTATCAAACTGATATTGTGATTAGCGAGTGATTCCTTATGGTGTAACAAATATATGATATGTTTGTGTATTTCAGCGTTTTCATTCTACCTACACCTACACTGCTTTGGTATTAGTTGTATGGTACAAGTTTAATAATGATTATCTTTATAGCTAAAAGCTAATTATCTTCATCCTTTTCTGGTTTATATTGTCTTCAGTCGTTCCTTTTGTTTTTAGTCTTGTGCTTATTATTTTTATAATACAACGGCGTTTGTATTGTACTAATTGAGAAATGACGTATGCGTTATTAGCGTGTGTCTGATCCCATATTGTTTTATTTCGAACAACAAACTACGTTTAAATAAAGGCAGATTTCTTGCACATATAAAAATGTACTGTAAACATTAATTTGACTCGCAGTCTTCTAGAGGTTATTTATTGCATTTTAAATTCCTTTACACTTACTGATTTACGTTTAGTAACTCTGCCAAATCGTTTAGTTTGTTTGCTTTTAAGAAAGTTGTTTAAAAATTGGTGACATAAAGATTACAAATAAGTACCGTTACCATAGTGATGACGAAAATGATGATTAAAATATAAAATAAAAATGAGAATACGATGAATGCATTTTAATGCAAGATTCAAGAACCTTAATCACAATCTCTTTTCTTTTCAGTCCTTTAAAATGGTTTTACTGTGACATATCACCTGATTTGCCACTGTGGATATAGGAGTCTATTCGCAAAAATGGGTATGTAGCAATCACACACAGGGGCGTATTAACCATTAAACAGACTAAGCACGTGCTTAGGGCACAAGGGCCAAAGAGGGAACCACAAAGTTGAGAAAAGGGTGAAAAGAAAAAAAACGAATGAAGATTTGTAAAAAAAAATTGATAAAACTAGCGCAAATTGATCATAATGTTCTGTTTCTTGATCATGGTGCACCCTAGGGTTATCTTCCCAGGTGTACGTGGAGGGGGGGGGGGGCACCAAGATTTGTCAGTGCTTAGGACACCAGTGAGCCTTAATCCGCCCCTGATCACACACACACACACATCGATGTGCGCGCACACGTGCGTGTTTAAATCACATACGTGAAAACTAATACGGCTTTCAAAGGGTTTGTATATATCAATTTCATATAGTAATACTTTTGGACATCAAATTGTAATCCGAGCATGGAAAATGAAGCACATACATTAATATACATTAATATGGTTATTAAAAGTATGGTAATGCTTTTTATACTCTAGGGATGAATTCCTGCTTTTTAATCATTATTGATACAAGAAAATACCGGAAAATATGAATAATCCCCGTTTTCTAAAATAATTGAACATGGTACACAATTTCATCAAACTCCCCTCTGATTCCCCTCCCACAGTCATCTATCTCTCTCTCTCTCTCATAAGGGACACACATATGAGGTCTTTGGAGTGAGAAGAAAAAAAAAAGAATCTGAGCTGGATGAAACCATTTATATTTTAACTTAGTGCAAGGAATCTACCAAAACCTGGATGGATTTTCACTGGGACTTATCTAGTATTCACAATACCAGTCATACAAAGTTGCAAATATAGCCTGTTGAGACCGTAAGGAATAAAATCCTTAGTTTGGAGGTACACACATATCGTAATGTATTTAATATTTTGTTTTGATTTACGTACTTTTTTTGTTAAAAATCACCATCATTGGCGACTCTCGAGAGACCATGCGAATAGCGCTCTTGGGGTGTTGTCTGTCTCTGTTGGCATCGTCTGCTATGGCTGTGCAGGCCTATACGTGAGTGACAGTCCCTATTGCAGTTGGTACAGATATACTGGGGAGTCTGAGTTACTGTGATTGTTGCCGCGTTCTTCTTTCTCTCACATTTTTCCACCGCCAACTGGCCTCTCCTCGCATCAGCGACTGATATGCCATTGTTTACCGTCAGTCTCCAGGTGCCTCGGTCCTCGGCCAGCTCTTCCCAGCCATCGGGTGAAATGTTGCATTCCTTCATGTCCCTCTTGCATACATCCTTGAAACGGAGTGAGGGGCGGCCGACTCTTCTCATGCCAGTGGCCAGCTGACCATATATGATGTCCTTTGGCAGCCTTCCATCCTCCATGCGTCGGACGTGTCCCAGCCATCGAAGGCGGCGTTTTCTCAGCAGGGAGCACATTCTGGGGGTACTTGCACGCTGCAGGATCTCGCTGTGTGGAGCACGGTCTTGCCAGCTGATTTTCAGGATGCGTTTTAGGCACCGTATATGGAAGGAGTTGAGCCGGCGTTCTTTCCTCATGTAGGTACTCCAGGTCTCACTTCCATATAGAAGGGTGCTGAGAACGCGTTGTTTTCCCACATCCTCTTCGTTAGTCGTGCCATGATGGTGTTTGCTTTCCAAGCCTTCTGTCCAGCTCCATATCAAGCGAGAGAGTGTTGCTGATGGTTGACCCTAGGTAGGTAAAGTTGTTGACTGCTTCCAGGGTGACACCGTTCATTTTGATGGAAGGGGCAATGATGGTATCTTGCACGCAGACATTTGTTTTTTCCAAGCCGATGGTGAGAACAAACTGCATGCAGGCATCAGCAACACGGTCTCCCAGTCTCTGGACGTCTTCCTTGGTGTGGGTCACAAGAGCTGCATCATCTGCAGAAAGCATCACCCTGATCAGCACAGCTCTCACTTTGGTCTTTGAGCGCAGTCTTGCCAGGTTGAACAGCCTCCCGTCGGACCTGGTGTGTAGATATATACCATCCGTGGACGAGTCGAAGGCATAGGACAGGAGCAAGGAGAAGAAGATCACAAATAGTGTTGGTGCCAGCACGCAGCCATGCTTCACGCCGCTGTTAATTGGGAAGGAAGTTGAGGAGGATCCATCATACAGGACTGTTCCCTTCATATCTGCATGGAAAGAGATTATCATGTTGCGGATTTTTTTTTTATTTTTTTTTTTGGGGGGGGGGGGGAATTGATCTTACTGAGAAGTTCAAAAAGGCCCTTCCAAGTCAAAGACCTTGTTGAGGTCGATGAACATCATGTAGAGTGGTTGACCTTGCTCTCTGCTCTTCTCTTGGAGTTGTCGTAGGGAGAAGATCATGTCTGTCGTCGACCTGCCTGCTCCGAAGCCGCACTGGGATTCCGGGTACACACGGTCCGCCAGCAACTGCAGCCTGTACTCGTTCGCACACTGTCTAGCGATGCGTTGGGTGTTACTTCAGGCACTTCTGAGATCAGCAAGCGTCCGCTCATTAGGGCAATTTTTTGGGTAAGCTATGAAGCCTTTTCGTTTCTCCCGATTTGTGGTTCCATCCTTAATAGGTGTGCATTGAACCAGTCCTGGCGGGGTCGTTCCTTCTTGCCAAACGTAGACATAGCTGTACTGTAGATGGCACACTTCATGGTGTTCTATTTGGCTGTAGCGTCGTGCTCAGGCAGGTCCTGGAGAGCCTTGTCCATGGTGAACACATACTCCTCCACCTTGGCGGGGACTGACATCTGCGCAGTGTTTATGCGAGGGCGTCCTTTTGGTTTTGAGCGATGTAGTGTGTGTGCCTGTAGTCTCACTCTGCTGCTCACGAGGGCATGGTCGA
Source organism: Sinohyriopsis cumingii (assembly GCA_028554795.2). Taxonomy (NCBI): domain Eukaryota; kingdom Metazoa; phylum Mollusca; class Bivalvia; order Unionida; family Unionidae; genus Sinohyriopsis; species Sinohyriopsis cumingii. The sequence goes on along the minus strand of CM068837.1, from coordinate 15,750,765 downwards.
AGTCGCAGTCTGCACTGTGGTAGGTTCTGGTGGAGAGGACGCTGTTAAGGGCAGAGTATCTGGTGTTTATCAAGTCGAGTTGGTGTCAGCGATGAGACCTGGGGTGTTTCCATGACACTTCGTGTTGTGGCTTACACTTGAACAAGGTGTTTTGTGACGCACAGGCCATGGTAGATGCATAGCTGCAGCAGACTCTGACCGTTTTCGTTGGTCTTTCCAGTGCTATGATATCCGAGGCAGGTAGGCTATGACTCGTGGTCCGGACCTACTCTGGCATTAAAGTCGCCGAGGGGGAATAGTGGTTCGTGTTTGGGGCATCCTTTAATCTGTTCGTCCAGCTGCCCATAGAACTGATCCTTTGTGTCTTCTGACGACGTGAAGGTGGGGATGTAGACACTGATGATGTTGACAGGACCTGCAGCAATGGTGAGGCGCATGGACAAGAGACGCTCAGTGCCCCCCTGTGGGAGGTTCAACCGAGGCCAGGAGATTGATTTTGATGGCGAAGCCCACTCCGTGCTGGCGGGGCTCCTCAGGTTCTCGACCCTTCCAGAAGAAGGTGCAGGTTTCCTCTCTGAGGGAGCGCCAACAGAGGCGACACTGGTTTCCTGGAGGGCAGCTATGCTGATATTTAGTCCGGTGAGTTCTCTATCGATGATGGCCGTCTTTCTGGTGTCGTCCACTTCCCTGAGGTCATCGGAGATGCCTGTACACATGGTGCGCACATTCCAGCTTGCAAATCGAAGTGCTGGAGTCTTCTTTATTGGTTTCTTGTTTCTTTTGTCTAGTGTGGAATTACCGTCTGCTTGTCATGCTGAACAACACACTGAGCTCCAGACACCCACTGGGGCAGGCAGACGATGGCGGGTCAACACCTTATTGACCGGGGGCTGCCCGGCTTGAGGCGGGCGATAGTTGGCCAGTGGGACACGAAGATACCTCCAACCGTCAAAGCTGACCCGTGGCGCCCCTTTCCTACGTTAATTGGGTGGGACTTATAATCCGTAAACTGTCAGCTTCCGTGTTGTTTCCTCACTCAGCAGCGAGACTGGAATGTCCTCTCCAGGGCGCAAGCCTGGGCGTGGAGTATGGAGATCCTGGAGTGCCTGGACGTTAGGATCCCCCTCTCATCCTTGCTAGTGGGGTCCAAAGGAATGTTGAAAATGACATTTGGCACCAGTTTGGATGCAGGAGCTGCCGGAAGGAAGTCGTAGTCGACACCCAGCCGCCTTGGGGGCTCCACTCCGGATTTTCTGTCCAGGTTTACTCCCGTAGCCTTTCCTTCTCCCGAAGATATCCAAAAGGCAGTGGAGCCATCATCCAATGGATGGGACTTGGTGGGTTTTGAATCAGAGTTTCCTTATCCTATACGAACTGCCTGAAAAGGCTAATGAGCTTCATCTGCCCGGGTTTGGAGTCACACTTTCCCTTCTCTTAGACTGGTTGCCTGCCAAGGCTAACGAGCCCAGTTTGCTCACCCAGTTCCGGACACTCGGTCGCGCCACACAGCAGGCTCTGTGAAAACAGGGGGCCCCGCGTGAAGGTGCTGCTGTGGACATAATAGTGTAGGAGAGACCATAATGCAAGTAACCTCCTGCCCAGCAGAGCGAGACAGTGATCCTGCGGCGATCACTACACCTGGAAAGGAGAGGCTATGAGAAACACTTCACTTTCCTTTGGCAAGCGGGACGTCAGGCCCAGGCCTCGCACACCCCCTAAATAAAAAAATAAAAAAAATAATAATATCATAATATAAAAATATAATAACGTTATAAAAGCAGATAATTTATAACTATTAAAATGTCCGAAGGCTACTCTCCCTTCCTCTCTTTCTCTTTCACCATGTTTGTTGATCAGACAACAGCCTTTTCAACCAACATTGTGATGAACAGTAACAAAAAATAATGAAATGATAAGTCTCACTAAAATCGAACGACCTTATTCTATACCTTTCTGTTGGTTGGTCTGTAAGCATGTCAGTTTTTACCACTAAAATACGATGACATTTCTGACAACTCGAAATCACTCTTGCCGGTACTATAAATCACAGGAGTCTGACATTTTATCAATAAAGTACGGCGTAATCTCTGACAACATGTAATCACCTTATCGGTAATATAAATTGACACAAGGAGTGCAAGCGTGACCCCAACCATGCGCTCGATTAGGCTGTTCTCATGTATCTTTTATCGCTTCAGATTCGCCAAAATACTAAACAGCTTCACATTCCCATTTAAAATACAACACTGTACCAATGCATAACTCTCGGACGACCATTTCATGAAGCTAATAGGGTGAATTAACCTTTATTTTCACCATTACGGTCTAAATCAATTCTAGATCAGAGTTGAATTGAGGACTATTTCATTATTTTTTTGTCTGACCGATTAATCTTATGGATAAATGCCAACTTTATTTAATGATCTGTTCACATTTGTATAATTGCGAAAGTTATCTTCAGTGCACAATTCATATCTTTTTATATTAACGTACGAATTTCAACCAGTTTTCTTTGAAAGCTAAAATGTATTTAAACCATAAATATCATTGCTAGTTTGCGCTAAAGTTTTCAGAATAAACTCAACTTTTTTCACTCCATCTTAAGATAAGAAAATGTTCAAAAGGTGTTCTGCGATTGGAGAATTTCACAATTTGGTTTAACAACAGCTTGCATTTTGGTTTGTGGAGAGTGACTGAAGATTAGAATTTGAAGAGGGAACTGACAGCAAAAGAATGAAAGGCAGAAAACCCCCAGATAACACGGGAAAGACATCAGGGTCATTAATCTTAATATGCATCACATCAAATAACAACATGAGAGATGCTATCTACGGATGGCTTGGAGAGAGAGAGAGAGAGAGAGAGTTGTCAACCAGAAGAGTCCTTCTCTACTGCGTCAGATACTATGTCTACTATCACAGCCACCAACCCACTATGGTTTTGATAACAAGTTGTAGGAATTAACAAACTAGGGTATGTAAAAGAGGCAAAATAATTGACAAACGCCAGTAACAGGAAATACCTAATTCAAAATTTATGAGACAAAAACATTTCGCAATCTGATTTTATGCAAATTTCCGGCGACAGAAATGTACATTCCTCACATTGCTATTCAAGCGTCAGCGACAAACAACAAAAGACACTCAAGTTACGTGAGCAACACGAAGCCCTCATTCTTCCCCGAGTATTTATTAAGCCATTCTTAACTCGGCAATAAACAAACTTTAAAATGCACTGTATCAGACTAATATCTCAAGTTTCCAAACATGTAATATACAACAGAATCAGTTTAATAGTTGATAGACAGCTCCAGTGGTCTAGTCTTTAGAGCGTCCGCCTCTGAAGTGGGAGGTCGTGGGTTCGATCCCCGGCCGAGTCATGACTTACAAAAATGGTACTAACAGCTGTCATGCTACATGTCTGCGGCATGATGCCCCAGTGCTAGACATCACTATAAACTACCACACTGCAGACATTGTAGCGATATGACTGAAAAATTGTTAAAGTTACGTTAAAAATCCTGATCACACGCTCTCTCTCTCTCTCTCTCTCTCTCTCTCTCACACACACACACACACACACACACAGAGTCCGTGGATAGAACATCACTAGAGTATGCTTGATATTAACTTCCCGCAAAGCAATATAAATGAGATTCATTCGTTGGTGAACGTTTTTCATCAGGTGACCTCTAAAACATGCCCCACAGCTGAAATGTAGGAGAGTTATAGAAAGTCAGTCTGACCATCAGTAGATTGAGCGAACTATGGACATACAAAACAAGAATGAACCATAATTAGGGTGACATTTGTCTTGTTACTTCATTATTTTGAGGGTTTGAGTTCACATGCTTGAAGTGCAATGCAAATAGCTGTGTCGTCACTGTTCAAGACACAAAATGCTTAAAGTTGACTGCTCGCATTTTCATTATTAAAACATTTTTAATGTTAATAGCCAGCTATTTTTTGTTTTCATTTTATTTATTAAATGCAAAACAAAACTATATGTTAATTAATATGAATGGAGCTTTAACGAAATTACGAGTCACTCAAAAACTTTATTGGGGGAAGGGTGGGGGTGTACATATATGATTAACCTGAGTGAGCTGTGAAATGTAAAACTCCCTTCACATTGCACAGTTTATGCCTGTCAGTTTTATCTCCCTTGTTGCTGTTGTTTGGTTGGGTTTAATGTCATTTTCAACACAACACAGACTATGCACGTTGGCCAGTATAACAGGCGCAGGAAGAATCCAGGCAGTCCCGGTAAGAACCACCGATCCACGTGAAGCTACTGGCAAGCTGTCTCAATTACCCACTTTATAAATGTAAAGATACACGTAAATTGTGTATAGCATAGTATACCCCCAAAAGATGCATAGTATGTACCCTCCATCTTTCTCGTTAAATCCATCCATCATTCCAGTTATATACCTTAGTCCTACATTGGTCGCTTTATTAAACACAAGGAAGGCGTGCTTGTTGCCATGTCTGTAAACAGACATAAGAAAAGAATACATTTAAAGTGTTGATATGCAGTGCATGTTGCTGTCCTGATTTTTAATTGTCATTCATATATATATATATATATATATATATATATATATATATATATATATATATATATATATATATATATATATATATATATATATATGATTTGAACAATTAGCCAGGAAACGAATGGAGGAAAATTTGTGCTTTATCAAATCTGCATTTGCCAGATTTTCATTCTAACCTTTATTAAATATAGAGTTAATATTTTCGTTTCAGCGGATGAGGATTCTGACTCCGACTTTGAGGAATATTCCTCGATGGAACAACCTCCTCTGATAAAACAATTGAAGACCATTCTAGCTGAGTACCCGGATGATGGACAAATCATAAAAGTAATCACTACTCCTCTTACTCTTTCTCTCGATATTTTGCTGAATGATCTCAGGTTCAGTTTATTTATAATTATTTTGAACACAAACCAGTCTTTAACATTTAATTTTCATCACTGATACAAACAGTAACCTACTGCTCTCTCTCTCTCTCTCTCTCAACAATGAGAGGGGCTATTTTTTAATTTTTTGCTCCAATATTCCATTGAGTGATAGTCTGATAATACAAACCCGTTTGTTTGTACACCCCTACTGATTTCAATAACGGAAACGTTTAATGTGATAAAATGTGCAAGGAACTTAGTCAATTCGTTCACTGATTTATAGTTTCTAACCATTTTCAGCAAAGGGGTGCATCCCGACTACAGATGTACATACATAAGTCGTCTGCTTCCGATATTTACAGTGTCGAATCAAGCAGAGGAAAATAATGACAACTGCAAATTTGCTCTTCATGTGGATTTAACAAGCGGTTTAATTTCTATGTTCATATATGCAGAGAGATATAATTCCAAACTCTCAACGTTATATAATTTACGCAATTATTCAGCAGTTGCCAAACTGGATGAACTATGTCATGATGTTGTCTGATGGAAATAAACTAGCCTATAGTGTATGCAATATAGCGCCGTGTTAGTATGGAAAGTCCGTTAAGCATGAAATGGTGCAGGGGATGCCAGCATTATTGCCATACTGGTCACAGTCAGGTTAGAAATTATAAATCAATGATTCAGTTGACTTAGTTCTGTGTACTTTTTATCACATTAAACTTTCTCTTTTTTGAAATCGGTAGGGGGTACAAATAAACGGGGATGTAGAGTCAGACTGTTTCAGAACTCTTCAGCACGCTACCACAACGTTCTTTCTTAAATTCTCATTGCTTTAAAGGCTATTGATCCAAATGTTATTGAGATAAGAGAGTTGTATGTTTGGCATGACCCAATCAGCTGCAATAAGTTACATTGTTGTTTACAGCGTTGTCAATGTGATACAAGGGAAATAACTTCCTAGAGATGCAAATTTCTTCAGCAAACTATTTTCTCCATGCACCCCTCCCACCAAAAATAAAATAAAATAATATAAAATATAAACAAAAAACAAGAAAAGAAACAACAACAACCAGAAACAGATGATCATGAAGGAACAAAACATTTCCAATAGTAAATTATCCTTACAGTTAGATGGTCAAAATTATGCCCAGTTAACTCTTGAAACGCAATAGCTTTGCCCCGTATGTCCCCACCAGGGGTCCTACAGACCACAAACCTGTGATTATTTCTTCATATTTTCCGTTATTAATCATTACCAAACAGGCCAAACGTCAGGATCACTCAAATTATATGTGAAAAATTGTATATCACTTGCAGCTGGACTCAAAACTGTAAGACTCCTGAACTGTCAAAGGATGAAAACTGGGTTCATGTTGTTTGCAAATGCGTGCATGTGTACATATTCCTTGAAATACTATAACCTCAGCTTTAATTTGGTACCATATAGCCACTACTGTCCTGAAGTGCTGTAAAACGCTATTGCATGAAGTTTGGGTGAAGATGGTGCTAAAATTGTTCTGTGTGATCTCTTATTACACGGTACCTCTTATTACACGGTACATGTATAAAAGTTAAATGCGCACAGAGCAGATGTATTGCAGTACTTCGATTCATGGGACATTTTGCTCATACTTTCAACTTGTATATAAATGTGTTCAACTTAATAACTATACTAAGCGTTATGAGTCAAAAGAGGTGTGTGGGAGGTTGTACCAATTACCATATTTAGTAACCGGGTATCGCTACCAATTTAATCATTAACGGTTATCTCGGTATTCATTACAACCCAAATTTAATGTGTCATTAAAACTAACAAAAACAAACAAGAACCATTTCGAATATCAGTGTTAGAAAACAATAGATCAGTAACACTACTAGTAATGGTAGTATATGCTGTTATCATCATTATGGCAAAGATTATTATTATTGTTATGTTGTTGTTGTGGGGTTTAACGCCATTTTTCAGCACATGATAGGCTGTGCATGGTGGCCAGTATTAATGATGGAGGAAGAACCCGGGAAAACCCTGGGAAGAACCACCGACCCACGAGAAGCTATTGGCAAGCTTTCTCACGTACCCGCCGAATCCTAGACTCGAACCCACACAGACAGAGGTGAGATGGCAGTGATCCGTAACGGAGAGCGCTTTAGACCACTCGGCCACTCATGGCCCCTTATTATTATATATTATTATTATTATTATTGATTGCAAGAACTACTTCAATTAATAATAACATTGAAAGTGTTCTTATTCAGGGAGTCGAGCACAGCTTTGTTAATGGTCATTGCCATTAAAGTTGTCATCCGACTTTGTCTCAGGGCTCATGATAATCGGATTAGTGCATTCTTTGCCCTTAAAGAATATTAGTTTATTGCTAGGCAGTGATTTAGTCGGGGATTGGGTTGTGGTTAATCCACTTGTAACTGAAAAGCCTTGCAGCAGTAATATTTATTATGTTGATATTGAAATCATTGATTTATGTCATGCTTGTGTTACTACTAGAACTATGACAAACAAAACAAAATCAACTCTTGAGAGTTAAATTTTGTTCCTCGTATTGATCAGTTAAGATGTATTGATCGCAGTGATTCTCTGACAAAAGGCACTACATCTTTGTCAAACAGGAACAAGATCCTGAGATCTCCAGTTTGTTTCAGAGGGCTATTAGTGAGACTAAAGTCACACAAGTACCATTTTTTTATTTGATGATAAATGGGTCATGTTGAGGAAATGGAGACCACCTGAGGCACCCACTGGTGATGAGTGGTCAGTGAGCTATCAAAGTTTTGTTCCGAAGTCATATCAACAGGACATTCTTAGTCTAACCAAACGAAACACACTTGATTGGTAATTTAGACGTCAATTAGACTTATCTAAAAAATCGAAATCATATTTTTTGGGCCGGCAATTAAATGAGATGCTTGTAAATACTGTAGATCTTGTCATACTTTTCAAATGGCAGGAAAACCCAACCAAAAGATACAAATGGTTCACCTGCAACCTGTTCCTGCATTTAACGAACCATTTAGCAAAATAATGGTAGACAATGTTGGTCCCTTACCAAAGGCCAGGCCAGGAAACCGATACATGTTGACCGTAATGTGTGCATCCACAAGATTCCATTGAGGAATATTAAAATCAAACCACAGTAGAAGATTTGATATATTATTTTTACGGTGTTTGGCCTTCACAAATCTGATCAAGGGTCACATTTTATATCTGGAATTTTCAACAAGTTGTGCATGAATTAGACACGAGATGGTTTAGCTCTTAATATCCTGGGTTTTAAGGACTGTAGAAAGATTTTATCAAATTTTGAAAAATTTGATTCGGTCAATTGCTTTGATACATGAAAAGACTGGGATGAAGGCATTCATTTACTGCTGTTTGCTGTTGGGGAATCAGTTCAAGAATCATTAGGTTTTAGACCTTTTTAACTAACTTTTGTACATATTGTCCATGGTCCACTGAACTTATGAAAAGAGAAACTTCTTTTGGACCGAAGATTCAGAAATTAATCTTTTTGCTTATGATTTAAAATATAAATTGATCAAGGCTTGGAAAGTAGCAAAAACTAATCTTCCCTCTACTCGGTAGAAAATGAAATTAAAATATGACAGAACTATAAGGGAATGAAGTTTTCATCCTGGTGATAGAGTTTAGAGTCTCTTGCTCTTACCTCAAAATCCTGTTCAGGTTAGGTATTATGGTCCTTATCCTTATGATTATATTGTAACAGATTGGGGGGGGGGTATGGGATAACTTGTGTAAACATAATAATAAATTGCAAGAATGCTCAAAGTCAGGACCTTTTTATTTTTGACTATGAAATTGTGATAAGATGCTTAGTACAAGAAATATGACTAAAACATGAATGTATGTGTTTGATTACGCGTAACGTATGCAATACACAAATGCTATAATATGCTGGCCTTCATAACCTTAATCATTCAGCGAGAAATGGACGACCCACGGAGTATTTTGAAAGTTAACCCTAAATTCTTAGTGTAGCGGGAGATAGTGGCTTATTTATGTGACACAATATTACTTTTATATTAAGCTTGAATCAATAGCAGTGAATTGAATTTGTTTGAATTGAATTGATTCCTATTGTTGTACTATATATAATTCTAGTCTGTTTCTGAGAATAAAGAAACTAAAATTTGTAGACTTGTCTTATTTTTACAAGTATCTATGAGCTTTTTTATGCCATCCAATAAGGTTGTAATTGTAACTACCTCAATGGTGGAGAGATGTTGATTAAAGCGCTAATGTTGACAACTATCTGCGAATTTTGTTGTTGTTGTTGAGTTTAATTATAGTAGCGTTCGCACAATTGTGCATGTGCCACTTTTTTCTGACTGCACCGCAGCCTGCTACTTGTTCCTGGGGAAGGGATGGTGCCACCTCCCCCAGGCTTTTTATGGATTCAAGGAACCCTGATAGTTTGGCCTCAATCTGTGGGTCCATAAAGGTCCCTACAGTTGAATGGTTGGCTGTCATTAGTGGGAAGGAGAGCTCGGGAACGGTCCTGCTTGCTTTACATCGCTGGTTTCTTGTTGCATTTGCCTTTTTTTTTTTTTTTTTTTTCGAGATTTGTTTTTTTATTTTATTTTTTGAGATTTTTTTTTTTCTCTTCAAAATGTTCTAAAAGGAGGGGGTATGTTCTATGCTGTTTATAGAGGTTCTTAGTAGATATCATGTATGAAGAGAGATTTTCAAGATTATTATGGTATTACTAGTCGAGGTTTTTTGGGTGTGTTTCATACGTTATGTTATTTATAAGTTTTTAGATATTACCTCTTTAAGTTATTTATTAATTGATGTTTTTAGAGATTGAATGTTATTTATACTTTATTTAGCAAGAGACCGGAGTCCTAGCCGATTACACGGTTCGTTAAGGACATCTAGGACAGGAATCCTAGCTGATTACTCGGTTCGTTAAGGACATCTAGGGCATCCGATTTTGCGGTTTCCTTAGTTTTTTATAGGTGCTTCGTAAGTGAATTATTTATTAATACTTTTATAAAATTGAATGATATGTTATGGTTTTTTATGTGGTGGCTTCTACATTTATTTAGCTAGTTACTGGGTCTTTTGGTTTTGTGGGGATAGCAATTATATTTTGTTCCTGCTGAGTCTATGAATTGATTTATATTTTTATATGCTGATTGTTTATTTTTATTAGAGTCCATAAGTAACTCTGGGTATGTGTGTGGTAATCCAATCTCTTTTTGGTTTTTGATAAATATTTTCCGAGCGAGTTGATATTTTGGGCATATATTGAATACGTGGTGTAGATCTTCGGTGGTGTGGCAGTTAAAGCAGTTAATGGTTGCTGGTTTGGGTTCTATAAACCTTCCAAAACTGCTTGCTAGTTTAGTTTTTCCAGTTATTATCCTGTTTATGGTTTTCTGTTCTAAATAGGTACCCTTAGGTAGCTGTATGTTCCTATCTACGTTTTTTTTTGGGTTTCATGGTGATTTTTCCCTTTTGTGGAGGAGTTCCAAAAATCTTGCCATGTTTGGTCTATATTTCAAATTTCACTCCTATTTATACTCTTTGGAAAGTGGTCATGTGATGTGAACATAACCAATCAGGTGGCGCTATACAGTTTCGCATTTTGCATAGGCTTAGGAATTTAAAGAAAAAGAATGTCCCCGGCTTTCCTCACTGGTTATACTGGCTATTTAAAAAAGACCTTGTATATCTTAGGTATAATGCAAAGAACCTTTAATTCCCTTTATTTTGGTGTATGATTGATGTGTGTACTATGGGTTATAGAGTATACAGCTTGGCCTTACTTCAAATGTGCATCTTTCAAAAAAGTGCTAGCTCTACTTGGTCATTTTCACTTCCTGAACTTCAGAGGTCAATTGTATAAAAAAGAGCCGATAACTTTTTTTACATTTTATATATTTGGTAATTCATTCATTGCACTTTCAGAAGCTGGTATTGTCTAGTCTGGCAAAATTCATTTTCCCTATTTTAATAGCTGCTATGTATAGTGTACTTTAGACTAATTCAGACTGATTTTTTAACACAAGGGAGCAGTCATTTTAGTTAGCAGTGTGCTTAAATCATGTAAAATTTCCAAAAGTACAATATCCAAAAGAAATATCATCCACATTACATTAATGTAGCATAGAGGTATGCAAACATTCTCTCCACTGTGCATGTTTTAAATGCGAACTACTTCACCTTACATACGTCACTCTCTCAAAAGTACATATTATCTGGTGAGCGCCACCTCATTGCTTGTCCGGGACGCAGAACAGATCTGGTGGTGCCGAACAGATACTCTACAACCAGCGACACAAACTGAGTTTTATATACAGTTTAACTATCATCACTTGTCATTAGCAAATATATAAACATTACGTATTTTGTCGTGTCCGTCAAACGTCAACGTACTTGAAATCGTAACCAAGACAGTTAAGCTTGGGTGAAGAGTACACAAATACCGATGAACGCTGATAACATTGAAAATATATTGACCAGCATAAAAACGAAGAATACGCATTAAATATTCAAAACATACTTATTCTAGTATAAAAGAAGGCCAGCATTTACAATCAACAAGTGAAATTTAATTTTAAAAAATGTGCACTTGACAATTTTACTGTGTGGAACCGGTCATGTGATGTAGAGTCGGCCATCTTGCCTGCAGACGTATTTTCGTGATGTCAGTTGTTGGAGTCATAGAGCATAGTGCTATTCAAATGATGAGTTGTCATGGGAATTTAAGGGTGATAAACATATTTTTTGGTGTGACAAATTCATATGAAATAAGATTCCAGAAGATTTTGTGAGTATTTAACGATGTGCGAGGTTGAATTTCATGACGCATGTTACCACATGACCGGCAATCACAGTTGACATAAACATGAACGGTTTAATACAGATATCAAGGTAAGTCGCGATCTATACACTTCTGATACATTACAGTGTTTAAATTCATTCTTTCAGCAGTTTATATGTTCATTGACATGAACAACATGTTAAATTTATGACATAGAAAAACCACCCTTCCCATCCATCCTATTACAGCTTTTGAGCCCCAGGTCTATTACACCATGATGGATTATAGACGGACTGTATTGACATGCATTTATCCAATCTTCGGAATTCGGAAATGTTGAATAATCGGGACCGGAAACCTTCACATCAGCAGCCAGAATGAATGAATGAACTAAAACAGCTAGTATGTGAATATTAGCACCTGTTTCCAGATTTAAAATAACCAACAAATAAAATCTACCAAAATGGTGAAATTGTAGATTCTGCACCTGTGAAACAGCAGCCGTACATGATGAATCCGGTCAATTAGGAATGTTTGAGAAAAGAAATTCAGTATCTCCTGGAGAATGATTGTATGGAACCATTGTATTGGGGCCCCGGGTGGCCGAGTGGTCAAGTGGTCTAAAGCGCTCACCGTTAAGTATCACTGCCATCTCACTTCTGTCTGCGTTAGTTCGAGTCTCAGGCTCAGCTAACGTGGGTACGTGAGAAAGCCTGCCAGTAGCTTCTCATGGGTCGGTGGTTCTTCCCGGGGTTTTCCAGGGTTTTTCCTCCACCAATTATGCTGGCCGCCATGTATAGCCTATCTTGTGCCGAAAACTGGCGTTAAACCCTACAACAACAACAACAACAACAATCACCATATATTCTTGTTCCGAAACAAGATAATACTCTCCATATGTCTACTGACTTTAGAAAGGTGAACACTGTCACCAAAAGATTAATGCCAATAATCGATGACTGCATTAAAATATTAGAAATGCAAAATATGTCACTAAGTTTTATCTTTTGAAAGGCTCCTGGCAAATTCCACTCACAGGGAGAGCAAAATAAATTTCATCATGTGTAACCCCAGATGGATTTTATCAGTTGAATTTTGCTAAACTTGTTCGTTTTCTCTCTTTCTTTTTACTTACTTTAAGACCATAGAGTCGTAACATCATAATCACAGAAGTTTGCATTTGTATGTAATTCGAAATAAATGAACAATGTTTCATTATTGTAATCGGTTATTAGACGCAAATATCATGAATATTCAGTAAATGCAATAGTTTCAATACATAAAGCGGTCTATATAACAATAGACATTCTTGGGATGACGTCACACACACACACACACACATTTTCTTCTTCAAAGTTTCGACACCGATTAACGATTCTTACAACTTTCAGGAACTACTTCAGAATGCTGAGGATGCTGGAGCAAGTGAGGTCAAGATCCTCTATGATGACAGAAGTTTCAATATGCCAGAGGAAAGTAGGAGCAGCATTCGGAAGTTTCTGAGGGTCAGTTTTAGAAATTCTAAAATACATAGAAGCTTATATTTGTATCGTAAAGTAATAATGGAATATGAGTTCTTTTCAATGACTGTATAATTTTCTTATCTAACATAAGATGATAAAAACATGCTTCCATGTTTCATGAAGACAGAACTCAAATAGGTAACACATTTTCATTTGTGCTTAAAGTACCGTAATTACTTAATATAAAAAGGGAACATGTTCAATACTCCAGATTACACACATGCTCTTTGCATCATATGATCTATTATCGATTTACGCAGGTGAGCACTAATTCACTATTGAAAATGTTGTTTTTTTGTCAGATTATAAACTTAATAACTTTTATTATTTTGGGAACTTACCGGAGAGTTTGCATGTTTATTTCCTTCCTATTTTGCTTCTTTTTTTTAATAATAAAAATAATAACAAGAGCAGCAGGTGCAACATAAATAATAATAGTAATAATAATAATAATAATAATAGCAATACTAATGATGATGATGATGATGATAATAATAATAATGACAATCATTATTATCACTATTATTAGTAGTAGTAGAATTATTATTATTATTATTATTATTATTATTATTAATAATTCAGGGACCTGCTCTTTGCTTCTTTAATGATGCTACCTTCACCGAATCAGACTGGAGGGGAATAAAAATGATATACAGCAGTGTGAAGGAAGATGATCCACTCAAAGTAGGACGATTCGGATTGGGATTCAAATCTGTTTTCCACATCACAGGTAATGCGGTTTGTCAGCATAGGATAAAAATCCTCACTAAACAGCATAATTCCATGCGTTTCGAACTCATTCATGTCTTCCATCCTGCTTCTTCTGTTTCCATCAAACAAATTAATTCCCCCAGTGTAGTTCTTACGATACAATGGGAACAATTTTTTATCTGATATGTAGGAGGAAAATCAGGCATGGAGACTAACATATCCATGCTTGTCTATCAGATTGTGTATAACGAGATACTCGCGATATTTTCTTTGAAAAGTGACGAATTAACCGCTGTTGTGTTTTGTTGTTATTGTTTTTGTTACATAAGAGGCATACAGCGTATGCATGTCTGTTTTTTGGGTGCATATGGTTGTACGTAACGTATGTTCCTCAGTTCATTTCTGCATGTTCAAAAAGACTGTATTGAAACTTGTATGATTTTATCGACATGGGGTAATCGTGCAGTCAGCTTGTTCGGAAAAGTGTTTCCAGAGTTATGCCCCTTAATGATGTCAATGATATATACCATAAGTGACACGAATTGCGTGCAAAACGAGCTGTACAACATTTGGTTAGCTGGCAGTCACTATTTAAACGTAATAAGCATAACCCATGTCATTTTGTCATCAGCCTCAGATGTATTTTGTCACTGTCATTTGGTTTTGGTTTTTCGAAGTATATGTTATATATTATATTTAGTGTACAACAGTTACAATAGAGTTTGATGAGTTGCCGTAAAATTTGGCTAGATATTATTCACATGAGGTCCACATGTACATATATTATTTTTATCATGCTGTGGTGTGCACGTTTTCAGAATTAAGTTCTGCTTTAGTAGAATGGCTATGTTGTACATGATACTGCTTTTGTGTGTAACAAGTGACAGAGCTTTTGATGAATTGCTTAAGCTTGGCAAAAATTATTGGCACTTGATCCTACAGACACATATCGTTGTGGAATTGAACATCTTGTCCCTTTTCCATGTTGAATGCATGTATCTGTGTGTGTGTGTATGTGTGTGTGTGCAACTAGTCCCCGATCGTATGATGATATGCCCAGAATCATGGAAGATACTATTGAAACTTGGCAGGAATTATTAGCATGAGGACTTCATGTCCACTTTGTTCTGTTGTCGTGATCTCATGCGCTTAAATTTTAAGTTGCGTCCGTTTCTGGTGTTAAAGTAATATATTATAATCGATATCTTTGTGTGTTTAGGTAGTCACACATATGTTTATTAATTTCCCTAAGGCGTGGACATTTATATGTTATCAGGAAAACAAAGTATTTGTCACTTTCGGATGGCTTTTACATAATGAGCCCAATTCTTTTTATCCGTCAAAGTGTTTGACAGTGCATAAAATCAAGCGGTTTATGAAAGTAAAACATACATCACCTAAGTGTTATTCTTGGAGTATCTAACTGTTGTAATACTAGTAGATGTTCTGGGTAAGGATGATTCTTTGAAAGTAGGTATGGGATTTTTATCATTAACAACTGACTGATTGATTTAGCAAATTGTGGGTGGGTGGGTTGGGTGGGTGGGTGTGGAAGGGGCCTCGAGTAGCCGAGTGGTCTAAAGCGCTCTCCGTTATGGATCACTGCCATCTCACCTCTGTCTGTGTGGGTTCGAGTCTCGGATTCAGCTAATGTGCGTATGTGAGAAATCTTGCCAGTAGCTTCTCGAGGGTCGGTGGTTCTTTCTGGGGATTTCCCGGGTTCTTCCTCCACCATTAATACTGGCCGCCACGTATAGCCTATCATGTGCTGAAAAATGGCATTAAACCCTACAACAACAACAACAATAATATATATATATATATATATATATATATATATATATATATATATATATATATATATATATATATTAGTGGATAATCTAATTAAAGGTGGCATTGAACAGTTTAGGAAAATTAATAATTTCATTACTTTTGTGAGCTTTATAAGTCTATCTATGTTGTCCATCTATCAGTCAATCCGACCGTCCTCTCGTCTTGCTTTCAATGCTATACCGTTAGTTATCAACCACATATCTTAACCAAACTTTGTTGATAGCTTGTACATGCGTGGAAAAAAAGTATATTCCTCTGAGGTCATAAGATCAGATGTAAAGGTCAATTTAACTTGAACAAATATGGTTTACGCACAGTAACTTTTAAGTTGGACAAAATTCAAATGCAAAGTTGGATTAAATTCTTTCACTCACATGTTTGGGAAATCTTACATATGGGGGAATAAAGGCACCTATAAAGTGTGGAGCTGAAAGGTCAACATCTATGGTCAGGAGACCCATGTAAGAAAAGGCAGAGTTTGAGTTTCATATGGTACAAGAAAGAATCCCATGTAAGGTAAGAAAAAGAACAAAACATCCAGGGTAACTGTCAATGCCGCACATTAGAGACAAGAAAATAGCATAAGAATTAAAGGGGGTTGTTAATATAGGATGGATGTACGCTACAGATGTTGAATTAGGCTGAAAAGTAATGAAGGTCGCCATTGTCCAAATGAAGATACAATTCAAACCTCTTGATAATATGGTTTAATGTTTTAGATCAAGGTCACTGTGACTCCTCTGTCAGTGGTGATCAGAGTCAGCTATCTCTGCTAATACCAATGTATAGACTCATTAAATACGCGGTGGGCGTGTTTGGTACCGCTGGCTTTATTCTTACACTAAAGTTATATCTGCCTCGTTCCAGATCACCCCGTAGTGTTGAGTGGTGATAGAATTCTGTTTATGGATCCCCACAGAAAGGCTGACCATGTATGTCTAACAGTTCAACTCTCCAAGTTGCAGACATGGAAGAAGTTGAACATACAAGATTTTTTCCTGGCCCTTAATGGAACATTTGGTGTTTCCAGTGAGATTCTAAAGACTGGGAGATACGATGGAACTTTATTTTGGTTTCCTTTGAGATCTGAATCTTCAAATCTGTCAGATGCAGTGTACAATAAAGAAAAGGTGATGGATCTTTTCATGTCATTTCGAACTGAAGCCTCAAGCATTTTGGTCTTCCTGAAGCATTTGACGAAAGTTTCTTTGCATGAGAAGAAGAGTGATACAAACATAATCAATTTGCTATTTACTGTAGAAATCGTGAAAAATGTAGATGAAGTTAGAGATTTCAGGAAAACTTTTCTGAAGGAAATTAGAAATTTGAACAGGTCTATTCCACAAAACTCGATAGACAGTAGATATCACCTGTCCTTTTGCACAAAATTGTTTGATGGAGACAATGTCGTGGAGGAAATGAATAATGAATGGAAGGTGGTTAATTACTACAAGGGAGGAAGTATGTCTGAAGAACTTAGGGCACTTATTCAGGATGATTCTCTTGGATACATGCCTCTTGTTGGTGTGGCTGCCCCAATTGGTCAACATTGTTCAGAGTTCAAAGGTCATGTATATTGCTTCCTGCCACTGCCTCAGAAGACCCAAAGTATGACAGGATTGCCGGTGCATGTAAACGGCTATTTTGCCTTGAGCCAGAACAGACGCCACATTAAATGGCCTTCAGCTGAGCAAGATGTGATGCATCTACACAGAGACAAATCATTGGTGTGGAATGAAAAGCTCCTGAAAGAGGTACTGCCAGATGCATATGAAATTCTTTTGATAGAGATGATTAACCACGCTGTGAGAAAGGGAAATCCAGATGATGTTGTTCAGTGTGTATATGCAACTATTCCAAGAGCTGATAAGGTTGTCGATGAATGGAAAGCAATACTTCCAAGTCTGTTTGGGAGAATTATTTCGAGACCCACTTTAATGACTGTCAGCAAATCTGGAGAGAAGAGTTGGATTAGCTGCGCCGAAGCTTTCTTCGCCACATTTCGTAATTACGCCAACTTACCACTGACGGTGAAGTCTACCCTGGTGAAAGTTTTACAAATGTATGACAAACGATATGTGAATGTTCCATTGCATGTTTTTGAGTCATTCTCAAAGTTAAACAAATGTCTAAAGGATATGAATTCACAAAGTTTTGCTGCTGTGTTGAAACAGGATTCACGGTATAAGTCCTTGTCAGGTGAGGAAAAACTAAATATTCTCGAGTTTCTTACAACCGACTGTCCCTATAAGATCCTGGAAGGCATAGAACTACTCCCACTGCAAGATGGATCCTTCCTTACTTTTGTTTCTAGACAGAGGACATCGGACCAGGTGTTCTTTTGCAACGAGGAGGAACTAGAACTCTTCCCAGGATTAGATAAAAAGTTTGTCTTCCAATCACACCAAAATCAATGGCTCCAGAAGCACATGCGTTCTATGGTCAAACAAGGTAAAGATACAATTTGTGTTTAATAAATATCTTCACTTTCGTTACCTCATTAGCAAATGATATGAATTACATTCAGTATTTTATGATCAGCAGCATTAAAAGATCAAGCATTGTCACTATAATATCAGTCCATTCTAAATTAATCATCGATTCTTGCCAGCTTGGTACTATGCTCAAGCAAGTACCCAGCTTGATTGGGAATAACGAACAATAACTATTTATATTACATGACCACGAGGTCCCATATGATATTTTACATTGTTGAATATCATTCAGTTGACATTTATTGTAATCATTGTTCACCGTAGGTATTTTAAGTCTTTAACGATGGTGGTTTCATCGGTGCAACATCAGATGTAAAAATATTGGGTGCATATTGATATCATTAAGATTTGAAACCTTGTTTTTAAGAAAGTTTTGACCAGTTACAAAAATAATGATTTGAAATATTCATTAAAATTTGAAACTTGAAAAGCTATATTGTTAGTTTTCACAAAATGGTACAATATTCTTGTAAGTGAAAGCACCTTTTCTTTTGATATCTCATTTCATGAACGTGATTCATCATTTATTAAGCTATCATTGTTGTAAGACCTCGTAACTTCGTTTTATTTCAAGGATTATACCAGATACATCTCATGGAAGCTGCAACATTTCGGGCTATGCTGGCGAATACAGTTCAAGAGCACCTTGGTCTGACCTATCCGAGAATAGTAAGAGGATTTTCTGTTTTGACTGGCAACTGGATCCAAAAGGTATGGGAGCATATTTTCTCACATAAATATGACGTTAACCACTTTCAACATATGCCACTGATTCCTTTGTTACAGTCTGGATCCTGGTCTAATATTCAAGAAATGGAATTGTACCAACTTACCGACTTGCTGATCGTGAAACAGATACAGAATGTGCGAAGCCTTCATGAAGAAGTCTACAAATGCTTGGAACTTTTATCCATCAAAGTACTTCCCTCCCTACCCGAGTGGCTTCAGAGGTCGCAGATATTACAGTATATCCATTATTCCACACTTGATGGAGTAATTCAACTTTTAGACAAATTGTACCTTTTTCCTGACAAGGAAAAACTAATTTCTGAATTCAATAGATCCTGCGAAAAGAACGCAAGGAATGAATTTGTCTGTTTTCTGGCGGGTTGTACATCCTGGACTTCGAATAGCAAAAACTTTGTGAGGTGTCTTAAGCTATTTACGGAGAGTGGGTCAGATGGTAGGGCAGTATCTGTTCAAGAGAATACAAATGTCACCAGAGTTGTGGACTTTCCAGTAAAGTTCCCTAAACCTGTAATCACTGCAAGTTATGACGAATGCCGTTTATGTTGTGCACTGGGAGCAGCAGAGTTGGATAAGAAAAGTTTGGTCATTGAGACTTTGCGAATGATGCAAGGCTCATTCTACAGTTTTTCTGACAAACAAAAATTTATGCAATACTTTATACAGTATATTGGAGAGTTTGAGCATGCCAGAAATATTCTGAACTTAGCAAGTAGAGTTTCTTTTCTCGATTCAAACATCACACACAATGTTTGTACACCGGCCGATCTCTTTGATCCAATGGATTCTCGGTTGCGCAAACTCTTTAAAGGCGAAGACCGCTTTCCATCAAAGAACTGTTTCCAAACAAATGCGGACATTGAGGCCTTAAAGAAGCTGGGTTTAAAGACATACATTAATCTGACAGCCACAGAGTTGTATGAAACAGCTCGGGTTATCGAAAACCTGTGTGAAAAAGGAAAAGAGAGAGATGTAATACATAGGAAAGCACACCGGTTTCTGGAGGTTTTAGAGGAGAAACCTGCTGTCCTAAATGCTAATGTGCACGAACATACCCTAAAGAAAATGTTAATGGACATGAGGTGTATGCCACATGCAGAAACAAAAGATCGAAGCTTTCCAAGTGTACTGGCATGGTTCCAACAACAACATATGCTGAGTAAACCATATGAATTACGACTTCTAAAATTTTCCGGACTAGTTGGCTCAACAATGCCGTTGATTGACAGCCAGAGTAAAGAGTTGGCGAAAGAATTTGGATGGAACCAAGATCCGCCCAGTGACAAAGTTGTAGAACAATTGGGAATGTTGATAGACATGTACGACAGCAGTCACAAACCAGAGTTCATGCCAGTCATACACGGAATTTATCAGAAGCTCACAACTTACAGCATGCAGACCTTATTGGCTGATTCGAACTTTGTGACCCTTCTTCAAAAAGGCTGTATTTGGAGAGGAGACGGATTTTGTCCTTCACGAGAGATTTATCTTGAATCAAAAAGGAATGACCTAGACCTTACTCCTTATTTGTATAAACTTCCAGAGGAGTTTAAAGGCCTTCAGTCTTTCTTTCTAAAGCTAGGTTGCAGCAAAGAACAGAATGTTGATGTTCTTCTAAGGATGCAGATCGTAATCAAAGAAAAGCATGAATTATTGCAACGTTCATGTGATGATGTAAAGAGAGATATATCAATATTAATCAGCATTCTTAACAGACTGAGACAGGAAAAGAGTAAAATAAAAGAGCGTATGCACGAGATTCTGTTCCCTGTTCACTGTACAAAGGAGTCAACATTAGTAATGAAAACAGGACCAGAATGCACTTATTGCAATGCACAGTGGCTTCGAGATATGACTTCTGAGGAAGAAGAAGAAGATATTTATTATGTTCACGAAGACGTGTCAAATATGACTGCTGAAGAGTTGGGTGTCAAATCTCTTACACAACAACTTCTTTCAGATACTGAGGAACTTGCCATGGAGGAATGGGGTCAGGAAGAACCACTCACAACGAGATTGCATCGTATTATAAAGGAGGGATACCAAGACGGTTTTTCCGTTCCGAAAGAGATAGTACAGAATGCAGATGATGCAGGAGCAAAGTGCGTATATTTTCTTTATGACGAAAGAGAAAATGACGATGCTAGGACAAACCTTTTAGACGAAGGTATGGCAAAATGTCAAGGGCCGGCTATATGGGCATTCAACGATGCACGGTTTCAAACAGAAGACTTTAAGAACATCACAAAGTTAAATGCAGCAACAAAAAAAGACGAGCTTGAAAAGATTGGAAAGTTTGGTTTAGGATTTTGTTCAGTGTATAATCTAACTGACGTTCCAAGTTTCATCAGTGGTAGCAATATTGTCATTTTTGATCCAGACAAATCTCACCTTGGAAAAGCCTTACCAGGATCTAGTCCTGGTATAAAAATTGACTTTGGAAAGATGAAAAATCGGAGAATGATGAAACGGCTAAAAAATCAATTTAAGCCCTTCCATGGTGTCTTCGGATGTGATATATCCTGCAGTTATCAGGGCACTCTTTTTCGCTTCCCGCTTCGAACAGCCTTCCAAGCTCAAAGTAGTAAAATATGTGACAAGTACTATTCAAAGGAAGAATGTCTAGACCTCTTGCATATAACAATCAAAGCCGCTGGAAATTTGATGCTGTTCACTCAACACATCCAGGAGATAAAAATATTCCATCTACCTGCAGACAGAAATGATCCCAAAGAAGCTAAAGTAATGTTTTCCATGACCAAGGAACATTTTCAAGGTCAACCACAATATTCACTTAAAGAAACTATACTGTCACAGGCATCAAGACTGAAATCCGATAATGAGTTAAGATCTCATCCACTGAAAAGGTTGCAAAATATTACCATTTCGGAGAAATTAGAGGATTATGCCGGATCTATTCTGCCACAGCTGAAAAACGATGCTGGTTTGTCAATAAGTGTGTCTTGGCTTATTTCGTGGGCTACTGGAACAGATCAGTCAGTTGCTAAATCATTTAGAAACATTATAGGGGCTCTTCCTCTCAGTGCCGTTGCTGTGCCATTTGAAATGCGAGCCAAGCGATTATGTCCAATGCTCCTGAAGGATTTACCATTAGGATTTTACAAAAGTGGTCATTTGTTCTGTTTCTTGCCTCTTCCCATTTCTTGCAGTTTACCAGTACACATCAATGGATGTTTTTCTGTGACATCTGATCGTCGGCAGTTGATGGTATCGACTGAAGACGACAAAAAGGTTCAATGCAGTAGCTGGAATAAGGCTTTAATCCAAGATGCGTTGGTTAATGCATACATATATCTGCTTGAAGGAATTAGAGATAGTGGTCCTTCCAAGGAGTATGAATACTATTCCTTGTGGCCTTTGGAATGTCCAGAAACTGAACTTCCTATCAAAAAACATTTCTTGATGAAATTAGTACAACTTAAATCAAGATTATTTCACCGTGACTTACATTGGCAAAACTTCGAAAAATCTATATTTTTGGATCCAAGTCTCCGAAACGACAGTAAGATAGGAGAAATAGCATTTGAAACATTGCTTGCCTTTTATTCTCGAAAGAGCTCTGTTGTCATGGAATTGCCTGATCATGTGATGACAAATCTTGAAGCCTATTACCCAACTGAGCTGAAGAATAAAATTGTGTCCAAAGAACAATTTTTCCTCAATGTATTTCTCCGTAATATTGACAACAAGTTTTGGAGACATTCACAGACAAATATCAACAACAGAGACAAACTTGTTATTTATGCATTAGAGTTTGAAAACAAAGCAGTGAGGGCAGCACTTTCCAGTACAAAATGCATTCCCTCGGAACCCAACGGTCATCTGAAATGTCCCACAGAATTGGTTAGTCCACTTGGCAATCTACGTGATTTGTTTAGTTGTGATGATGAGGTATTTCCACGTGGGGAAAATACTTTCAGGCTAGGCAGTATCATTGCACATCTCGTAGATTTAGGCATGATGGATAATTGTCTGCCTTTCAGTTGCCTTGAAGAGAGGTGCCAATCAGTCGTAAAGTTGAACCAGACTTGTGGACAATGCGCAATTGAACGTTGCTCTAAGATATTGAAGTATGTCAGTAGTGCCTATAGTATACACGGGAAGCTTCAGAAAAACCATAATGATCTTCAAAATCTTCAAAATATCACATTTTTGCCCGTTCTTCAAAAGCCTTCTCGATGGCACTTTTCCTGGAAAGGAAGTATTGATAAACATATAAGCATGAAAACCTGTCAAAGTGGTCATCCATCTATTGCAATCAGGCTAGCTTCACCTGCAAATCTTTTTGCTCAAGGCACTGAAACACTGGTAGGTTGTGTTAAGCTAATCTTAGATGAAACGTCTATTGCAGCCGCAGAGTCGAGTATCAGATTACTTGATGTACAGAAACATTTAGGATTGCAAGGATCAAACAAGAGGGATGTTCCATACAAAACAGTGTTTAATCAGTTAAGGACTGTTTTACAAGAATATAAAGACAAAGCATCGAAAGATACAGCAATCAATTGTCAAGTTATTGTTCATGACATATATTCATTTCTGGATAGAGAGTGTGCAAATTCAGAGGACATCAGCAATGAATGTTTCCAAGAGTTTTCAAAAGAAGACATCATCTTAGTTGGGGATCAAATGATAGATGCTTCAAGAATTGTCTTTTATTTGAAGCATAACTGTTCACCGGTTCTTTTCAGTCTTCAGAATACAGACTTGGCAAAATATAAACATTTGTGGAAAGCAATAGGAGTTAAAGAGCATGCAGAATTTGAAGATATTGTGAAAGCCCTTGGAGAAATAAAGAGGCAGTTGGGATCAATACCAATATCAGTTAAGGATATTGACCTTATTCATGGACTTCTATCCGCACTAAAAGATGCAATGGATAATGAAGCTATTAAATATGCAGAGGTTGATAAATCCCTCTTAGTTGACATTGTAGCTCCAGATTCAGACGGAATATTAAGACAAACAAGCTCTTTGTGTCTTGATGACAGTGAATTTGAGATTGGTCCTGATACCAAAATAGTGAATGACAAAATTTCTCCCAGTCTTGCTCTTGCATTGGGCGTGACAACAAGGAGAAGAAAATGCTTTGATGACTTTACTTGTCTCATCCCAGTTGGCCAACAGGAAAAATTAGTCACCCGACTTAGAGGAATTCTGTCTGCTTATCCTTGTGATGATGGCATTTTGAAAGAGTTGTTGCAAAATGCTGACGATGCACAGGCATCAGAGATACATTTTATTAAGGACTTCCGAACGCATGATTGTGGGGCGATATTTGATCAGAGGTATGCACCTCTACAAGGTCCAGCTCTCTGTGTTTTTAACAATAGTGCCTTTACACAGGCAGACGTACAGGGTATACATCATCTGGGCCTCGGAAGCAAGCGCGACGACCCATTGAAAACGGGCCAGTATGGAGTTGGATTCAATGCTGTATACCACTTGACAGATGCCCCATCATTTCTCACAAAGGGTCCTGACCTTGAACATGGGGAAATGTTGTGTGTGTTTGACCCTACATGCCAATATTTACCGAAAGTTGACGAACAGAACCCTGGTGTGCAGTGCGTGGTCAGCAAAATAAGAACAAATTATTCCGATGTATTAAGAGGTTACTTAGAGGAAAATGTATTTAATGCAAATGTGGGAACAATGTTTCGTTTCCCACTAAGGAATAAGATATCTCCAGAGACAATACAGATATCACCAAAGCAAGTGAATGAGGAAGAAGTCAATAATATATTAGAGAAGTTCTGTACTGAAAACTTTGAAGCACTTCTTTTTGTGAAACATGTCTCGAAGATAATTGTGTCAAATATTTCCTCAGGGGAACTGGTAGAAGAATTCAGAGTGGAAGTAACAATGTCAGAGGAGGACAAGAGGAAGAGAGACGAGTTTTTTCAGGTTGTCCATGAGGTTTCAGATCAGTACAAGCATGACAGCACAAGTATTGCTAAACTTTCTTCCAAGGAAGTTGGCTACACAATGACTTTGATGGATGGAAAACAGAGATCTGAGTCATTTTATATAGTGCAGAGGATAGGATTCAATGAGGGATTCAGTATTCCAGAAACGGTGGTGCATGCACTGAAAGACAAAAATTTAGGACAGCTTCCTTTAGGCGGCGTAGCAGTCATGATACCAAACATACAACAATTAATCGAACAACCCAAGAACGAAAAATATCCTTGTGATGTAATATACAGCAAAGAACATATTGAGTCAAATTGTAACAATGGCAGGGCCTTTTGTTTTCTTCCTTTGCCAACAAGAACTGGATTACCATGCCACATAAATGGGCATTTCGCTTTAGACCATGAAGCAAGACGGTCACTGTGGAAAGAAGATAAAGGCTATCGCCATGACTGGAACTATTCTATTTTTAAAGCTATTATATCACCAGCGTATGCTTCAGCTTTGTTATTTTTGAAGCGGCAGATATTTGAAGGGAATAACGCAAGGTCCATCGATATAATGTATAGATTATTACATGCATTTCATGCCCAGTTTCCTCTGTTGTACTTGGCCAAAGATGACGACTGGAAGGCTGTTGTTCAATACTTGTATGGTTTGATCATAGAGGACAAGGTAGCTGTTTTTCCGGTTCTGCTGGAATCAATGGGTAACATTCAGTCAGCTAGTGGTGATATGAAGATACATATAGACTGGACCGCCCTGCGAATATCAGGGCACACATTTCCCGCCTATTTTCATCAATTGATACCTAACTTAGCTGGCATCCTTAAAAAATTGGGAATGAAGCTTGTTGATTTTCCATTTGAGATCAAGAAATCGATGGAAGATTCTGGAATTAAAGTTGATGAAGTAGACCCCACTGCTGTTGTAAACTTTCTAAAGTCTCACAGTTCAGCAGAAATGGATAAATGCAGATTGGAGATCAATGTACCAGTCGCCAGCACAAGTTTTAGTACTGTTGACAATGTACGGACAGTGATAAAATATATTGAGAAAATGGAGAATTTTAGTAAAGAAATTAACTTGCTTCCTCTGCTTGTTACAAATGATGACTTTTTAAGATTATATTTATCAAACCAACCAGTGATTATCTCAAAATTCTGGAACCTATTTCAGTGTTGTTCTGAGAAATTTTTGCATCAAGAGTTAGTTTCGACTTGTCAGTCTAAAACATTCAAAGACAGTGGAGTTTTATGTGAGCTGGATGTATCAAAAGTCGAAAAACTATTGCTGTCAGCATTGTCTCCTGACCAATTCAAGGCCGGAAAAGACATGATTTGCAGCAAGTTATCAGACACGATCCCAAACAAATTTTGGATTATCCGGTTCTGGGAATTTTTTCATGAAATATCTGTAAAGTATACAGAATCAGGATTACAGTATAGTGACCGAAATGCTCAGATGAGAAATGCAAAGATTCTAGAGGAATGGAGTTTATTGCCAGTAAAACAAAATGATAAAGATACCCTTCTTTTGAGGCCCATCAACCAAGGGTTTACAGTTGTTGATATGTTCTCCTTTGACTCGACATCAGACCTTAGGAATGCTCTTCAGTGTCTGGATCTTCCCAGAATTGATACGAGTATATTTAACGAAAGTCGATTAGACTCGTTATCAGGGATTTTGTACTCCCTAGTAGCATCTCATGGAAAACCATTAGATCTTCTGAATTGCTTGTATTTCCACAAAGAGAAGATCAGAAGTACTGGTCTCACAATGCAACAGTGCAATTCTTTTCTTGTTTACCTCACAAGGCATATGAGCAAACTCAAAGAGGTTGCGGAAGAATGGTGGATACGTGATCGTATCAAAGCTTTGCCTGTGCATATCACACAACAGGGGACTGCTACAAGTCTTGATGGAAATGAAAATGTGCTTGTCATCCCCATCGGAATGCCAGCAGGTGGTATTGGTGAATGGGCGGCGGCAACAGGACACATCCTTCTTAGACAGAATTCAGAACTTGATCAGCTCCACACGTTTCTAGGATGCGCAAATTCAAGTAACATAGATATATATCATTCAAAAATCCTACCCAAATTTGATGCCCTGCCTAACCAACATCATATTGAACATTTGGAGTACATGAGTCAAACACTCCTGCAAACATCACAACTTCACACGGTATTAACGGCAGAGCAGCGCAAATTAATAACAGTTTTGAAATCAACTCCATTTATTTTAACGAATAAGGGTATGAAATGTGCATCTAATTTTTATGATCCTTTTCACGCAGTGTTTTCTCACATGTGTGATGAAAGTGAATTTCCGCCAGCACCCTTTAATACCATCAACTGGAACAGTTTCATGAAAATTGTAGGACTGAGGACGGAAGTTACCGGAAACTTATTTGTGGAGTTCGCAGAAAAAGTGGCCAGAAAAGGTTCAATTTGTGTTACTGAAGATGTTCAGGAAATGTCTATGATTCTTATTAAATATTTGCTTGATTCAGAAAGTTTAAAATTTCAAACAAGCGAATATGAACGAATAGCAAACGTGAAGTTTATCCCAGCACATATTGTCTCGAATGAACTGGTATCCACATGTAAACAGTATTCGGATTGTACGAGACTAACATGCTTTTCCAAATCCATTCCAGCTTCATTCGAAATGTTATGCTGGACAAGCATGTCTCTGCTTCCGACATGGGCATGCAAGGAATCAATGAAATGGAGAGAATTGTCATCTAAACTTGGAGTATACTCAAAGCCACCAATTGAGAGGGTGATTTTACATTGTCAAAACATATGTGATACTCAGAAGAAAGTCTTGTCTGGAAAGACTCCTGAAACATTCAGCACAGATTTTTTAAAAGATGTTTTGGAGTCGATTTATAGCCACTTACTCCAACATAAGCACGAGGATCCTGGTATGAAAGAAAAACTTAAGCATACTCCTCTTGTATTGATTCCAGACAGCCGAATTCTTTTACCTGTCAGGAACATCGTTATAGAGTTAAGTGAAGAGGATGCTGTTGAACCCTATTTGTATAGGGCACCTGTGTACTATGGGAAATACCATGGCCTTTTCAGTTATTTAGGTGCTGAGAAAAAGGTCACATGTAATCATTATTTCACGGTTTTGGAGGCACTATATCAGCAACAAAAGGGTTCCAATGAAAAGTTGTTACTTCATGAGCGAAGAATTGTCAAGAAAGCTATTGCCAATCTCGTGAAGCAACTGGCAGTTATGGCATATAAAGCAAAAGATCTAGATGTTGGGACTCTGTATTTGCCTAACCGTGACCTTGTACTCAAAGATGCCAGAAGTTTAATAGTATCGGACCTGAAATCAGCTGAAAAACGACTGGTGGAATGTAAGTTAGATTTCTTTATCGGGTTCATTGAACTTGAGATAGAAGTGCCTAATCCGCGACCAATAATAAAAGCCTTGCCAGACCGTTGTCGTCCTAAACTTTTAACAGAAATTGCAAAAAATGAGATTGATATGTCGAAAATGACTGTATTGGAAAGCAGCAATCATGCCGAATGCATAGAACACTTTCTGCACTCCGCCGAGTTTGTGCATGGTATTCTGAGGCTCATTAAGCATATACAAAATGGAAAGAAAGAACAGTTTACAAGGGATGATGAAGTGAAAATTGAACATGATTTGCGATATTTAAAGGTCAGAGAAGTCAAAGGGCTGTACACGTATCTAGCTTTAAATGGCACGATAATCCAATCGTCACAGGAGAAAGAAACTTGGTCCATTGATCAGAAAGCTGCCGAAAACACGGTACGATACACTCTGTATTTTCAATCAGACAGTGACAAGGAAATGAATGACGAACAAGTTTATAAGATGGTTCTAGATGGAATACATAAAATGGTCACATGCTGCATTGAACACTCGCTTGGTATAGTCATGGCAAAGAGTCTAGAGTTGTATGCTATTTTGAATTGTTACATGGGAATAAAAAGCATAGATGAGACACTTGATAAGCAGGAGATTGATCCCTTTAACTGTTCCCAAAATTTGTCACGCTCTATATTTCCTCGCCCTGGAACATACGTTCCCAAAGAATTCCATGCATTCCTCGAGCAAGGTTTTTCAGAGTTCCAAAAACATGAGTATGATTCTTTAGCATATGAACTTGAAGATGATATTCGTTCGCCAGATAATGCTGAACCTGTTTACATCTATGTTCGCATTATTCGTCCTCACACGGATCCTAGCATGTTTGGAATAAGAAAGCAGTACCTGATTGACATCGGATATCCCGAAAGAGAACATATTACAGTCTATACATATACGCTATTCAAATTTGAACGAAAACAAGACCCAACGTCGCAAGAGCTCATATCTTCAGATGTCATACCAGTTGATTCTCTCCCCATTGATATCACATGCAGCCAAATCAGAAATCTTCTACGTGAAGCGTGGAACCTAGCGACTGAAGAACGGCATCGTATTTTAAGACGTCTTATGCTCAGATGGCATCCAGACAGGAATATTGGACAAGAGGAATATTGCACTAGAGTATTCACATACATCAGAGAAATTGTTTTGAGGTTGGACCGTGGGCAGTCATTAGAGGGCGTAAGCACTAATAAAAGAGACTATGAGGCAATGAATGCATTTACCGGTACTGTATATGAGGATCTTGGCAGAAGAGTTAACAGAAGAAGCGAGGTATATAGACAGCAACACACAGAACAACAAAACACTTTCTACCATGCGCACACAAGGATACATGCTGGTCGATCATCCTGTCCTGTTCTCCCCGCCCCTGACCAACCAAATGCTCGACGCTGGATGTTGCAGGCCAAGAAAGACCTATTATCAGCTAAGGAGTTTCATCCATTAGTTGAAAATATTCCAGCCTTCAACTGGATCTGTTACCATTGTCATCAGGTAAGTGCCTTTCTCAGGACGTAGTTTAGTCATGTATGTTATGAATGTTAAATGGTGAGAGATCAGTGTGGAACCTTGTGCAAACTGTTGTACTAATGAAAGTGAAAGTTTTATAAACAAATGTATAATGTTCAGGTTGTTATGCATTTGACAACCCTAGGTTCTGAAACATGTACGTTCATGATAAAAATAATTTCACGGTAAAGTATAGGAAATGATACCCCATTGCCACATATCCTTGAAATGATTACAGTCAAGAGCATTAACAGATTTACAGATCTGAGGTGGGGGGTAACTGTAAGCATGTAGTTTTCTTAAAATTAACCATCAGGAAGAATGTGTAGATTGCAATGAGAACAGTGAGTTAGTTTGTGAAAATTTAATGTGAAACATTTGTACTCCTGAACAATTTTAAAGCAGTTCACATATTTCCAGTGACTTTATTAAATTTCATATACCATTTGTATCTTTTTGTTCTGCTTTCCTATATGTTTCAACAAATAGTGTGCTCGTTTAAGAACAGTGTCTCAATACTGAAACCGGTAACAAAAACAAAACAAAACAAAATAATACTATCTCTGATTGTTCAATAAATGTCAAAACAACTCTAGGAAACATCTACTTAGATTTCGGATTTATTTCCACGTAACCAGGTGGAAATGGCAAAGTTTAAAATTTTTACGCTTTTAAGGCCTGTGAATATGAAATGATCATAACAATGTGACTAATTCGTAACAATAACCTCACATCATGGCATTGCCCTGATTATTATTTCAGATATGAATATTTGTGAAAAGTTGACCTCATAACACAATATGCCTGAACTATGGGGAAACATGTTCTCTTCACCTGTTACTTTTGCTTCATTCAGTGATTTTTAGGGAATTGTGAACATATATGATACAAATTATGACAGTTTCTTGGACAGTAACAAAAGAAACCCTTATCCATTTATCAGGAAGAAGATATACAAAATATGAAAGTTTTGAACATTTCTTTGACAGTAACAACAAAATCCTTTATCAACTTATCAGCAAGATGAATGGTTTTGGTGACTGTCAACAGTTTTTCTGTGCATGCATTTTAATTTTTTTAAATTCATGTATTCTTATATAATATGTCCATTTCTGTTTAAGTTTATGCCATGCACATTGAGTTTCTCAATTGTGCTTAAACATTGGAATTTCATGCCTTGCTTAGGTAGATTCTGGTTTTCAGCACTAAATTTTTTAAACCTACTTTTTGTATCTATTTATGTTATAAAATTCGGACTAAGTAAATGTTCATGCAAGAGTAACAATAATTTACAGTATTTCTTAAGAAAACATCTGCTGGAAAAGGTGTTGAACTCTCAGGCTTTGCTCGTGGGTAAAATCATTCCATTGTGCTCCTGCAAACATTTGTACACAGCAAGCCATGAATTATCCCAATATACTAACCAGTTTGCATAATTGTTCAGTTTTGTTAGTTGTGATTTATATTTCCTAACTCATCTCCATCCTACAATAGGCGATAGAGAAAGCTTTGAAGGCCGCTGTGTATGCAAAGGATGCAAACAAGATGGACCTGAAAAGTCAGCAGCTTGTCAACATTGCCACTAAAGGTAGCTTGAGCCAAGATCTCATCCGTTTAGCCGGTAAAATGGAATCATGTACAGGAGTAGAAACCAGGATGAGGTACCCTGACTCCATTTCCAGGACTCATATTCCAGCAGAACTGTATACCGATGTACATGCCAGAACTGCCCTTGAAATAGCGGAGGAAGTTATACAATTGGTGGATGAAAATTACATCAACTGAAAGTGAGTACATGAGAAGTGGGTGTACAGTTTTGCTACCAACTTTAAATTTGGGATTGGTTTTGGCAAATAACACAATAACAGACCATGGCCTGTTGTAACATAAACTGTCAGAGTCATCTCCTCTCTACTTTGTACATACATACTTGAGTACTTGAAATGTACTCTCAACTCTATTGACACATGGATAGATGACATTCTGTAGAATGAGAGTACCTTTTATCTGGTTACCTTCTGGTAGATTAACTTTAATAAAGTCGTATAGCTTTAACAACACCATAATCTACCAGTATACCCCTTTTTTATTTCAGTTTCTGTCAGATTTGTAATTATTTCATTAACAAGTTCTCTACGTTTCGAGATATTTACATTCGGTACAGTCAGATATATTTCTTTTCAGTTTCTAAAATACTCACTTATGTCGCATTAGTCAGACAGTTTTAGGAGTCAAAATTAAATAACTAATAAAGGTGTAAATTTGTAATTAGACTGTATTAGAACTTTAGAAAAAAGCATAATTGACTATTTTTTCTTTACATGCATGAATTCACTCATAATACCTTATATGGTAACGTCAGAAATGTATTAGAGTGTTATTGTCCTATTAACAAATTTCACTTATCAATCACTGAGTATCAGTCAAATGTTGTTTATTGCATATTTAAATTATCTGCTAGCTACATGTTCCCTTTCAGCATGTATCTGTCATGCAGTGCTACCTTTTATACTGAACTTGCCTAAAGTATTGCCTAATGGTTAAACACCTAGACAGCTTACACAGCACAACATGAACAGACTTAATGTTTTATAACTTCATTATGGGGCCCCGAGTGACCAAGTGGTCTAAATCGCTCACTGTCACGGATCACTGCCAACTCACCTCTGTCTGTGTGGGTTCGAGTCACAGGCTTATCTATCATGGTTACGTGAGAAAGCGTGCCAATAGCTTCTCATGGGTAGGTGCTTATTCCCGGAGATTTTCAGGGTTCTTCTTCCACCAGTTTCATTAGCCACCATGTATAGCCTATCTTGTGCTGAAAAATGGCATTAAACACACCAACAACAACAACAACAACAACATAACTTCATCATCTTTCTTCCAAATGTGTAAGAGTTTACTTTCAAGTGACACTATATTTATAACAGAGTGATATAATCATGGAAAGGAAATCTTTGTATGCTATGCATATAAGTAGACGTGGTTGTTTTGATTCTGTTGACTCAACAGTTAGAATGTTGTCACAAATTCAAATGAACAGATTCCATACCTGTTTAGAAGTCTAACTTAGTCTTTGACAGTAGAGTTACCATATCTCTATAGCATTTTTAGATTCCAAATATCCAGAGCATTATTAGATGCCTGCTATCTGTAGCATTATTAGATGCCTAATAACCAAATGATAACATTAGCAGAGACTTTATAGCCATAACAATATTAGAAACCTAATATCCCTTACATTATTATTATGTATAATATCCAGAACATTACTAGATACATGATCTCCAGAACAATATTAGATACCTAATATCCATAGAATTATTAGATACCCAATATATGTAGCATTATTCAATGCCTAATATACATAACTTTATTAGATGCCTAATATCTGTAGCATTATCAGATGTCTAGTATCTGTATCATTATTAAATGCCTAATATTCATAACATTATTAGATGCCTAATAACATAACATTATTAGATGCCTAGTATCTGTAGCATTATTAGATGCTTAATATCCATAGCATTGTTAGATACCTAATATCCCTAGCATTATTTCAGACATCAGTAAAAATACTACACACATCTTTCTAAATTCATCTAACATTTGTGGAACATTCAACTTTTTTCCTTTTATTTTTTTCTTCTTCAGACTTTTACGATAATCTGCCTCTATCACAGACCCAGAACCATGAATGAAAATTTGGATTATTCTTATAGTTGCACAGAGTTCAGGAATTTTATTATTAATATTTTCCTGTGATATTATATGGGAATATAATAAGAAATCTTGAGATGTAATAATGGTACCTTAATTATGGACCTTGGAGGTAATGTCCAGATATTACATTGTATGCAGTGTAAATACACACTAATATTGATGATGTGTTTAAGTTGTATTCCTGGGAAACTAAAATTTGGTTCATGTAAAGGTATATATATATATATATATATATATATATATATATATATACACATGTGTATATATATATATATATATATATATATATATATTGTGAAAACATTAAATATATTGGGTTTAATATCATAAAGAACATAATTTGTTTCTTTAAATTCTGCTATTGAGGCAAGCCAGAGAAAGCTTGTGCCATCAACCCTCCTGGAGATGCCCCACTCATCCCTTTTTCCTGATACAAATGAACATTCCATGCAAGAATTGTCCTCATCAGCCACCTGTGCATGCATAGAACAGAGCTAGCCTCTCCAACCCTAGGATGACTAGAGTGGTCCTCATCGACTCGACGGATGAACAACAACAATGTATGATTTATTGGATCGGAGTGAAAGCTTCTTTCCCTGTATATATTGTATATAAGAAATAATGTATGAAATTTTTATTTTGAAAGCAAAGATGAGCATTCTCTCACAACTATTTCAAATTTCTTAGGTCATATTACTGTTTGGGCTAAAATTTTCATCCTGCACTGTTTAGGTCGTATTACTTTGTGGGACTAAAATTTTCATCCTGTGCTGTTTGATAAATATGCAGAAGGAGCGATGGAGAGCGATTTCAAAATACATTCTGATTATGCACATCATTCATCGCTTGTTTCAGTGTAACGTTGATATTGTATTAACTGTTAGACTGAGATGAAAACTGTATTATTTTTTTTACTTTTTATTAAAACTTTGCTTTCAGGAAACTGGCTATATTTAGTGAGTTGCTTCCTTTTTGCTTATTATGATTAACATATGTTAATAAATACTTTATTTAAGGAAATATGTAATGTCATCTGCACCAGCATGGTGGTTGCATGGGACAAACAGATTTGTTTATGGTACTGCTGTAAATACATGCATGTATGTATGTATATATATATATCTTTTTTTTAACTCTGTTAATTTTTTTTAGGTTTATGCTTGATTGCAGTATATTATGAATGATAGTATAATGTCATCACAGTAATTGTGTAATTGTCCTTTAATATTTCTATATAATATTTTTTTCTTCTGGCAGACATGTATATAAAATTTTACATGTAATCAATGAAAAGGCAATACATGTACTTATGCTTTATAGTAGTTATTGATACACATGTTTGTTTATAGTAGTCATGGGTATATATGGTTATTTTTAACAGTCATGGATACATACAGTGTAAAGTAGTCAGGCATACATATGGTTTTGTAGTTGTCATGGATACATACAGTTTTATAGTAGCCAGGATACATATGGTTTTATAGTAGTCAGGATACATATGGTTTTATAGTAGTCAAGGTTAAATATGGTTTTATAGTGGTCAATGATACATTGTGTTTTATGTTAATCTTGGATACACATGGTTTTATGGCAGTCATTGATACATATGGATTTATAGTAGTCACATACATATGGTTTTATAGCAGTCATGCACGCAAATATTTTTATAAAAGTCATGGATACATAAGGTTAAATAGAAGTCATGGATACATATGAATTTATAGCAGCCATGGATACATATGTATTTATAGCAATCATGGATACATATGTATTTATAGTAATCATGGATACATATGTATTTATAGCAGTCATGGATACATAAGGCTTTATAGCAGTCTTGGATACATATGGCTTTATAGCAGTCTTTGATACATATGGCTTTATAGCAGTCTTTGATACATATGGATTTATAGCAGTCATGGATACAGATGTATTTACACCAGTCATGGATACATATGTATTTATAGCAGTCATGGATACATATGG
The DNA here is from genome assembly GCA_028554795.2 of Sinohyriopsis cumingii. Taxonomy (NCBI): domain Eukaryota; kingdom Metazoa; phylum Mollusca; class Bivalvia; order Unionida; family Unionidae; genus Sinohyriopsis; species Sinohyriopsis cumingii. The sequence continues at coordinate 15,715,134 of CM068837.1, read as the reverse complement.
CTTTATAGCGGTCATGGATACATATGTATTTATAGCAGTCATGGATACATATGGCTTTATAGCAGTCATGGATACATATGGCTTTATAGCAGTCTTTGATACATATGGATTTATAGCAGTCATGGAAAAATCTGTATTTATACCAGTCATGGATACATATGTATTTATAGCAGTCATGGGTACATATGGATTTATAGCAGTCTTTGATACATATGGATTCATAGCAGTCTTTGATACATATGGCTTTATAGCAGCCTTTGATACATATGGATTTATAGCAGTCATGGATACATATGGATTTATAGCAGTCTTGGATACATATGGATTTATAGCAGTCATGGATACAGATGTATTTACACCAGTCATGGATACATATGTATTTACACCAGTCATGGATACATATGTATTTATAGCAGTCATGGATACATATGGCTTTATAGCAGTCATGGATACATATGGATTTATAGCAGTCTTTGATACATATGGATTTATAGCAGTCATGGAAAAATCTGTATTTATACCAGTCATGGATACATATGTATTTATAGCAGTCATGGATACATATGGATTTATAGCAGTCTTTGATACATATGGATTTATAGCAGTCTTTGATACATATGGCTTTATAGCAGTCTTGGATACATATGGATTTATAGCAGCCTTGGATACATATAAATTTATAGCAGTCATTTATAAATATGGATTTATAGCAGTCATGCACTTTCTGACAATAGCTTAGATTGATTACAATATTATATACTTCATAAGTTAATGACAAGGAAGATATTTGAACAAATTTATGTGTCTTAACATGTTACATCATTGGATTTTGTTTAGGCAGGAGTACTTGTAAATAAACCATCACTAACTCAGGCAATAAAATTGTGCAGAAAATCTAACTCTTTCTGAGTTTTGAATAAAATAAGTAGCCTACATTTTATATTGTTTACAACATCTACATTTTATATTGTTTACAACATCTACATTTTATATTGTTTATAACCTCTATGTTTTATGTAAGTATAATGATATGACCAATCAGCTGATATGTAAAGTTGTAAATAATGTTCCAATTATTGCTTTTCAGAGTTCTATGAGTGAAGTCTGAGTAATAACAAAATGGGCATGATATTCTCATTTTTATGTCATCAATGATATGCCTTTATATATATATATATATAGCTGTACAAAATTATTACTGTCAGAATCTGAATTTTAATGTATATTTCGATTTAAACAATAGTAAAATTGTAAAGTATTCAAAAAATAGCAATATTTTATAGTATTCAAACAATATAAAAATTGTACAGTATTGAAACAATAGTAAAATTGTATAGTATTCAAACAATTGTAAAATTGTACAGTATTCAAACAATAGAAATATTGTACAGTATTCAAACAATACTAAAATTGTACAGTATTCAAACAGTTACAATATTGTACAGTATTCAAACAATAGTAAAATTGTACAATATTCAAACACTATGAATATTGTACAGTATTTAGATAATAGTAAAATTGTACAGTATTGTACAGTATTCAAACAATAGCAAAGTTGTACAGTATTCAAACAACAGTATTGTACAGTATTCATGCAATATAAAAATTGTACAGTATTCAAACACTAGCAATATTGTACAGTATTTATACAATAGTAAAACTGTACAGTATTCAAACAGTAGGAATGTTGTACAGTATTCAAATAACAGTAAAGTTGTACAGGATTAAAGCAATAGTAAAATTGTTCAGTATTCAAACACATATGATAAACATGCTATCATGTTGCATACAATAAATCATCTGTTTATATTACATTAACATATGTATGTATAGTTAGATATTGGTATGCATACTTTGTTATTGCAATCTTTACCCATATCATGCTTCACTGAGTCCATTTATTGCTCTTTATGTATGTTTTTAAATGTGAGCTTCTCTACATTCAGTCAGATGTAAAAGGCCAGAATTGCAATGTGTAAGTATATTAATTTCTGATATGGCATGAATTTCTCTTTTATATTTTGATGGACTGTAAAAAAATATATATAAAACATTCAGAGGGGAGGGTTATGACTTAAGGCACAGCAACACAAATAGGCTATTTAATACAAAGGCAGTTGGAGTAAAGTGCCTTTTCTGAGGTCACACCATGGTAACTGTCTTGAACTGATCGAATGGAAGGATTTGAACTGGCAAACATTTAGTTCAAGTCTGTCAGACTAACCACTGAGCATGTGGCTCTGTTAAACTAATAAATATACAGTATGTAAATAAAGATTTGGATTTGGATTTTTTTTATTTACGTAGTTTTAACAATTTTTCAGTCATATCGCTACGATGTCTGCAATGTGGCAGTTTATAGTGATGTCTAGTTCTGGGGCATCATGCCGCAGACATGTAGCATGATGTCCAACCCAGTCACATTATCCTGACACTGGGCCAACCAGTCCTAACACTAACCTCTTAATGCCGAGCGCCAAGCGAGGCAGCTGTTACTACCATTTTTGTAAGTCTTTGGTATGACTCGGCCGGTGATCGAACCCACGACCTCCTGCATCCGAGGCGGACGCTCTAACCACTAGGCCATTGTAAATAAAGAAATACTCCATAAAATGTAATGATGACAAATGTATATATGATATTTATAAGGTTGTTTTTTTTACCTCGCTTGTACTTATGTTGACTTTAAAATATTTATATTCCATAAACAAAATGTTCACAAATATTTTTTCAAAGACACTTGATTCCTGACACGATATAATATATGCATATGAAAACATATTCATAGTGTTTATGTACATGTCACTGAAATAGTTGCATATTCATATGAAAACATGTTCATAGGGTACATGTACATTTCATTGAAATAATTGCTGAAATTTTTATTGACTCGGCAACTAAAATCAGACTGAAATGAGACTAAGTGAAATAACATCTTTTTGTAAATATTTTTTCTTTTTTAAAAAAAAGACATTTCTTTTTTATACCCAAATTTGTAGATTAGTAATTAGGAAATGAATGTCTTAACATATTAATAATTGTCTCTTTATACATTCAGTTTCATGCCTTGAAACAGTCATATTGTCTTCGAGAACTTGTACACAATGATTTTCAGCGACTTTGCAGTATGCAATATATATAAATTTGTAATACTTACTCTAAATAACATGCAGCATATCAATACAAAATCGGTAATACTCACCAGAAACATTCGGCAATATATCAATACTTAACCTAGAGAATATGCAGTATATTTTAGTACAAGTCAGTAATGCTTAGCCTAGACAGTATGCAGTATATTAATACAAGTCTGCAAAACTTAATCTGGACACAGTTCAGTATATCAGTATAAATTGGTAATACATAACCTATACAGTATGCATTATATCAGTATAAATTGGTAAGACATAACCTAGACAGTATGCAGTATATCAGTATAAATCGGTAATACATAACCTAAACTGTATGCAGTATATCAGTATAAATTGGTAAAACATAACCTAGACAGTATGCAGTATATCAGTATAAATCGGTAATACATAACCTATACAGTATGCATTATATCAGTATAAATTGGTAATATTTTACCTAGACAGTATGCAGTATATCAGTATAAATTGGTAATACATAACCTAGACATTAAGCAGTATATCAGTATAAATTGGTAATATTTTACCTAGACAGTATGCAGTATATCAGTATAAATTGGTAAAACATAACCTAGACAGTATGCAGTATATCAGTATAAATTGGTAATACATGACCTAGACTGTATGTAGTATATCAGTATAAATCAGTAATACATGACCTAGACAGTATGCAGTATATCAGTATAAATCAGTAATACATGACCTAGACAGTATGCAGTATATCAGTATAAATCAGTAATACATGACCTAGACAGTATGCAGTATATCAGTATAAATTGGTAATGCATAACCTAGACTGTATGCAATATATCAGTATAAATCAGTAATACATGACCTAGACAGTATGCAGTATATCAGTATAAATCGGTAATGCATAACCTAGACAGTATGCAGTATATCAGTATAAATCAGTAATACATAACCTAGACTGTATGCAGAATATCAGTACAAGTCTGCAAAATTTAATCTGGACACGGCTCAGTATATCAGTATAAATTGCTAGTACATGACCTAGACAGTATGCATTATACATGCATAAGTATAAATTGGTAATACTTTATCTAGACAGTAGGCAGTATATCAGTATAAATTGGTAATACATAACCTAGACATTATGCAGTATATCAGTATAAATTGGTAATATTTTACCTAGATAGTATGCATTATACATGTATAAATTAGTAATACATAACCTAGACAGTATGCAGTATATCAGTATAAATTTTATAATTTAGTATAAATTTCTGATACTTTATCTAGGCAGTATGCAGATTATTATGACAAGTCAGCAATAATAAACTTAGTGTGTAGTACATCAGTATAAACTATTAATTCTTTATCTAGACAGTATGTGGTATATCAGCATAATTGGTAATATTTTATCTAAACAGTATGCAGTGTATTACATGTAATACAAATCGGTAATATTTTATCTAGACAGTATGCAGTGTATTACATGTAATACAGATCAGTAATATTTTATCTAGACAGTATGCAGTGTATTACATGTAATACAGATCAGTAATACTTTATCTAGACAGTATGCAGTGTATTACATGTAATACAAATCGGTAATACTTACCCATGGCAAAATTACATTTTGTATATACATATGTTTGTGAATATTGAACATGAGTGGTTTTTTTATTGAAGCTTGTAAGGTGATATAAAGTAAAACCTGTCAGAAAAACTTCAGATGTTTCATTTATGAATTTATTTCTATGTATATTTGGTAAAGATGTAGTTTTCTTGTGCAAGTGTCAAGTATGCATATATATATATATATATATATATATATATATATATATATATATATATATATATATATATCTCAAGTGTATTAGTTCCCAATGTTTTTGTTTATGTACAGATGTCTAGATGTCGCTCAGACATTGCTTTCAGTGTTTATGTTTAAATTTTTTACATTTAATGAAAAAAATTGCAATTTTCTTTGGTTAAAAAAACATTGATGAGAGCAAAAATGGTGTTAAATGTACCTGCCATACAATACTTAAATGATCGTTAATACGTTTACATTCATGAGCACTGCATATAGCTTGACCAAGTGACATGACATAGTTAGCTTTCCATTATTAAGTCTGTTGTGTAAATTGGAAAGAAAAACAATGACATGTATGCACCCTATATCTCAAAATAGAAATCTTGTAAACACTTGGCTTAATAATGAGCACTTATCAATAGACTGGACAAGCTTGGCAACTTTGCTACAGACTTCAGAAAATCTACATCATTAATATTTCTGGAATTCTGGTTACCGTCCATGCAATGATGCTATTATTATTTTACTTTCCTAATGTGATGTTTACCTTATTATGCATTGAAATGTATCAGATTAGTTTATTTGATTATTCATTTTAATTAATAATAGTGGGTGTGTTATAATGTGATGAAAATAAATATGAAAGGCTGTTCTGATGTCAGTGCCAAGCCTTGATTCAATCGACACCAATCGAACCAGTCAGCTTCTTATTATTGATGGGTTTTCATTGATTTAATTGATGGGGGTGGGGACCAGTAGTGCAGGCTTAAGTCAAGTCTTGACTCGCAAATAGGAACAAATGATCAGTTCTAACTGGTGGTATCTTAAAATAGTTCAAAGGATAGATCAATGTTCAGTTAGGTACAGTATAGTAGGATCTAATTAAAATGACAAAAATAAGAACAAATATAATGTGACAATATTAATTTTAACATAGAGTTTTAAAAATTAAAATATAATAGTGAATATTATTTTCTAATGATTATGTTAACAATATTATGTTGTTATAATTATATAATATCAAGGGATTTGTTTCTTAAGATTAAAGTAATGTCTACATTTCATGCAAGGCCATAATTTTACCATCAGTATTGCATAGTATTTTGTACCATAGATATCTTGCTTAAAGAGTCTTAATGGAATTCAGAATCCAAAACAACGAACCATTTGATATGTGGCACAGTTATACTGTGAGTCTACAAATACTTCTCCTGAACCGCAGGTGGAGTTTCAAGAAACTTTGAAGTTATGTTATCCACATGGTAACCATCTTTCGGAGGGGTGCCATTCTACGATTCTTCAATCCATGTTAGATCTCAGTTTCAGTGCACTTACATGTATACATTAATGAGTATAATTGGTTTTATGTATACCTTAATGTATATAATTGGTTTTATGCATACCTTAATGTGTATAATTGGTTTTATGCATACCTTAATGTGTATAATTGGTTTTGTGCATACCATAATGTGTATAATTGGTTTTATGCATACCTTAATGTGTATAATTGGTTTTATGCATACCTTAATGTGTATAATTGGTTTTATGCATACCTTAATGTATATAATTGCTTTATGCATACCTTAATGTGTATAATTGGTTTTATGCATACCTTAATGTGTATAATTGGTTTTATGCATACCTTAATGTGTATAATTGGTTTTATGCATACCTTAATGTATATAATTGCTTTATGCATACCTTAATGTGTATAATTGGTTTTATGCATACCTTAATGTGTATAATTGGTTTTATGCATACCTTAATGTGTATAATTGGTTTTATGCATACCTTAATGTGTATAATTGATTTTACATATACCTTAATGTGTATCATAGATTTTATGTATACCTTAATGTGTATAATTGATTTTACGTATACCTTAATGTGTATAATTGATTTTATGATAACATAACCTATTAATATGTCGAGGATCATGTAGCAGATAGTCTTTCATGACCAAATCTATTATCTTTGTTAATTATTATTATTATTATTATTATTTACATATTATTATTGTTGTTGTTATTATTAGTTACATATTATTATTATTATTTACATATTATTATTATTATTATTATTACTATTATTATTTACATTTTATTATTATTAGTATTATTTACATATTATTATTATTATTATTATTATTATTTACATATTACTGTGTCCTGGTACTGAATTTATTAATTTTAAGTGCTAACTTGACTTTATATATATATATATATATATATATATATATATATATAACATCTATTAGCATTTGTGCATTATGTTCATCTGAATACAGCTTTTCATTTCTTTGAATAAGACACTCAGAGATATGTGGTAATTTTAGCACTAATTTTGTAAATACAGTTTTTTCTTTTTCTTTCGTATAGCAAATACTTTTTGAATATGTCATGAATATCATGCTATCATAATATATAGAATTAGTTGATCAAAGTTGTCAGTGGCTTTTTGGGATCAAATGTATTTTTGGAAAATTAAGTACAGAGTGATCTAAAATCATGCACTGCCTGATTTCAGTAACTTAATCAGTAAATTATTTTAGCTACTGGCTAATTATATATGAAAATTGTCCACTTTTAGGTTATTGTATTTTTAAAACATTTTAACTGGACACAGATGCCTTAAGTATTGAATTAAAGTATTTGTTTTTTACATACGGATACTTTCAAGTTGGCTTGCATTCATCTGAGTTGTAAATGCGTCTTTAATGAAATCATAAAGCATAGTATCTTTGTTTCAAGTGTGAACCATATTAGAAGATGAGATAATGTTCTTAGAAACTTTTGATGGATATCTCCTTAAATAATTTAACACTTATAAGTAAATTGGTTACGAATAGTTAGTTAAATTGTATCTCAAAATCGTTGTGCACTTAGCTGACAAGATAGTAAGTCACTGTATTCAATATGGCAGACAATGACGTTTCATATGAAGAAAAAAACCCACCTTTTGGGGAAACTTTTATTACATAACACGCTATCTATTTTGGCAGCATGATTTTAGTTGCTCCTGTACGTAATTATTGCCATAATTAAGTGATCAAGGTGATTGTTTTCTGAAATCAAGCATTGATTGCTTAATAATCTAATATTATATTGACTGATTCCTGATATACAGTAGTTTCTTCATATAACGAGTCGAGCTATTTAAATAGTTCAGATACAGCCATCAACAATTTTAAACCCAGCAAAAGAAATAAAAGGTAATAATACTAAAAGGACTAGAGTGGACAATAACAAGGGAAAATTCTTACTTAGGTTGAGCCTAACTTTAGGCACCATGGAGAAAAGTTGTTTTGTATCGCAATCCTATTGGCTGAGTGACTTCATTTATTAGCTAGCATTTTGGACAAGTAGAGCCTGACACCTGACTGATCACCTGTCGGTGTCTGTTGAAACGTGCAAAAGGCTACGTAACCCACAAATTCATGTGATACTAGGTCAACAAATAACTGTTTGGTTTATTATTATTTAATTGATGGGATAGATAATAAAACTCCATTCGCTGGATCAATCGCAACCCACACGGGGTGTATTCTACCTACCATACTAAGTCCTACGGATTAGTTTGAAACCTGGGCATTTCATACTACTTTCTACAGATCATCTTGGCATTGAAGACAGCTTTTGCATATCCGAATGAATCTGAGCTTTTGCATATCCGATTGAATCTGAGTGTTTGCATATCCGAATGAATCTGAGCTTTTGCATATTCGAATGAATCTAATATATTGAGGAAATGCTGTGTATAATATCTTTGTTGCATTGTTGTATATAATTTGGATATATTCGATGTTATGGTGTGAAACCTACCAACATGATTGGTATGAATTTGTTTGTGCTTTGTTTCGTTTCTTTTTGCTTTTGTTTGGTTTCGCTAAAACGAAGTTACATTTTATGTTTGAGCAAGATTAAGCTGGATGGTGAAAAGGATATCTTTAAAGTTTTTAAATATATAATTAGATATCTTTAAAGTTTTTAAATATATCTTTAACTCCTACGATGGGAAAAAAAGAGAATTAGGGTTTGGTGGTCTAACTGTTATTGGTATCATATTCAGATCCACTTACAGTGGAATTTATATATAAAGATCACTCAAGGGAACATCCAAACTTTGTCCTTTGTGGAATTGTGTAAATCGTTTTTCTACACAAACATATTCCTTAATATTCTAGTTTTCTGTTAGACAGGATTCCCTTTATCAGTAATTTTTGTACATTTATACAATCACAGTGAAAGATGTACATAAAAGATCCTCCATTATATACTTGCTACTTACGTTTTGTAAAATTACGAATAAGGATTTACAAATCTTCTACTTCAACAGCTTATTTTATTTAAAAGTGTCCACTTATACAAGTTGCACTGTATCCATCGTTTTCTCTTTTAGATACTTGTGGTGAATCGTTTCTTTAAAGAACACTAAAGAGACAACATCATTTATCCTTTTGTGGAAGATGTTATTTAAAATAAGGTTCATCATATACATAACTGTTAGAGAATGGGTTTCTATAAATAGTCCTAAGTAAATGTGTATTCTCTACTAAAAGGTGGTGTTTATATGATTCTCAATTTCGGATCCTTGATTATAAATGTGATATACATTGAAAAGTTTTGAAGAAATAGAAAGTTAATTATAAATCAAGAAAAAGATATATACAGAAGTTTGTATCGTTTTCACGCTTGAGTTTGACATGTTTGTCTATGCGAATGATACATTGGTCTTCTCAGTATGTATGTTTATAAACTGTATGCCTTAATGTGATTCTTCTAGCTTTTAATACAGCTTTTAATACAGCTTTTAATGTTAAGACAAGTCCATCTAAAAAAATTAGGTAATGGTGCGATGATATTTAAAATTGATTATTGATATCTCGGACAAGCTATGCAATGACCTTCCCGTTGTTATTTATCTCAGTTATGTATTCAAAAGAGTTATGACCAAAACGGTAAATTGAAGGACAGTATAATCGCGTCAAGCTAATATCAACGAATCTTCCTCCACAATGAGAACGATAAGATCAGTCCATGATCTTCCATTATATCGTGCGCAGCGCTGCACATGATCTGCGATTTGAATCAAGTATGACAATTTAGTTTTATAAAAAAAAGTATGTGGTCAACCTGTTATTTGTCTGTAGGTATTAACTGTTATTATTAGATCACCTGTCCGTATGTCCGACTAAGAGTATGCTATAGTTAGTGCATCGTTCATCTCTGTCAATCAAGCAATGATATTTTAAGCATGTTACCAAAAAAACCTGGAACAATTTCATCTACTTTTAGCAAAAAGCAATTTTGCATAATAATCTTTCAAACTTTGTAATGATGTCGAGAAATATGGACTCTGCTATTAGAGGTAAATTTAAATAAATAAGAAAAACTCGAAGCGACTTCTTTTTAAAAATACTGAACAGAATTTATTAAAATTTGACATAAATTCTCATGGTATACAAACCTATCCAGCTCTACAAATGGCATGGACCTATTTTCATATACTAAAAAGTAAGAAAAAGAGAAGTTAAATGATGTATGATAAAAATATTCAGCAGACTAGAATTAAATTAGACGGTAAATTTTCTTGCGGATTTGTGCACAACTTCTAATATGTTACCAAAGAACGCCGCCGTTACTAACAATGAAAATAAACCAAATTTTTCTCACATATCGCTGCTCTGAAATCGGACCATGTTTGACAGAAAGCACTCTGGTACGCGGAAATTTAAGTTTGTAGAAATAATACCGACTAGCCATAAAATATGGCCACTGCTGGTAAAATTAGAAGAAAACAATTATATTTCTTTTTCTCCACACCACTGAAATTATTATACTAAATTCAACATAAAGTATTTTGGAATGAATGCCTTTCAGTTTTAAAAGTGACCAATATCCAGCATGAAATATGGCTGCCATTAAAATGAGAAATATTCTTTAAATGGCAAATCTGTTGTTGTTGACGTCGTCGTCGTCGTCGTCGTCGTCGTTGTTGTTGTTCTTGTTATTATTATTATTATTATTATTGTTATCAAACAGTATTTTTCCAGCTTTAATATTTTGATTGAATTAAAATCTAACATAGTTGTTTCCGGTCTCCATGGAATGTGATCTACTGATTGTTTTTATAATAATAATGACACAGTAAATGAAGTGTCCCTTGCTTCTACATTTTGGCTACAGTTACAAATTATTTAACCTACTTTTCAGTCTTGAGTAAAATAAAAACAACCAACATATGAGTTCATTAGGCCATGCCTCAAAAAAGCTTAGAATTTACTTTAAAAATATAGAAGCTAAATTAATTTTTTACTATTCAAACTTTATATACTTGTATTGCCGCAGATGAGATCTACTGTTATGTCACAGTGCGGTCGCAGATGAGATATACCGTTATGTCACAATGCGGTCGCAGATGAGATCTACCGTTATGTCACTATGCGGTCGCAGATGAGATCTACCGTTATGTCACTGCGGTCGCAGATGAGATCTACCGTTAGGTCACTATGCGGTCGCAGATGAGTTCTACCGTTATGTCGCAATGCGATAGGAGATCAGTTTTACCGTTATGTAACTATGTGGTCGCAGATGAGCATATATTTTGGCTTTAAAGATTGCTAAGTGACAACAATGCCGTCATGGAAATTTACTGGCCAAACTTTTTGTAAATAAAATATACATAATTTGATTGAGCGGAACTTAATAAAGACTTTTCATCCATCATTTATGTTTTTTCTTCTTTTTGATATGACAGGTGCCATTTTATTTTAAATTGTTCCCTCTTCTTCTCTTCTTAATTGATGTCGTTTAAAGAATCAATCAATCAATAAAACCATATGTATCTGCCTGCTTTTCTTGCATGTATGTATGTATGTACGTACGTATGTATGTATGCATTATTATATGTAGATGTGTATGGGTATGTTTCTATGGATTCTTGTCTGTCATTCTAACTCTAATTCTGTATTAATACATTTCTCGTTAATCCACTCATAAATTGTTTCTAATTATGTTTAGCATTATGTACAATACTTACAATGAAAGACTGCATCACAAATATACCAGTTCATCCAGCAAGATTAGATATGTTTCTCCATACACAAACACATCCATCTGTATGTGTGGATGTATGTATGTAAGCAGTATCAGTGATATGCCACGAGGTTTATAATTTTTTTCATTAAACGGAAATGAGGCTTGCCGTTTCCTTTTAATGAAATATATATACAACGAGTGGTATATCGTTGATATGGACCGTTCCGGTGGCCTAGTGGTTAGAGCGCCCACCTCGGATGCGGGAGATCGTGTGTTCTATCCACGGCCGAATCATACAAAAGACTTACAAAAATGGTACTACCAGCTGCCTCGCTTGGCGCTCAGCATTAAGAGGTTAATGTTAGGACTGGTTGGCCTGGTGTCAGGATCATGTGACTGGGTGGAACATCATGCTACATGTTGCGCAATGATGCCCCAGTGCTAGACATCACTATATAGGACACACGGTACTAATTATACGGAAGAACTGTGAACCAGTCTAGAAATGGGTGAAGAAATAATAGAGTATTTACCGGTTTGGTGGTCCATAATTGATCAATAATGAAAATTAAAATTTTAGGAAAAATATCTTTTGAGAGCTTATCCTATATGTAATGTAAAAAAAATATTGACAAATTTCTACTGGTGCAATTTTAGCATTTTTACAGGCTTGATTCGGGAGTACTCAATACTGAAAGCAGCACCTGATTCATTTGGTGCAGAATCAATAATACGTGTTTCATGCACATGTATGTAAACAAAATGCCGCGGGTCATATGGTGTTCTCCACACATAAGCTTGCACCAAGGTTAGATGTGCATGAAGAATTATAGGTGTCATTATCAGCACCCATAAATTTTAAGTTATTGAATTTTGAATATGATAATGTTTCCATATGTTTACCATATACGATTATTATTCATAGCTGATAAAGTTATGCGAGCTTCGTTGCATACTCTCTCTCTCTCTCTCTCTCTCTCTCTCTCTCTCGTGTGTGTGTGTGTGTGTGTGTGATTTTGATTTTGATTTTTAACGTAGCTTTAACAATGTTTCAGCCATATCAATACGATGTCTGCAGTGGGACAGCTTATGGACTCGCGGTACTAATTCCACTCCAATGGTAAACATAATGTCCTGAATCTGCATTTTAAGTCAATTTCAGCGTGGAAATCTCCCCTTAAGCAACATAGGTCTGGGTCAGAAAATGGATGAGTGACAAATATGAATATCTGAGGGCAGTTTCGCTTCTTTTGGATTAGAACTTTTAATCAGTATACACTTTAGTTACTAATATTATACTACACACAAACATAAGTACATCGGAAATGTTGGAGAGATGTGCGACTAATCAGCCCAAGAGTCTTGACAACGCATAAAGACAACAAATTATGTTTTACAGTTGAAATTTTGTTCTCACTGGAACTGAAATCATTTCATTTCTACATAAATGCCCCAAAAATTGAAAATTAAAAATACAATAAATATTTTATACCTAGTCCCGCACAGTGACGAACAAGCTATCATACGTCCATCTCATTCCCTGTACTCACCGAGAGCATTCTGTGTCATATGGATGCATATCAAATGAAGTGAAAAATAATGGAATACTCGCTTTTTTGTTTATTGGGATAAACCAAAAAGCGAGTATTCCATTACTTTTCACTTCATTTGTGTACACTTTCCTTAAGAGCACTTAAAATACTTCATTTGCATAGGGATGCATCGTGGTGGCCACACCACGATGAGGCGCTGTTTCAATTGACCTTTTTATATATGTTCTTTACTGTTCTTCCTTTTTCTTCTTGCTTTATCACACACACACACACACACACACACACACACACACACACATGCGTGCATACTGTACATATACCTTATTTATATCACAAACAAGTACACATATTTGTCCTATGAGAGGAGTTCAGATTGACTACAGGCAACTGTGTTTTGACCGGATGAATGAACTTCTGACATGCCTGCCGAGTGTGTCCGCTACCAAATGTAGTTCTATGACTTTTGCAGCAATTCGCAATAGCCTTTGCATTTTTAGAAGTAGATTGTTTTCATTTTTGAGTTTATAATTTCGTTCACATTGATTAACTCAATATAAGACACGCTTATTTTTTAAACATGAAAGAATGTTTTAATGAAGAAAGTAGAGCACTTAAAACCTTGAACGTTCAGCGATTTTCGTATCGGCGCAAACATAGATATAAGTGTGGCGCAGAAGCTAAGCGAAAGGACGAACCAGCAAGAGGTAAATAAATATTTAACACATTTACAGCAGTCTATCAAAGTCATTATTCTGCTGTAATTTACCTTGCCACCGATCATAAAATGCTCTTTCTGAGTGTCTGTCTGTCTCTGTCTCTCTCGTGGGTTTGACTTAACTTTTACCATCATTCATTGGTCCAGAAACATCGTCGTATGATACAAAGCGTAACCTTGTATGATTGAAATCTTAAGGAAAGTGTACACATACCATAACGACTATCCATATTCTTGTAAGTAATTTGGTGTAAGATCAGTTTCAAGGTTTTCATCCTGACCAAATTCATTTTCTTTCTCACTCCAGATTTCTGCGTATTTTGTTCCTTTAGCATGAATGAGTGAAATGGTGGGGGCTGTGTGCGGAAAGCATAAAGGATTGCGATGAAATTTATTTACCATATGAGATTCCATTAGAAAACAGGGATTATTAATACTTTTTATCGTTATTTTCATACGTCATTAATGTTTAATGAATGGAAATTAATTAATGTCCTAGAATCATCAGCACACAGTTGCACAATGTTTATGTATGAGTATTATTGCACCATGGTCGGATCACAATTTGATACACCAATAGTACTTGTATATCAAATTGTTTATACAAACACTTTAAATGCCATGTTATTTGTAATGGTGTAACTTATATTATTTTAAGCTAATTAAGTGATGTGTGTCTCAGTAATTATGAATATTCTCGTGTGTGATGGTACACGTTTTCTCATACATAAACAATTAATTCGAGTCTGTGTGCGTGTGATTGGGATATTTGACGTATCTTTAAAACATTTTCTGTCATATCGCTATGATGTCTGCATTGTGGCAGTTTATAGCGATGTCTAGCACTGAGGCGTCATGCCGCAGACATGTAGCATCATGACCCACCCAGTCGCATTATCTTGACACCAGGCCGACCAGACCTAATACTAACCTCTTAATGTTGAGCGCCTAACGAGGCAGCTGTTAGTAGCATTTTTACGTCTTTAGTATGACTCGGCCGAGGTTCGAACCCGTGACCTCCCGCTTCAGTGGCAGACGCTCTAATCACTGGGCTACTGGAGACTTTGAAAACTCAATTAATAAAACTCAATTAATAAAGCAAAAACATAAACAAACAAACAAACAAACAATGAAAAACGTGACACAGGTTGAATTAGTCTGTTAAAGCCGTATGGGAAAATGTAGAGATACATGAGTATAAAACCTGTTTTATTTTTATACACATCTTAAATTTAAGAAAGGCTCAATTTCATCCACTGTATAAACGTTGCTATATTTTGAACAAATACAAACTTTCGCTTTCTTTTTTTTTACGTACATACCTTCTTCCTTATGACAATGTTAATTCTGCACATACACATATGCAACGCAAATGACAAATATGATCACTGGAAGGTACATCGAGACGAAATTCAATTGTTTCGACTTTTAATTTGTGCCATTAATGTGAACATTAAATATTGTCAGGCCAGTGAATGCCAGTATGCCTGAAAAATTCACCTTTTCTAGGAAGAAGAATTTGAGCACGTTTCCATTTCTGTTGAAATTTATTTTCCTTCCAGGATCGATTAAAAAGATTTTTTTAGTGGCTCTCCTATTGTTTCACTGACGTCTTGAAGCATTAAATGACTTATGTGATCAGACCCCTTGTCTTATTGACAGACGTGGACATTTTTAATATTTTTAATTTCTTTTTAGCAATAGCAATTTGTTTAGGGTATCCGACAATCTTTTTTTTAAATAAAGGGAGATAAGCATTACCATCAATAATAGTTGTAATTGAAGTAAAATAATCATTAAGTAACTTGACCTTTGTTTCTTCATTATAAATACAAAACGAAGCACTATATATATATATATATATATATATATATATATATATATATATATATATATATACATACATATCTAACTTTTTGATAGTTGGAATAGATTTTGACGGATTTATCTCTTTCAAAAGTGATTTTGCAATTTTCCTAAATATTTTAGGACCATTTTCCCTCATCATCTGAAAGACGTACCTCAATATTATCCATACACTGCCTCTGTTCATGCTGTTTACTTTATTCCTAATTTCTTTAAAATTATTCCATTCGATTGGCCAGCCACGATTGAAGGCAAATTTGCATTCTCTGTCTCATTTCCTTGCATCTTTTCTTAATTGGGAATCAAACCACGGTTTATCGGTTGGGATAATTGTTACACTTCTACAAGGAATAAATAAAGCTTAGAATCCAAATCCAAATAATGTTTGTGAATATATAAAGTTACAAACTTAGTATCTATTTGTGTGTGCAAATGATCTGCTCAGATAGTTCCTGTTATCAGAGCGTTGATTTTGTTAAATTTATATCTGGTATAGAAACGACGCTTGTAGTCCGCTTGTGGTTACACGTTAACACTGATTGCTACATTAGGAGCGTCATGGTCACTAAATTCTGTATCAATTTTTTTAAAAATGTAATTGTGAAGTATAGCTGTAGCACTACGTACAAAGACTGGATCAAACATGGCTTTGGTAGTAGACTATAGTTTGACATTAAATTGTCTAAATTTGCAGAAACAGAAGGTACAAGTAAATAAATGTTATAGTCCCCCATACTGTTTTCAATCTGTCACAAAGGAAATATGGTTTCATAACTTTACCTAAGGCTAAGTTATGCGAGGGTAAGGTAATCTCAATCCACATTAGTTGATGGTCATGACAGACAAAGTTCGAATCGTTCAGACATTTGCAAAACAGCTTATTAGAAACGTACCATGAAGACACCTCGTTTATTAGAAAAAATCTAACTTTTCAGTCTCGAGAAATCGTTATAATGCTGCAGGAAATTATAGAATAAATCTGAAAATATTTGCCCTACGCTTAACGTTTACAAAATGCGAAATGAAAGGATCGAGTGGAACCTGCTGATTAGATGTATCCCCCCAACTCCAACCCCACTAAAAACGTCTTTAATAGCTAAAATAAGAGCTTCTATTTACACAAGCGATTAGTCAAGTAAAGGTTTGAAACAATCAAAATGCACAGATCAGAGCATTTTTGAAACCTGATCCAGACTTCTCAAATCAATTGTGTAGAATTCATCCTTTTGCCATATTTTCATTCCTGTCTATATGTTTTTGTCAATAATAATATTGTCAATAATATATAGGTGTTGCTGAAGCACAGCATCAGCGTAGTCAGAGTTAAATCGTACAACTATTGACAATTTATTAGTGCATCGTCAAAACGTTAATCACCCACCCAACTAAACCCACCAACCCCGACGCAAGAATGCTAATATATCACAATAATCTACTCTGATAAAACCTGTCGATCTGTTAAGGTACATTCTCACCGAAATTAAAAGTCAGTTATCTTACAATCTTTAGTAACACAGTTTACAAAAGATTCTGCTGTACTTTGAAAAGTTGGGAGGGCTGAGGTGCAGGTCCTAGTGAGAAAACAACAGATGAGCTAGCTGGGAAGATGGCAACTAAAGAGTATACATAAGCCAGGTTGAATCGGACAAAAGCTCTTAAAAGTGCATTTCGCTTTAAGATATCAAACAAGAAATTGAGATCAGCTTTTAAGTTAGTCAGATTAAAAGAGACATTTTGGGCAAATGGTAGAGAATGGCCAAAAGATAATTAAATTTGAAACCTGCAAGGGAAAAAAAAGGTATATATGATAATACCCTTACAGCCCAAGAACAGAGAATTAAAACTTAAAGAAACAATTTTTGTTGGCTGTTACGTGTTTAGGTTCCAATACAGAAAGAGTGAAAACAACAAGCTTTCTAAACTTTAACAAATAATTTATTTAACTGGAAAAATTCTGTATAAAATTGAAAAAAAGGAGATAAACTTACGGTTTCAAGAATCAAATTAAAAAATTATCCAATAATAATCCACGAATTAAATTGCAAAAGTCCCAGTAATAAATGTTCTAATCATTTTGAGTTCGAATCCAGATAAAAAAATCCAAGATGGATGACGATGACGTATGCTGTAGTCAGTACTGTGCTTATCTACAGTTCCTTGTAGAAATACAAATAATGACATACCGGTGTTGGAAATCCAAATTAAATTTGTAAGCAATGTCTTTCCAAAACTTATGTGAGCACTCCTCAAA
Organism: Sinohyriopsis cumingii; assembly: GCA_028554795.2. Taxonomy (NCBI): domain Eukaryota; kingdom Metazoa; phylum Mollusca; class Bivalvia; order Unionida; family Unionidae; genus Sinohyriopsis; species Sinohyriopsis cumingii. The sequence continues at coordinate 15,696,783 of CM068837.1, read as the reverse complement.
ATATTTCCAGAGAAAAAAAAGACTTAATCCTTTTGAAATCAACTAATCTGAACAAAAATTATATCTCAAAATCTGGCTACAACAAAATAACTTCACATCAGTGTCAAAAGCCCACAACTGAGAAATCTCTCTCTACGCATCTCTATTAAAACTAACAAATGCGCAGTAATGGAAAAACAGGAATAGAGACACACAGGGCCACGTGATCGTGTTTAAATATAAAAAATCACGTACACATAGTATGGCCTTGACTAGACCAATGATTTTACTCCGAGAATACATTTTTTTTTAAAAATGTTTACATCTTAAGTCATGGCCTCAACAACAACCAAATCATTTTAAAATAAAAATAGAACTTATTTACGTGGTTGTTACTAATTTTGAATCAAGGTAATGTTCTAGGTCAACACCTGGTGTTTACGAAAGAATGATCCAGTTCATCTGATTTTGTGGACAAATATCATCTCCAGTGAATAAAATTTAAGTTATAATAGCATATAATAGAATAAAATATTTAAAACTGAAAAACAATTAATTTAAAATTAATCTGAATTAAATAAGATATAGGTAACATGGCTCTGAGCAGCACAATAAAGTAGGTGTAAATATATGGCGCTGATGATCGAGATAAGAGGAAACTGTATTGGCTGTATGAGGGAAATATTACCAGTTTCTTAAACACAAAACTGAATGGGAACTAAGTTATATCACGTGACGTAGCTATTGCTCATCACTAGCAGAAACTACACGAAGAATAAGTTTTTTAATATAATGAGTCATGTGATAGATAAAATAAGATTCAATTATGTTCAGTTCCCAAAGATTGTATTTAAATCGTGTTCGCTGTAAGAACATGTAAGGTTGTATCAGAGTGTTATATATATATATATATATATATATATATATATATATATATATATATATATATATATATATATATATATATATATATATATATATATATATATATATATATATATATATTGTAGACTTAAATTGTGTCTATATATATATTGTAGACTTAAATTGTGTCCATAATTGTAGATTGTTCTTTAAAATAATTGTCCATAGTAAACAGAATGTTAATATGGCTAACCTTTGTCCATGATTGTAAGGTTTAAATAACACTTTGACTGCCCATTTTATTTCAGAACATTCTATATTGTTTATGTAGCGAGAATTCAGTGACAGTCATGTTTACAATTATACTAGGATTTTTCGTCGGCAATCTTCACATTCTGCTACGCAATAGGTCAAGTGAAAATACGCATAATTAGAGTTTTTATAAGTAAATAATTAATTACTGGTTTATGATCTGTCTGTGTAACCGTTCAAAGTTGTGTTCAGATGTAATTTGAGACGAATTATTTAAATTATTCATTGGAATTAATAAGTCCTCGTTGTCTGTGGATCATTATTTAATTTCTGTGTACTTAGTCAAAGTCATTCTGGATTGCATCATTGTGAGATATTCAGGACATTCAAGAATATTGGAATTCACTCAGAACATTATATACTTTTGGACATGTGATAGACATTTAGGATTATTTGGGATTTATTTCACAATACTGTAAGTGTCTCTAAAATGTACACTTCGCCATTTAGATAAATAAATTATTTGTTGACTTTACTTAAATTATTGGTCACACGTTTTCTTTCTGTTACACGTTTTAAGACCTAATGTGGTTCTCTAACTCTTATTTGTAAGTTCAGTGGGGATACGTAAGTGATTTTCCCAAACAGAGGATCTAATAATAACATATAATGTTGTTTTACAAAAACACTTAGCAATGTCTATGATTCTTTACGATAATCTCAAAGAAATAAACACTAAATCATTTATATTGTTTAACTTATGCATTTTATGTGGGTTCAACGTTTATACGTGCTCTTTTAATTTGCTTTATATCCGATCCTAGTTACTGTAGTCTCATTACTTTATTTTCACTGAGGCGAAGAGTGACAGGAAAGTTGTTTCTACTATATTATATCATTTTAGACCGTGGTCTTTGCAGGCAACTTTTCAAAGTTGTTGTTGAGTTTAGTTATAGTGGTGTGCGCACAATTGTGCATGTGCCACTTTTTTCTAACTGCACCGCAGCTTACTAGCTGTTCCTGGGGAAGGGGATGGTGCCACCTCCCCAAGGTTTTTATGGATTCAAGGAACCCTGATAGTTTGGTCTCAATCTGTGGGTCCATAAAGGTCCCTTACAGTTGAATGGTTGGTTGTCATTAGTGGGAAGGAGAGCTCGGGAACGGTCCTGCTTGCTTTACATCGCTGGTTTCTTGTTGCATTTGCCTGGTGTTTCTTGCGATTTATTTTACCCCGATTTTTTTCTTCTTTTTTCTTCTTCAAAATGTTCTAAAAGGAGGGGGGATGTTCTATGCTGTTTATAGAGGTTATTAGCAGGCAGCGTTTGTAGTAATCTATTTTAATTCGAAGTCTAATGAGTATATTTGTTGCATTTAGCTGTAAACGGTGTAATTTTGATGGTTACAGGATATGCATCAGATACGTTATAGTTTGTATATAGTTAGATCAATATAATCGCGCATAACATGCCTCAGATATTTTAAAATATAACAGATGTATGTGTGTGTGTCTGTTTGTGTGTGTGTGTGTGTGTGTGTATTGAATTATATTTTGAGACATCACTTTTAGAAAAGAGACAACCAACTATGTTTTGTAAGCTTATAGTAAAAAAAAGTCTGTTACTTATGCAGACCCTTTCAAATGCGTGCATGTTTACAAGATGAGATCATACAGTCAAGTTGTGAGCAATAATGCAGGTTAACACGTATAGGTTAAAACCGTACGGTCAAGCTGTAAGCAGTAATGCAGGTTAACACGTATAGGTTAAGACCGTAGGGTCAAGCTGTAAGCTATAATGCAGGTTAACAGGTTAACACGTATAGGTTAAGACCGTAGGGTCAAGCTGTAAGCAATAATGCAGGTTAACACGTATAGGTTAAGACCGTAGGGTCAAGCTGTAAGCTATAATGCAGGTTAACACGTATAGGTTAAGACCGTAGGGTCAAGCTGTAAGCTATAATGCAGGTTAACACGTATAGGTTAAGACCGTAGGGTCAAGCTGTAAGCATTAACGCAGGTTAGCACGTATACGTTAAGACCATAGGGTCAAGCTGTAAGTAATAATGGTGGTTAAGACGTGTACGTTAAGACTGTAGATTCTATCTGTAAGCAATAATGCAGGTTATGAGTGTGCGTTAAGACCGTACAGCTTAACTGTAAGCGATAATGCTGGCTAACACATGTGCACGGTATGACCATAGTCTAGCTGCAAGCTTTAATATGCCAATGTGTTCATGTATGTTGAAAACTGGAAACCAGGTGTGATGAATGAATAGCTGGCGATCAATATGCATTGTGTCTGTGGTATCAACGCTGTACCTAAACTTTCATATCGTTTGATTGAACGGTAACGTGAAAGCTTGCAAAATTGAACCCAAGTATAGGCCTAATAAGATATGTGTTATTTCTCGACCTTGATAACTAACGTTTCAAATTTAAATCAGACACATGTTTTCATACAAGATTTGCTAACGATATTCAACGGTCAGAAACAAGCGAATCGATTTCAAAGAAAATAAAAACAATAAACCGAGGTAATTTGGATGAGAAAGAATGAAATATATTTATTTACGGGTAGAATGGTCTTAACGGTGGGGATTTATTTAACTAAAAACGTTGCATGATTATGAAGATGATGACGATTCAAGTACAGATTGATGGTAGCTTAACTGGGAGTCAAGTGGAATGGAAGTTATATTATCCAAATACATACTCATTTCAACACGTTCAGCATGAGTCTGTTTTTAAGGTACCCACATATTCCTTAACTGGACAATACACAAGGAGAAACATTAGAGGGCCCTATTTACGAAGCAACTAAAACATTCAGAAAAATAGCAACAAAAATAAAAGTCGAGGATCACAATGATTTTGGGACTAATTGTTTTAATTCTTTTGGAGTGGTTTTGGTCCACTTTAGTTAAAGCGATACATTTCTCTTAAATCCCATGCACATTATATGTGTGTACAAGATGGCCACTATCGCTTAACCGGCTTGAATCAGCTGTTCTGCTTTTGTGCCGTTTTTCATGATATATGTGATTGTTGCCTGTCTTCGTGTGCGTTATTTTGTTCATCATGCACTGGCTGTTCAGTTCGTATGTGTTTCTTCATCTCCTTGGTTTGGAAACGAGAACAATTATAATTTTTCTCAGCTGTCTTGCTCCACGGCTACAACTTCCCTTGTTGTTGAACAAACTGCCATCACATGATACTCGCCAGTCAACCCGTCTATGCTATGATGGATCCTCATTAATTGCTTTCCACACTACATTGTGCTCTAGACCAAACGAACTAGTCTGAACCACACTTACATTGGAACAAAGGTCAGTCCATTTTATTTTGCCAATACCGTCCTCCCACTAGTAGAAACAACAGGCCGATTGAATCTCTCCTTATGGAGCATTTTCAGAATATCCTGGAGTATGGAAATTAGATAGGTGGCAACCTGGTTATTCTTGGAGATTTCAACTTTCCCTTTGACTGTCCGGGAAACCCAAACACATCAAATCTTCTAGATAACATTAATGTTTTCAACCTCAAACAGTCATTTGAACAACCCACCCATAAACATGGTCACATTTTAGACTGGATTCTCCATAGACCTGATGATAATATTATACTTTCCTCCCTGGTATCCCATGACCTTGCATCAGATCACCTGTGCATTATATGCCATCTTGACGTATCAGTCCCTAACCCTCCACCTTTATTTCCATCAAAGAGAAACCTCTGTATGATAAATAGAACCAAACTAATGCATGACTTCCAAGCAAACCTAACAACTTGCTTACCTCCTACAGCAGAACAACTCAGCTTCGCACTGCTAAAAGAGACCGCCGTAAAGCTGAGAGTCTCTGGCTTTCCACTAGATGCACTATTCATAAGCAAATATATGAAGCCGCTAAGATGAACTTCACCAACATAGACCACGCAGCAAAATCAGCCCACTACAGTACTAAGATCATGGAAATTTCAGCTTCCGGACCTGTTTGCAAATTTCTTCCGTGACAAATTACAAACCATTACAGATAATCTTGACAATACAATTTCAATTTATTCGTCGTGACCGTAAAGTTGGGATACAGAATTTCAGCGGCAACCATTAGCTTCATTTGAACCTGTCTCTATGGATTTAGTACGTACAATCAAGATGAAGAGTACACCAAAGTCGTGTGAACTTTCAATTCCAACATCATTGCTGCTTGAATGCTTAGATCCAGTATTGCCTTCACTGAATCATGTTATTAATACCTCTCTCTGATCCGGTGAACTCACATCATTTTTGAAAACCGACATTGTAATGTCTCTGCTGAAGAAACCAACAACCGACCATAACGATTTAAAGAACTACCGCCCATTTTCTGATTTTCCATTCATATAAGGTGGCGCTCTACAGTTGCGTATTTTGCATAGGGTTAGGATTTTAAAGAAAAGGAATTTCCACAGCTTTCCTCACTGGTATACTGGCTTTTAAAAAAGACCTCGTATATCTTAGGTATAATTAAAATAACCTTTAATTCCCTTTATTTTGGTGTATGATTGATGGGTGTACTATGGGTTATAGATTATAGAGCTTGGCTTTACTTCATATGTACATCTTTCAAAAAGTGCTAGCTCTACTTGGTCATTTTCACTTCCTGAACTTAAGAGGTAAATTGTATAAAAAAGAGACGATAACTTTATTTTACATTTTATATATTTGGCAATTCATTCATTGCACTTTCAGAAGCTGGTATTGTCTAGTCTGGCAAAATTCATTTTCCCTATTTTAATAGCTGCTATGTATAGTGTACTTTAGACTAATTCAGGCTGATTTTTTAACACAAGGGAGCAGTCATTTTAGTTAGCAGTGTGCTTAAATCATGTAAAATTTCCAAAAGCACAATATCCAAAGAAATATCATCCACATTGCATTACTGTACCATAAAGGTATGTCATCATTCTCTCCATTGTGCATGTTTTAAATGCGAACTACTTCACCTTACATACGTCACTCTCTCTAAAATTCTTTCAAACACCACGTGGGACATTGAGTCATGTAAAACTCATAACTTTATATGATATCAGAGAGACTCCCAAAAGTCAACATTACGTTTATAAACGTTGATACATAATAATTATATCCAAACAACTCGTTGTATATATTATTATTTCAGTCTTGTCATGAGTTCTCTATCAAATGAAGATTCGAGAAATAACTTTAATGCATAAAAAGTAAAAACAACTTTAATACTGTTAAAAGCCAGTTGTATTTGCTTGGCCGAGCGGTGTAAAACCCTGGCGCGATTCCGCTAGAAGTCATAAGCTTACCCGAAATTTTGAAAGACTTCCATACAACCCCAGTGTTAAATTAGAAAGCCCAACGTGTCCATTCTACAAATAAATTTTACTCTGATCAATGCAAGATCATAGATCTCACAACTTTACGATTGTCTATCAACCGCACATCTGCATGGTTTCTCTTCATCAACTTTCCGTACCGTCAGCAGTTCACGTCGTAGAAACTATACAACTACCCCTTAACACAGAGAACCATTTTTACTACGCCACCTTAGGCCAGTCGAACCATGGTTTCGGGCCACATTTTGCCTGTGAAACTGCATCACATCTGCCACCATGACGACATGAACGGTATCTGCCGAGTCCTTCTTGTTTATTCTTTTGTTTCCAAACATAAATACTGCAACTGCAGCCACGCCACCAATGTACACCACTAGATTTTAATAGGGACTATGGGACGACAGCGACACTCATGCGGCTCTGACCTGAATTTACCAAAAGCTAACCATGTCATCATGGAAACTCACTAACACTTCACTCCGTGACGTTTGCTCCAAAAAATTTGCTAATTAATTCGGGCTAAGGAATATTTTCTTTGAACCGAGCTCTCCTAAAATCAAACAAGTAATCAGAAATATCAAAAAATTCCTTAAAACGTGGCGCTATAACCAAATGCGCATACTCTGAATTTATTATAATACAATCAATAATATTTGCATATATGCTTTATATATATATATATATATATATATATATATATATATATATATATATATATATATATATATATATATATATATATATATATATATATATATATATATATATATTGACTTTTCAAAACGTTACAGTACCATATAGTAAACTTTTATAAGGTCGTTTTGTTTCAGTCAATATATATATATATATATATATAGAGAGAGAGAGAGAGAGAGAGAGAGAGAGAGACTTTTCAAAACGTTACAGTACAATAAAAGACAACATTTTTAAGGTCGTTTTATTTCAATCAGATATGAAGAACCTTATTAATTTGCCATTTGCATCTTTTAAAGGACATGAATGTCGAAAATATCGATACTATATCCAAGTAGAAACTTAGGTAATTATTGGTGCATTCACTATCCACATATCCTTCTATTTGTACCTCCAAGCAATCATAGCACTACATACTTATACAGTGTATTAATTATATAGATAGTTTGTAAAGACCCCTCCCCCCCCCCAAAAAAAAAAAAAAAAAAAACCATTGTAACGTAGATGAAGAATCTTTTCGCCTATAAGTCAACATCTATACAGTTTATGGTGCTTTTTTGAAGAGTTTTAGGAACGACCTCAACAAACAAAACAGCCGAGATGGACATTGTTACATACATTTCCATATTATCGTTGTGAATTAACATTTCAACCACATCCATCCGATATATACGTACCATACTAACTACTACTGTATATATCAATTTAAGAACATTTAAAAAAAGGAGCTACTTGCCAATTATAGCAATGAGAAATTCATAGGCAATTCGTGTGTCTGTCTTGTCAATTTTGACTTACCTGGTTCTTGAACACCTTTCAAAGAATACACATCGTTGATATCGATGCATACATCTAAGACGCAATATTTCCAAAGTCCAAAATGAAGTGGTGTCTGTGAGATCCAATTAGGAATGGCAATAGCAACTATGTCAAGAATAAGAGACAACGCGGAACATGTCAGTGATATGTAGCTTATGATTCCTTCCATGCTGAAAATAAATTTAAAAATAAATAAATAATAAATAAATAAATAAATAAATAGATAAATAAATAAATAAATAAATAAATAAATAAATAAATGGTTTGATGGAGTGTTATGTCTATTTGATTTAATTTAGATCTGATTTAACAGTTTGTAAGTTTGAAAAGTTCTCGGAGTAGAATGATTGGTTCTTATTAAGGACATACTACGTGCTATTGTATATGATATGATCACGTGAACTTTATCCAGGCATCTGTTTTGCATACAATTCAACAATTCGAGTTTTAAACAATTGCTTATAGAAATAATATCAGCTGACTTCTAAACACTGACACGTAAAGGTGTTTATCTTGTTGTGTCATTTTGGGAATTACATTTTAATGTTTGTTCAAATTATTTTGGATTCAAAAGTATTAATTCGTTTCTCAGGAAATATATTTATTCGGATTTCAAACAACGGATTACTTGTGTTTCTACAAACTTTAGACCACAAAACAATACAGTATACAGGATACGGCATCACCTTCTATCTTGGATTCATCGTCGGGTCTCGAATTTGAAATCATTTGAACATTTCATTATTAGGACTTCTAGAAAAGTAATTCGGGGATTATTCTTTGTTATTTTTGGATTTGATTCTTAAAACCGTATATTTTGTTCGCCAATTTTTATACTATTTTTCCAGAGAAATAAATCATTTGCTAAATTTTTCAAAGCTTGTTGTTTTCACTTTGTCTTGTGTTACTGTTTATTCGATCCTAAACAGGCAACATCAGAGGATAGAAAAATAAATAGATAAATAAATAAATAAATAAATAGCTAAATAAATAATGGATATATCAGCAACGTAAAAGTTAATGTAATTATTATATGGAGATGAAAAACGAAGATAACACACACACACACACACACACACACACACACACACACATCGCCATCCATCCATCGAACTGTATGCAGGCATGCACATATGTATGAATGGGTGTCCGTGTGTCTGTCTGACTATAAAATGTCCGTCTGTCTGTCTGACTATAAACATAAATGCCGTTTCGTATTTACCCATGAACCAAAGAACATGTACCTAATAATTCTCTCTATTTCCTGCATTAAATTCATGAATGGCTCTGTCATATGCAAATTCATCATGCGATGTGTTAATTTTTTCTGTAGATATGTCTGTGGAAATTTGGTCTATAAGCTAAAGATGGTTTTTGTCTTTATATTGACAATTTGGTCTATAAGCCAAAGATGGTTTTTGTCTTTATATTGACAATTTGGTCTATAAGCTAAAGATGGTTTTTGTCTTTATATTGACAATTTGGTCTATAAGCCAAAGATGGTTTTTGTCTTTATATTGACAATTTGGTCTATAAGCTAAAGATGGTTTTTGTCTTTATATTGACAATTTGGTCTATAAGCTAAAGATGGTTTTTGTCTTTATATTGACAATTTGGTCTATAAGCTAAAGATGGTTTTTGTCTTTATATTGACAATTTGGTCTATAAGCTAAAGATGGTTTTGTCTTTATATTGACAATTTGGTCTATAAGCTAAAGATGGTTTTTGTCTTTATATTGACAATTTGGTCTATAAGCTAAAGATGTTTTTGTCTTTATATTGACAATTTGGTCTATAAGCTAAAGATGGTTTTGTCTTTATATTGACAATTTGGTCTATAAGCTAAAGATGGTTTTTGTCTTTATATTGACAATTTGGTCTATAAGCTAAAGATGTTTTTGTCTTTATATTGACAATTTTGTTCAAAGGTTGCGAACTAAGTGTAATCGGGGTATTTTCATCAAGGAGAATATATCAGATTTGTAAATTTAATGGCTACTCAGAAAATAAGCCTTATAACATATGTTTCAAAATTTTTGTATTTTGCTTTCAAAGTAAGAGAGTAGCTGTTCAAACGTATAAATATCAACACCTCAACAAATGTATTCTGCTATATTCTTTATGGCGCACTCTGTATTATACTCTGTTTTATTATGTTTTGTAATTTTGGTCGGATGCCTAAAGTGCTGATTACAATTTATGTTATGTTTTATTCTTTAAAATTAATTTTGAATGGATGTTTTAGTGCTTATCATTTTAGCGAGAATGTGAAGCTTGTAATGACATTTTTGAGAGAGAGAGAGAGAGAGAGAGAGAGAGAGAGAGAGAGAAAGAGAGATATATCACGTTCTAAAATATGTTCATTAGAATGAAGTAATAGTTAAATGTGTTTAAAGGTTAATCTATGATGTCATAAATTAGTATGACGTAAAAGCATTACTTGATTGTAAAATGTATAGTAATGCTAAGTTATAAAAGCAACAAGTTATTTATAGTAACAAACATTTTTAGATCATACAACATAAAAGGTACTGGAACTAAACTTTTTACACTTTATTTCGCGGTTATATAAGTTTTTAAAAAAAGATATGTTTTGATGATAAACAGTATTAACAAACAATGTTTTTAAATTCAGATTTAAAATTTAAGTTCATATGACCTCAAGAACTACACATGCACAAGTTTAATAAAACATTATTCTTCATAACATTATCTCAACAGACAGATTAAACCTAAGGCATTTATAAAATGGGATATTTTTTTATAAAAATCGCAGAAGATCGACCTTATTGGAACGTATGACAAGATTAATTTTTTGCTGTTTTTGATGTCTTTTTCTACTGGACTAGGGGTTCAAAAACATGGAAATTTGTAAATATAAAATGTATGACGTGAGAGCGATAAGTTACATATATATATATATATATATATATATATATATATATATATATATATATATATATATATATATATATATATTCTTAAATCGCCAGGGGAACAAGTTGTGTTTAGTAAGTTAATATGAAGGTTTGTGTGATATATAAAAATACTTTGTAATAGTAATCATTTAAGCGATCAAAGAATAAATAAATATTCCGTACAAGTTTTTTAGCTTTTTATTTAATATATAATGCAGTGCAAACAATTCTTTTTGTACGATATGTAAAGTATATTGGACGAAAATTTAACTAATTTAGCTTTTATAATAATACAGAAAACATTGTCTTCCAGTACATACTAAGGATTCAACATAATTCTATAGAAACAGAATTAGAAATTATATTTCCTAATGTCAAACAAAGAGGAGAATATAATTAATTATTAAAAAATAAAGATTGTACAGTGAGTTTATATAATAATAATAATAATAATAATAATAATGAGGACTTTGTATAGCGCATAATCTTTAGAAGCTCTAAGCGCTTTACAACATTAGACAACACCTGTAAGATAAGAAACATAATAATATTATTGCAAAAACAAACAATACGAAATTAGAAAAATATTAAAAAATAAAAAACACGCTGAGAATATTTCAGGTAGGAAACATTATTAGGTCTTTAAGTTTGTACTTGCAGTCGAAATAAGTGAGCTTTGAGAGTCCTCTTGAATGTGATCACTGTGTCTTTGTGTCTAAGTTCAGTGGGCAATTCATTCCACGTTGCTCGGCCCTGGTGTGCAAACGAACGCTGTCCATATGACTTTGTTTTCATAGTGGGAATAATGAGTATACGATTGTCAGAAGAGGAGCGTAAGTATCTTTCTGGTGTGTACACATGGGTGTGGTCAGATAGGTATGTTGGACTAGAGTCCGACAGTGAAATGTAGCACAGAGAACAAATTTTGTGTTTGCTTCTGGATCGAATGGATAGCCAGTGTAGGGTACAGAGCAGCGGGGAGGTGTGGTGCTCTGATCGTGGTACTCTAAGTATGATCCGAGCAGCTGTGTTTTGAACTTTTTGAAGTTTCTGAACTAGATATTGAGATGAACCAGACATAATTGAGTTACAATAGTCCAGTCTTGAAAGTACTAATGAACACACAAGTGTTTTAGTGGCATCAACTGAAAGATATTTGCGAATTGAGCTGATGCGTCTCAGCTCAAGATATGCAGCCTTGCATATGTTCATGACATGTTGGTGCAGTGTGAGAGTGCTGTCCAGAGTAACACCTAGGTTTCGTACTGATTGTGTGAATTTAATGTTGGCGTTACTGATATTTATTGTTTGAGGTAAAGGATGTGAATGAGAAAGTCTTTGTGTTGTGATCAGAATGGCCTCAGTTTTATCATCATTCATCTGCAGCTTCTTACAAGTCATCCGTGATTTCACATCAGAAATGCACCTCTCTACACCTTGGATGGTAGCATCAACTTCAGTTGGGTGGCTAGATTTGTATATTTGGGTGTCATCAGCGTACAATTGGTGAGACACTGGATGATAATCTATGACATGAGTGTACAGAATGAAGAGAACAGGTCCAAGAACAGACCTCTGTGGAACACCACAACATAGATCCACTGGGCTGGAGTGTATTCCATTTGCAGATACAATTTGTGTCCTGTTGACCAAGTAGGACTTGAACCACAGTAAGGGTGTATCTTGAATGCCAAATACATGCTGGAGACGGTGAAGTAATATATCATGGCCTATTGTGTCAAATGCTGCAGACAAATCAAGGAGGGTGAGGACTGTAATCTTTCCGCTATCCAATGCAGAGAGAATGTCATTAACTACTTTTAAAAGAGTTGTTTTAGTACTGTGGCAAGGGCGATATGCAGATTGTACATTGCTAAAAGACTATTTGAATTTAGATGAGATACAAGCTGGGATAGAACAACCTTTTCTAAGATTTTTGAAATGAATGGGATATTAGAAACTGGGCGGTAGTTCTTTAAATCGTTATGGTCTAGTGTTGGTTTCTTCAGCAGAGGCTTTACAATGGCAGTTTTGAAAACGATGGGAATTCCCCAGATGAGAGAGAGGTATTAATAACATCAGTTAGTGAAGGCAATACTGGATCTAAGCACTCAAGCAGCAGCGATGTTGGAATTGGATCAAGTTCACATGACTTTTGGTGCACTCTTCATTACGATTGTACGTACGAAATCCATAGAGACAGGTTCAAATGCTGCTAATGGTTGCCGCTCAAATTCTGTATCCCAACTCTATGGTGAGAAGTCAATTGAAAGTGTGGTGTCAAGCTTATCTCTAATTGTTTGTACTTTGTCACGGAAGAAATTTGCAAACATGTCCGGAAGGTCGACTGGAGAGAAGGTAGTTGGAAGTGGTGTTGATTTGTTCCTTGACACTAGCTTATTAGTAATCTCGAAGAGCTCTTTGCAGCTGGAACTTTCCATGATCTTAGTAGTGTAGTGGGCTGATTTCGCTGCATGGACTATATTTGTGACATTCTTCTTAGCGACTTCATCGATTTGCTTATGAATAGTGAGTCTGGTGGAAAGCCAGAGCCTCTCAGCTTTACGGCGGTCTCTTTTAGCAGTGCGAAGCTGGTCCCTAACACTGCTATATCACGGAGAACACTTTTGAATTGATACTCTGCACTTGGTAGCTGGGGCATGTTTGTCAAGTAATGAACGCAGACAGTTATCGAGTTGTTCTGCGGTAGGAGGTAAGCAAGTTGTTAGGTTAGCTTGGATGTCGTGCATTAGTTTGGTTCTTTTTATCATACATAGGTTTCTTTTAGTAGCAGATAAAGGTGGATGGTTAGTGACTCATACGTCAAGATGGCCTATAATGCAGAGGTGATCTGATGCAAGGTCATGGGATACAATTAGAGAATAATTAGAAGAAAAAACAACAACCCAACTATTCAGTACCAAGACCAATGTTGCACGAAAAACTCTAAAAGTAGCTGAAAATGGCATTACATATATGTGGCATTGTGAAAAGGCAGATGTGAGCTATTTAAACTAATGCAGCGATGGTTACAATATATTTTAGACAGGGCCATATCAGGTCAGGAATTGGGCTGGTGACACAAATTTCAAAAGGACTTTCCTCTAAAGGGCACCAAACGAAACCTATGTTTAGTTTCTCAAAGTGTGTATAATACCCAATATAAGTGCGCAAGAATACAACGATGATAACATTTCAAGGGACAAGGGACTGTACCTTTGTGGGTGGGTGAATGTTTCTTTAAGTCCGGGGGTGTCAGGAAACCCCGGACCCTTCTCCCCCAAAATTAGGCCCTGGTAGATATTATAGGCAATTTTTTAAGTAAAACATTTGTAAAACCTTCAAAAAAACATAAATAATGAGACATCTAGTATTACTAATGAAAACAAAATTTGTTCTTGAGCATACTAATAATAGTGCCCCCCCCCCCTTACAATCTGATCTATATATTGAATCTATGAGCACTGCTCTATCGAAGCTTTGAGGATAAACAAGTTCTTAAATGAATAGATGTTAGTGCCGTTTTTATATGTCTTTGGTATGTTCGGAGTTCGAACCCCTGACCTTCCGCATCCGAAGTAGACGCCCCAACCCCTTAAGCCACCAGATCGATGTACTTTTTCTACCTTTTTTCAGTCCCGTATGCATCGTACTGTTTTCTACTTTTTCTATGCATTCTTCTAAGCCTGTTAGCAATCCAAGCCTAACTAATAAAATATTGAAGAGTATTTATCGTTATTTTCAATTGATAATTAAATTAAATAAATATGAAAGAAAATAAAATGACACATAAATATATCTTTATATCTGCCATTTTTCCATCCGTGATAAAAGTAATAATTAGTATTATTATAATATTTTTTGGATAAAATATGATAAAAACATTGTAATCTTTTTGTGAATGTTAATACCCAATATGTGTATTAAGTTCCGTTTGCATTATTATCTTTTTTTTTTGTATGGAGTAATTACTGATTTCTTAATTGTATCCTTTGTTTTGCTAATATATATGCAATAAACTGACACCGAACAGTGCGAAATTGCTATGTAGATACTAGTTTCGCACTGTTCGTTGTCAGTTGATTGCATTTATCTTAATCAATCCCTGACAAACGTGATTCCTTTCTGGACACCGTGCACTTGAAAGGATTGCTATTTACCATATGATTTGTATTATATATATATATATATATATATATATATATATATATATATATATATATATATATATATATATATATTTTTTTTTTTTTTTTTCTTCAACTAAGTATGGAGACATATTTTTACAAAAAATATAATTTATATTTTGTTTCAAAAAATGATAAATAGATACTCGTTTTTTATTTCAATCTAGGTTTGGAGTTTTAAACAAAAAACAAATTAAATAAAAAATATTAAAAATTATACAATATTTAAACATTGAAAAAGAAATGAAAAGGATATATGAATCAGAAATTTTATTTGTAACAAAGCTGCATCAACGTTTCATGAACCTTGATATCATTGCCATATTTGATCATTGAAAGAAAATTGAAAGCCAAAGTATCTGAACTGATAAAGTTTTATAAATAGGCCAATAAACCAATAAAATTACAAAACCTATTCTATTAATAACCTTACAGATCGAAGTGAGCAAGACAAAAGTGGAAAAGTATTAGTGCAATATATAATTCCAAACGAACTGCTCCCTAAATCTTTAAGATTATTCTGATGTTTTGGAAGGCAGGTAAGTAAGTAAATAAATATTTTTATGTTTTTAATCTGCAATTGTAACAATATCGTAGAAATTATAAATTAAAATAGAGAAAAATCTTTTGAACTCAATGCTTTTAAATGAAAAGAAAGAAATTTTTAAAAAAATCCAGGATTAAAGTAATATAACATATGTTAAACAGTCATTAAATGTCGTATTTAAATAATAAACAGTAACAAAAGAAAAAGTGATATATGAAGCTTTGACAAATAAAACAAATAATTTATTTCCCTGAAGAAGAAAAAAAAACCCACTGTAAAATGAGAAAATAAGAACTAACTATTGTATGGATCAAATGAAAAAAGTAACCCAATAATAATCCAAGAATTAACTTGTAGAAGTCCTAGTAAAGAAATATTCTAATGAATTCAAGTTGGACTCCCGACGAAACATCCAAGATGGAAGGTAATGACGTATACTGTAGCCTTTATATTATGGATGGGTCTACAGTTCTTTGTTGATTCCCAAACTAAATTGTGGTGTTTGAATTTCCGAATAAAATTGAAAGAAACGTCTTTGTCCAAGAATTTTGTATGAGCACTCAAATATTTCCAGAAAAAGAGAATTAATCTTTTGGAATCCAAAAAATTTGAATAAAAATTAAAATATAACTCCAAACTGGTCACAAACAAACACTTTCTTAGTGTTCAAGGTAAAAGCCCAAGCTAAGTAATATCTCTCTACGCACCTTAGTGAGAGAAAAAAAGATATTCTGTATTTAATTTACTATTAAACAATACAAAATCCGAGGATATCCAAATTTTAAATATTATGGCGATATAATCAAAATATATCCGAAATCGCTGATGTAATTTATAAATAAAATACAAATTTGTCGAAATAAAATTATACTTTACGAAAACATATGTATATATCCATTATAGAAACCATCTTAAATCTTTAAGCTTCTAAAATTGGTTGCCATGTTAGAGTTCCCTAGCTACCATGTAAAGTCAATGAGAGCGTGAGAGGTGAGATGCTCTCCACGTGCGATAATCAATACATGGTGACATAACTAAACATTTCTCACTGCCAGCTATGTTTAGTAAACAGGTTACTCATTTCAGCTCTTTGCAATTTTCGATATAATTTTTTTTACTACTTGAAATGTAGACTTTATGAAGATACTTTTCCTAGTCGAGTCCAGATGCAATTTATTGAAAGAAGTTTAATTCCCGCTGTAAATGTAAGGCTGGAAAACAAAAATGAGTATTCCAGGTCGACCTGTTGCCAATGTTTGACTAAACATCCTTAATCTATCGAAGATACTGCGTGTATTCACTTTCACACAGCCTGCACCTTGTTTATTATTCATATTCTATCTCGTCGTACTTTTCTTACGCATGACGTCACACATTTGGGTGTCACGTTTACATGTAAGAAGATTTAATTTAATGTCTAATGCTGGTCTTGTGAACACTCTGTCGGGAATGATGACGTTTGGTTTGCCAATACAATAATGATATAACAGCTTACTTATTCTACACCTAACCATGTTTTTACCAACAAAAGAGGCATACATATGCCATCATAATCTAGAAGAAAGAAAACCATATTCTCGTGTTTGTGCATTGTTTATCGCTCTCTTCTCAAACGTGTCTGGAACTTATTTTCCTAGAATTTCCCGTTTAAAACTAAGCAAGCGTGAACAACTATTATGTAGCCACACTTGACATGCAAAAGGTAATGGATAACATCTTCAGTAAGAACATTTTGTATCAGTAAGTTCTAACAATTGGTCCAATCCGTTTGTGAGCAAAATTGTCAAAGTATTGCTGTCATTCCCGCGCCATGTTTCCATCAAGCCCTTGCAAATAGTCTCGACAGAAACGGTTCAGCCGATTGTAGCCTGGCATTGAAGACAATCGTTCAGATTCATCCATATGTTTAAATCTTAATCACCGGAAAATATTACAACTGCACTATTGCTGAAAATTACACATCTACGTCTTCATCTCCAATGCGTCTAAAATTTCGTGTTATAGTTGCAGAGTACAGCTAAAGAAACTGAATTCATCCAACGTATTTTCTTAAGTTCATTCTGACGATGAATGAATGTATCAGACGAAGTGTAGCGGTTGTTATCTGCTGGTGAATGTATGTATCAGACAAAGTGTGTCTGTTGCTATCTGCCGGTGAATGTATGTATCAGACAAAGTGTGTCTGTTGCTATCTGCCGGTGAATGTATGTATCAGACAAAGTGTGTCTGTTGCTATCTGCCGGTGAATGTATGTATCAAGGTGTATTGATTGCTTTCTGCCAATGAATGTATCCATCAAAGTGTATTGGTTGTTATCTACAGGTATGCATCAGACACTGTATAGGTTAGTGTCTGACGATGAATGCATGTATGAGACGAAGTGTAGCGGTTGCTTTCTGAAAACATTCTTTATAATCTTTTAGTGTAAAAAGGTAAAGATCAATTTGAGTTGAACGATTCTCAAAAGAAACTTTGTTGCGCAAAACCACATTCCTTTTGAATTGTGTCAGTTACTTTCACGAGTGGAAAATATATGTTTACAATTGTTCGAATGAAAAATTCGAACGCATCAGTTACATACTTGAAAATCTTACCCTTACGTCCAAAACGAATATAAGGTGGCGGTATATTGTGAAATAAATTTTGTTGCGATCCAAACTAGAATTAAAAAAAAATGTCTTGATGTTTATTTAAAAAATCACATAATAGTACAAACTCAATTTCCCAATCTGAGATAACATGACGCTATTAAAATTATTAGAAAATGGATCAATCGAATACATTGAAATTAAAAAGCAGACTGAAACAATTTTCAAATTCAGAGATAACACAAAACCTTAAATATATAACTGAAAGGAACTAATACAGAAAAATATGAAAGTTAAAAGCCGTTCTGAAATCGTTGAATAAAGTATTTTGGTCTAATTAATCAGCGGGTGTATCGCAATATTCAACAAAACAAAACAAACCATCGATATTGAATCACTGAAAAAAAAGAGAGAACTTAGAGAACAAAAGCACACCATACCTTATTTCCAAGCGTAAATTTGACTTTAAGCTGCAGCTGACTACCTTCAAATGATGATATTTGCGCGATGTCGTTATCTTAAACGGGACCCAGCAGGTTAAACGCTCGTCCAATTACTGATAAACACTTTTAGAAAATACCTTATTCCCTGTTCTGTGAGTTGGTAGGTTGTAACTTTCGTCTTTAAGCTCTCTATTCTCTCATAATATTATATCGAAAAAGAGATTAAATTCTTAAATCCTATTTCTTAAACTTAATTTGAATATTGTTTTGAAACGGACGACCCTCAAATTATGATTTTGGCGTGATGTGGCTCTCATAATTGGTTTAAACAAGCTACGCCCATTTCCAAGTAATGATAAACATTTTTATGAAAAACCTTATTCCCGTCGTTTGAGTTGAAAGTGTTGTATCCATTTCGTGTATAATTTGCTTGTATGTATGGATGTAAAAAAGAGATTTGATCAGACAGAAGGGTGATGACTGTTAATGAAATAGCCTCTGATACCTTTGCATGTTGCACTTCATTCTAGAAGTATAAGTAAATTTCTTTTCCAATTATTTTAATCTTATTTCAGTGTGATGGACTTTTCAAGAAATGCATGAAGATAAATAACGCTCCAGATTCATTCACACCATTAATCAACACATACATCAAGATATGACTAGAAAATCACGATGAATCATTTCGGGCGATACGATTTTAATATATCTTGGTGGATATGTTTATTGGTGTGATATCACGAGAACGTTACTTAATGCAGTGACCTACGACAACAGTCGATGTCCTGTATGTAAGGTCAAAGTCGTAAATTAAGGTAGAAATATCTGACCTGGTATTTCACTTGATGGAATGTAATGCATAATATAAGGTAGTGTATGATAAGAAAATTTCTCTCGAGGCGCGATCTGTATGTTGCAAATCCGATTTTTAAAGCTGTCATGAAACAATGACTAAATTCTCAGGTGATGTTTTGCCGAGTTTCTCTCTATTTCGCATTCAGCACGTGATAGGATTTCTAACATCACACAAACGCTTACGTCATTTCCCCCGCATTACCCCTTTAGAAGTAGTCCTTGTAAAAGACGAATATTATCAGTATCGTAATAACTTAAGACATACTCAAGTGTTGACTTCATTAGAATGAGCATTATATATTACCCCGAAAATGTCGAATAAAAGAATTTTGAAGCCTGGCGAAAATGAATTCATTTTTATGAGGAAACTGCCCGAAAACTTGATTACGTTCGTGACGTCATAAACATGTTATGGGGGCGCTCACCAGTTAATATGTACTTTTGAGAGAGTGACGTATGTAAGGTGAAGTAAGGTGATTTAAGCACACTGCTGACTAAAATGACTGCTCCCTTGTGTTAAAAAGTCAGCCTGAATTAGTCTAAAGTACACTATACATAGCAGCAATTAAAGTAGGGAAAACGAATTTTGCCAGACTAGACAATACCAGCTTCTGAAAGCGCAATGAATGAATTACCAAATATATAAAATGTAAAAAAAAAGTTATCGTCTCTTTTGTATACCACTTACCTCTGAAGTTCAGGAAGTGAAAATGACCAAGTTGAGCTAGCACTTTTTTGAAAGGTGTACATCTGAAGTAAGGCCAAGCTGTATACTTTATAACCCATATTACACCAATCAATCATACATCAAAATAAAGGGAATTAAAGGTTCTTTGAATTATACCCAAGATAAACAAGGTCTTTTTTAAATAGCCAGTATAACCAGTGAGGAAAGCCGGGAAAATTCTTTTTCTTTAAAATCCTAACCCTATGCAAAATACGAAACTGTAGAGCGCCACCTTAAACGCCTTTACAGCATCCTCTGTTGTCACGATGTTTAAATGTTGTATCCAGGAAAGAATTTTTCAGTCCCTCCGGCTTGACTTTTTCAGTCCCTCCGGCGGAAACATAAAAAACCATAACAGTTTACTGATAGAATTATGTTACGGGTCTGTGCTCTGAAAGAAAAGTAACGGAAACGAACGAAAAGCAATACGCTTTGTAAAATTCAGCATATAGTTTTTTGATTTATTTCCCTAGAACAGAATAAAAATTGAAAAGCAAAGAAAGAAATTACGGTATTGCAAATTCAATCAAAAATAATCATCGAATAAAAAAAGTTATAATAATAAAGACTCTGAATAAGCATTAACAGAAATCCAAATTAAACCCAACGCTGTAGTTGTTGATGTGCCTCTGGCGGCACGTGTCTTGTTGTCGTGCCAACCGTCTTTCCTTGAAACACGGCAACATAATTCCAGGTTTGAATTCACTTTAAATCTATGTGAATGTCTCTGTCTTAGAATCTGATATATTTTATGAGCACTCTGTATTTTCAGAGAAACATCACTTGAATTGAATAATTAGAAGAAATAAATTCCATCCCAAATGAACTTCTGGACAAAATAGTAATACAAATTGATTGTGCTAGATCTTAAAGCATGAACGAATAATCATTCCAGTGACAAGATTATATAATCCTCTTCTTGACCTCAGGTCACAATTAGCATTTTCTAAAAAATAATATTAACTAATGGGAAAAAAACTTATATAAACTTCCTCATGTTTACAAAATAAAACGTTAGTTATAATTAGAAAGTATGTTACAAAAATTATATTATATAACCTAAATTATGTCAGACACGCCAGATAAATTCTGGCGGAATTCCAAGAACCGAGATCCAGACACAAATAAACATGTTACTTCTATTAATAATGATCCTGATATTAAACCCATTCACAATGAAAATATTTTAGGTATGCGATAATTGTTTACACAATTTATTTAAAAAAATCAATAATTCAGGTCAAGTAGAAAATAGACTTGATTTAGGACAAGGGTAAGTATAATATAAAATACTATATAACAATTTCATTTTTGATGCGATAAAAACAATACCAAAAATGTAACTAACTAACAATGCAAATTAAATATACATAACAATTACAATAACTCTTATAGCCATCTGAGTATTGTGTAACTCTCTCAAATCTAATATAAATAATGTATGCACGAAATTGTACGTAAAGCCATTAAACAAAGAAAGGAAACAAAAATTTATATAAGTTATTCCTGTACTAAAGAAAACTGCATATAATTAGAAACTGATGACAACGGCAATTAAAAAAAACCAGAATGTATATTAAGACCCACCCAATGAGATATGTTTAAAAGTCGTTTTCTGAAACTTGAAGTTCATGCATGGTTTAAAAAATGAATAAATGGTGTCATAGAAATAACCAACAATATCAATCATGAAAACGCGATGTCGTAAATAAGTATAATATTTTTGGTTGCAATTATAACAATTGAATTAGATTAAAAATATTGTTTAAAGAGATTGTTTAAGTTTGTACTGATTGAATCTATATAGTTCCTCTGTTAGAAAGATTCGGGTTTGGTAATGCACTGGATACGGAAAATATGCACT
The DNA here is from genome assembly GCA_028554795.2 of Sinohyriopsis cumingii. Classification (NCBI taxonomy): domain Eukaryota; kingdom Metazoa; phylum Mollusca; class Bivalvia; order Unionida; family Unionidae; genus Sinohyriopsis; species Sinohyriopsis cumingii. Next base: position 15,674,706 of record CM068837.1, on the reverse strand, counting down.
GAAAATTAAACAGCCCACCCTTCGCTAAAAAATGAAAAGTTTAAAATGATTTTCGCGAAAGAGAATTTAAGCATAGAAATGTTATATATTGTAATAGTTCTACAGTTTCCAATACTAATATAAAACTGGAACCATACCTTATATTATGGATCTTAAGATAACATGACTTTATCTTCAAATAATTTTCATATATAAATCTTTATTTTATTGTGAAAATATATATTCTGAAAAGGACTTGTTTTGTTGTCGATAGTTAAGACATGTCAAAAATGTATTTTACTGTGACATCTCAGGTCAGTCAAATCATGCCACACTCTCAAGTCATTGATATGTATATGGTTACTATTATATGAAAGTAGCATGAATTTACGACAAGGAGGGTCGAAAGTTATACCAAGGAGAGTTTAATCTTGTACGGAGCAAGTTAGGTGTATAATACAATGCAAATTGTCTTCTACCGCATGAGGATCGGATTTATTCATCTTGTGGTTCCAAACACGAGTGGCTAATATCTGGTTTTCCATATCTAGCAATGAAATATATCCAGGGTTAAAGTTGAAAAAGAAAATATCCTCTAAATGTATTAGATAAATCAAGAAACACTGATGGATCTATTTCTTTTCAAATTCACACACACACACACACACACACACACACACACACACACACACATATAGTATGTCAATATACATGGAACAATGCAATATTTGAATTCAATTCTACTCAGTGAGACTGGATATTATCACAGTTATCGTCACTCCCCTCTGTACAGTAATAGTAAGTTATTGTTGCGTTATCATGGATTACATTTAGTAGTTGTTGAATATTGAAGGTGTACGATAACGATAAAAAGAAAAGAAAACGCGTTTGAGATTAAATACGCCCTTTGCCAGAGGTAGTGAAAGCATCCCTGCACTTACATAATACATTCTTCATGCACTAGTCATATTCGTTTCATGATGGCACTGTATATAAAAGGCTTGATATACAGATGAAACTTTCATTTAAAATGACTAGATTGCATGAACAGAAAACAACGGATCGTAGATATAAACCCCGTCCCCCAAAACATTTTTGAAAATACACAAAAATATAAAAACAGTCATATTTTAAACCCATTATGAAATAATCCAAAGAGCAAACTAAAGTGAACACAAAAATAAATTCTTTTCTATCTAGAAATGTTTGCTGGAAGAGTCAATTTCCTAAATACCTAGAATACAATAAAAAGAAACGAGTAAAATAATTAGGTTGAACTGTTTATTTTTTCCCGTAATATAAACCTGAAGGAAAAGGTTAATTAAACTGTATGCTAATCATGGCTAGTACATATATTATTTTCTATGATAATAAAATGCTATTTACTGATGTCGACATAATGGAATAGATAAATACGTGGTATTGTGTTCTCCCCAGTGTAAAACAAGGTTGATAGGCTAGTTCAAGGCAATACTGTACATCATGCTTATTGTCCTGTCCTTGGTTGATGTTGATAATAACAAGCTCGTAAGGATATGCGCTGTATAGATTCTCTCTCTCTCTCTCTCTCTCAATAATGAAAGAATGTTCATTGGCGTAATCTGTGTAAACTATTTCTCATTCTAAACGTAACTTTCTGTCAGATGTCTGCATTGCTTGCTCACGTGATGTCCGAGATTTAATACTGGTATTTCGTGGCAACGATTAATTATTTCGTAGCCCGACGTGAGTGTTTGAATAATTATTTGGTCATATCTTTCAAGCGATAGGTTTGTTTTAATAACACATTAGTATTTATTTTGATTCACTTATTATGTTCGTTTAAAGTACACATGAAACTAAGAGTTAGGTTTTCTTTATTTAGTAAACAATACAAATGGCCATCTTTGTAAAACAACTCAATCAAAAAATTGCGCTCAACTTTGACTTCGTCCTCATGACAGCAACAGCAATCGAAAACTTTTTCTTGTTCGAAATACAAATATAAAGAGAATGATTTACAAAATGAAACTGCGGTAGCAGGAGCAGGCAGTTCCTAGTAATGATACATATTTTTAGGAAATATCTTATCCCCTTTATTTTGAATGAATGTCAAGTGCTATGAAGCGTACAAGTTGCAACTTGACATACTCTTCGTGTCGGTCAATATGACATTTATCAGTTTATGATATGCAGTAGTCACCTCAGCAAAATTTATTTGTTTAACTCCAGGTCCGGTTAGATCGTATATTCATTAAGAATCGGAGATATCAGCTTACTAAAAAAAATATAAAAATAAAACAATTATTAATTCACAACATCATGGTCATGGCGTAGTAAATTGCGTGACGTCAGAATTGACTATATATAGAGGATCTCAAACTACTCAAGGCGAAAATACCTGATTGTCCAATGCAGCACAATCCAACAGGTGGAAAAATTCATCCAAATTGAAACTATAGGCCCAATAAAGATCAAAGTAGTGAGACACCATAGCACTCAGAGGAAACCACGAGTCACTTCGAACTCCAAACACAGTGAAACCACAACTAATCTGGCTGAACCCACTAAAACCACTATCTTTAAAAAAGTAATAGCACTAAACGGATACAACAAGGACATAAGCAATGAACTCCTACTTCATAAACTCACAGCAAATGGAACACAGACCACCAAAGTATATCGTCTTAAAAATCACAAGGGACAAGGAACAAACAAAGCAGTTATAGAGGCTACCGAGCCAATACCCTCAATAATAAAACTAGGACAGTCAGGAGTGTGCCATAAGCTGGTAAACTACATAAATAGGCCAAGATTTTGCACCAAATGCCTGCACTGGGGACACTATGCCCTCAGATGTAGATTCAAACCAAGATGTAAGTGCTGCGTAGGTCAACACAAGGGAGAATGCCACACAATTAAACAAAAATGTGCTAACTGTAAAGAAAACCATTTTCCTAGATCGGCAGAATGCAGATTTGCAATAAAAGAGAAACAAATAGTGGACTTAAGGAAAGAAAAACACCTCACCTACCATTCTGCCAAAAACATTAGTTGTAAAAACAACCCCAACACACCAAAATCTACCTCTGAAACAATCAATGAGCACCATAACTCTCCACTCTGTATCAGAAGGGAAAACATTGCACCACAAAACATACCCTCGACTCAGGAAACATTAGAACCAAAAACTACAGCCCACATTTTAACAAACCATGACCACCCTGATAACACTCCAGACACGAACAAAATTGTCACCCCAAACATCTCCAAACCTAACACACACCCCAACACAGAATTAATACAGGAAGTAATGAACCTAACAACAGGAATCCTAATGCAAGATCTCAGTAGTATAATCAGAACCCTCAAAACCATTTTCACCATACTAACTGATTGGACCACAAGACTAACAGATAAAGACAACGTCAAAAATGAATAGTACAAAAAATAATAAAATCACCATCTAGCAATGGAATTGCAGAGGAATCCTTAAAAACCTATCAGAACTGCAGAACAAACTGAATAATACGGCCATAAAACCAAACGTAATCTGCCTACAGGAAACCCTCATAACACAAGAACACAAACGCCTGCCCAAACTACAAGGCGATACCCAGGGAATCTTTAAAAACAGACCCATGGGGCAGAAAGGGGGTGGACTAGCAATTTTTTTTAATAAATACACTAATCTACTATGAAGTAATAGAAGTACCCCCTAACCTAAACATCAATAATAGCATCGAAATAATGTCAGTACTGATAAAAATAGGAACCACAAACATTCAAATAATAAATGCATACGACCCAGGGGGTACCTTCTGCCCTACCAACCTAATCTCACTAAAGGCAGTCACTAATAACAACAACAACAATCTAATGATCTGTGGCGACTTCAACGCACACAGTTTATTATGGGGAGGTAAAAAGAAAGATCAAAGAGGAAAAATGGTTGAAAAATGGATAACTGAGAACAATCTGGTCATCTTAAATGACGGGTCGAACGCTAGATTAAACCCTGAGGATGGCACTCTCTCAGCCATAGACCTAACCATCACTACCCCAAAACTGGCTCAAATCACAAATTGGTGGGTGGATCAGGAAGATACGTTAGGAAGTGACCATTTTCCCATCACAATCAATATTCAAACAAAAACTCAACACATTCTTAACGAAACCCCACCTAAATGGAGGCAGACTGGGACCAATTCCAATTATTACTAGCTAGAGTAAATCCAGATAACTTAGAAAGCCCAAGTATTGACATGTATTATGATAACATAACAGACACAATTATAGAAGCAGCTAACCGATGCATACCAAAGACAACTAATATCTAAAATAAAAACCCTGTACCATGGTGGACTAAACAGTGCACTATAGCACATAAAGACCAAAAAAGGGCCTTAAATAAATATAAACGCATCAAAAGTTCTATCTACTTCCAGCAATATAAAGATAAAGAAAAAGCACTAAAACAAACTATAAAAACTGCTAAAATTAATCTATGGCAAACCTTTTGCTCTAAACTGAGTCTAAAATCAAACTCAAAACAAATATGGGACAAGATATAAGCCATAAAAGGGAAAGCAACTACCTCAGCCCTAAAAATTAAAAATGCCATAACTAATAAAGATAAGGCAGACCTCCTAGCGAAGCATTTTTCGAACATGAGTAGCAACAATAATCACACCAGAAACTTTCAAGAACACAAAAAATTAATGGAGGGAACCCAACCTCAAATGTTTCAAGACCAAGGAACAAAAGAATCTCACCTAAATAGCGACATCACAGTACATTAATGGAAGATAGCCCTACGATCCAAAAACGAAACATCCCCTTGTAAGGATCAGTTAGGTTACAATATCTACAAAAAACTACCTATCAATATAACAATAGCCATAATCAAACTCTTTAATATGATATGAGATAAAGGCCAACTACCCACCAAATGGAAACAGGCCATAGTAATACCAATCCCCAAGCTAGGTAAAGATCCCAACAACATAAATTCGTACCGACCCATCTCCCTTACAAAAAATAATTGCAAAATAATGGAGACAATAATCGCAAATAGGTTAAAACACCACCTAGAAACCAATAACCTACTCTCCATAAATCAATGTGGCTTTCGGAACAAACGGTCCACCACCGACCAACTTCTCAGATTGGAAACAGACATCAAACTCGCTTTTAACGCACATAGGAAAACCGATCGCAACCTCATAGCGGTTTTTTTAGACCTAGAAAAAGCGTTCGACCTAGCATGGACCAATGGACTAATGGCCAAATTAAACCAATTTGGAATAACTGGACGCTTGTTCAACTGGATTGGCGATTTCCTCACAGGCCGGAAAATTACCACAAGAAAAGGCAACACCCATTCAGAAGGATTTTCACTTGAAAATGGAACACCGCAAGGCAGTGTAATAAGTCCGTTACTATTTAACCTAATGGTAAACGACCTTGACCTCAATGTAGCCTCCACAAAAAGAAACTTGTCACAATTTGCAGATGATAGTGGCATATGGAGGAATGGAAATCCTGCCAATAACACAGTAGTTAAAGAAATCCAGCAGAGCCTAGACGACATAGGAAGATGGGCGGACAAATGGGGTTTCAAAATATCTCATGACAAAACTGTAGCAATCATATCCACCCCCAAACGAAATAACAACCTAGTCTATCCAAACTTCTATATACAAAATCAATTAATCAAATACGTAACAGTAGTAAAATTCCTAGGAATGTTCTTTGACAACCACCTCACATGGAAAAAGCACATTGAAAACTCACCCAGAATTGTAACAAAGATCTCAATTTACTCGGGAACATCACAGGGACTGACTGGGGATCCAACCAGGAAACCCTCCTCACGATATATAAAAGCCTAATTAGATCAAAACTGGATTACGGTTGCCAAACATATAACTCGGCTAAGCAGCCTGTACTACAAAACCTTGACACTATCCAGAGAGAAGCCTTACTATTATGCACAGGAACACTCCCCTCAACATCGTTAGAAGAACTACAAACACTAACAGGAGAACTACCCTTAAAACTACGTAGGCAAGAACTGCTCGTCCGATACTCGATTCGATTAGATACCCACCCAGACAACCATCCCACCAAAATAGCTATAAATAAGTGTAAAGTTGTCTTCAAACCCAAAATCATACCTATCACACCAAGTGGCAAAGTAATCCTTTAACTAAGAGAAAAGATACCTCTACTAAAAAAACAGGTGACAAACAATACAGACCAGCACAAATCACCATGGTTACAAAAACCACCAAGGATTAACACTGAAGCTACCAAATTAGGCAATAAAGAAGGACAAGAAAACTTAGTAAAACCTGTACTGGTAAACGAAATCAACCAAAAATACCCGGACTATGTTAAAATATATACCGATGGATCAAAAACAAACAACCCACCAAGAACAGCAACAAAAATCATCCTTGAATTCAATATACAAACGGGATCCAGATTACCTGACTATTGCTCCATTTACGCCACTGAATTCTGGGCTATACTTGAATCACTACAATGGATCAAAGACAACCAAATACCTAAAGCAGTCATTATAAGCGATTCCCTAAGCGTTATCAAATCGATCCAAAATCGCAATACACACTCTAGGGAACAATTCCTCGACAGAGCATGCCAATTAATCGACGATATCACCACAGCATATCAATTAGTCGAGCTCATGTGGATACCGTCGAACATTGGAATCTTTGGCAACGAAACAGCAAAGTTGCAAAAATCAAACTAGGAGATCAAAACCCTGACAAGCTTAACTATAGCTTTACAGGAGCAATAAGCTTCGCACAAACATATATAGACCAAACATGGCAAGATTTTTGGAACTCCTCCACAAAAGGTAAAAAGCACCATGAAACCCAAAAATAAAAACGTAGATAGGAACATACAGCTACCTAAGGGTACCTATTTAGAACAGAAAACCATAAACAGGATAATAACTGGAAAAACTAAACTAGCAAGCAGTTTTCGAAGGTTTATAGGACCCAAACCAGCAACCATTAACTGCTTTAACTGCCACACCACCGAAGATCTACACCACGTATTCAATATATGCCCAAAATATCAACCCGCTGGGAAAATATTTATCAAAAACCAAAAAGAGATTGGATCACCACACACATACCCAGAGTTACTTATGGACTCTAATAAAAATAAACAATCAGCATATAAAAATATAAATCAATTCATAGACTCAGCAGGACTTAGGAACAAAATATAATTACTATCCCCACAAAACCAAAAGACCCAGTAACTAGCTAAATAAATTTAGAAGCCACCACATAAAAACCCATAACATATCATTCAATTTTATAAAAGTATTAATAAATAATTTACTTGCGAGGCACCTATAAAAAACTAAGGAAACCGCAAAATCGGATGCCCTAGATGTCCTTAACGAACCGAGTAATCAGCTAGGATTCCGGTCCTAGATGTCCTTAACGAACCGTGTAATCGGCTAGGACTCCGGTCTCTTGCTAAATGAAGTATAAATAACATTCAATCTCTAAAAACATCGATTAATAAATAACTTAAAGAGGTAATATCTAAAAACTTATAAATAACATAACGTAGGAAACACACCCTAAACACTTCCACTAGTAATACCATAATAACCTTGAAAATCTCTCTTCATACATGATATCTACTAAGAACCTCTATAAACAGCATAGAACATTCCCCCTACTTTTAGAACATTTTGAAGAAGAAAAAAAAATCAAAAAAAAAATCGAGAAAACAATAATAAAAACAAATAATAAAAAACCCCTTAAGAAACAACAGGCAAATGCAACAAGAAACCAGCGATGTAAAGCAAGCAGGACCGTTCCCGAGGTCTCCTTCCCACTAATGACAGCCAACCATTCAACTGTAGGGACCTTTATGGACCCACAGATTGAGGCCAAACTATCAGGGTTCCTTGAATCCATAAAAGCCCCGGGGAGGTGGCACCATCCCCTTCCCCAGGAACAACTAGCAGGCTGCGGTGCAGTCAGAAAAAAAGTGGCACATACACAATTGTGCGCACGCCACTATAAATAAACTCAACAACAAAAGGGTAACGATTTAATATGAACTTAGACACAAAGACAGAGTGATCCCATTCAAGACTGCTCTGAAAACACACTTATTTCACTCAAGAACAAACTTAAAGCCCTAATAATGTGTCCTGCCTTAAATATTTTCAGCATTCTTTTTATGTTTTCCAATTTCATGGTGTTTATTTTTGTAATCATATCATTATGTATGTTTTTTTATCTTATAGGTGTTGTCTAATGTTGTAAAACGCTTAGAGATTCTAAAGATTAGGCGCTATACAAAGTACGCAATATTATTATTATTATTATTATTATTATTATATTGAATTTATGAAACGAGTTGAATAATGTCCAGCTTTTGCGAGCCATGGCGAGCAAAGGCTGAATATTATTCAACAAATTTAATATTAAATCATCACCCATTTGAAATTACTTTTATCACGTAGTTTTTATTTCAGTAGAAATTATTTAGATAGAAAGAAGAACGAATAAGTTCGTTCATTCTGACAGACAGTGCACTTTTCATTTGTTGTGAATAAAATATAGTCCCAAACAAAGTTGAAGTAGTAAAAGTTGATTGTACTTTTTTACAAACTATAAATCAAAGAAAAGCTTCCGTCCTAATAAACAGAACATTCTAAACCCTAAAATGTCACTTGCAGAGCTAAACGTTGTTGCAATTTGTATGTGGAAATAGGATTACTGGATGCAGAAATTCCCACATTTACTGCAATGCATTTTAACCGGATATTTACAGTATTGGACTGAAACAATAACCTGTACAGAAAACGTAAACAAATTTCTTTCTGAGTCGAATTTGTATTCCATAATATACTGCGTAAAGATGCTGCGTATGGATAAAGTTCTGTCAGTTAGGAGACCCATATATTTCCAAAGTATTCTGTGAACAGACGTGAGCTTATTTACTTCTGTAAGTTAACATTTAAACCACGCTTGCATATACGGTGGAATTTATATCTATGTTATATATATACCGCTCCCTCTCCCCACCCCGACATCAAATAAGCAATACCTTTAGTTTTACTTCTTATTGTTGTTCATGTCTTGTAGTTCAACGCCATGTTTTTCATTATGATATTGTTATACGTGACATAACAAACCCCTGTGGGGGTAACACATCCATATTCAGACAGCAGAGGTAATGTTACCTCAATTTCCTTTCACGAGTCGAGTCCAAAAATGGCCGCCAAAATGTTCATTCAAAACCAAACATTCAAGAAGGTGGAATTCAAAACGTTTTACCACGATCCCAGCCAATTAGTAAAGAATATACTGCACAAGAATTTCATGACCTTATTTGGACCAATCAGAAGCACATAAAGTGATATTTTAACATGTGGTAATATGAAAAATATGAAACTGCACATACTATAGAAAAACTATACATACTATGTGATAAACTAATATACACGTGAATTGGTCTAAATCTGTAATTCATGAGTGACGTGAAATTAACAATCTTTTGTCAAAAATGAGAACTGGTATACTTTAGTTTCATTGATACATTAAAATTAACTTCATAAATGCTTACATGGCCACCTAGCGCACGGCATCTGGTGGCTTCCGTTTTTCTTTCAGTTCGTTTCTTCCATCGTCCCTGATTTGGCATTTCATTCTAAGGTGATGAAATCCAAAGAAGACCTTATGACATTGGCTATAATTATATAATTCCAATTTTAATTAAATTAAACGGATTTTCTCCAATACGATTGGCTGTAAACGGTCACGTTATACTGATCTGAATTTTTTACACATCGATAAATTCTGGGACTACGTTCGGTTTTTGTACTGTCTGAATTACAAATAAACATTGAATACACGTAATTGTGAAACGATTGTTTCATCTTTTATAGTTTTTTCAGCATATAAATATTAATTATACCTCTTTATACTTTTTCAAATATTCTTTGATTGAAATGCATAGTTTACAATTTGGCGTACGTCTGCTACATAGACACGCAAAATGGCCGATTACGGTGATATTTCACTGCAGTTTTCTGCGGAGTTTTTTTAATAATTACATGACAATGATTGAAAAGAAATAACAGTAGCAGTTGAAGCAGATGAAGATGGATTTGACGATACAATTATCGGCTCTTTTTTGACAATTTATCTCTGAATTTCAGGAATGAAAATGACCAAATGGAGCTAGTAATATTTTGAAAGATGCAAATCTGAAGTAAGGCCAAGCTGTATACTCTATAGCCCATATTACACCCATCAATCATACACCAAAATAAAGGGAATTAAAGGTTTCTTGAAAAATACTTAATTTATGCAAGGTATTTTTAAATAGCCAGTATAACCAGTGAGGCAGCCCGGGAACATTCTTTTACTTTAAAATTCTAACCCCTATGCAAAATACGAAACTGTAGAGTGCCACTTTAGTGAGAGAAGAATAGGTATTCTGCATTTATTTTACTATTAGACAATACAATCCTGGAATAGTCAAATTTATATATATTCTGACGATAAAAACAGACAATATCCGAAATCGCTGATGTAATCTATCTATAAAATACGACTTTATCGAAATAACATTATACTTTACGATAACATATGAGGATAACCGTAACAGAAACCATCTTAGTTTTTTTTACTTCTAAAATGGGTTGCCATCTTGGAGGTCTCTAGCTACCATGTAAAGTCAATGAGAGGTGAGATGCTCTCCACGTGCAATAATCAATACATGGTGACATAACTAAACATTTCTCACTGCCAGCTTTGTTAAGTGAACAGAATTCCAATGTACTTCTATCCATCATTAGTATTGGTTACTCTTTCAGCTCTTTTCAATTTCTTGTATAAATTCATTATTTGAACTGTAGAATTTATGAAGATATTTATATTAGTCGAGTCCAGATGCAATTTCTTGATAGCAGTTTGATTCCCGCTGTAAATATAAGGTTGGAAAACAAATTCGAGTATCTCAGGTCTACCACTTGCTAATGTTTGACTAAACATGTTTTACATATCGAAGATACTGCGGGTATTAGCTTTCAAACAGTCTGTACCTTGTTCATTAATCATTTTCTATCTCTGTACTTTTCTTATGTACGACTTACAAAAATTTGGTGTCACGTTTACATGTAATAAGATTTAATGTCCAATACTAATTTTGTGAATGCTCTGTCGGGAATGATGCATTTTGCACCTAACTATTTTTTTACCAACGAAAGAGGCATAAATATGCCGTCATAATCTAGAAGAAAGAAAACGATATTCTCGTTTGTTTTTTTTTAATTCTTATTGCTCTTATCTCAAACGTGGCTGGAACTTATTTTTCTTCGAATTTCGCGTTTAAAACTAAACAAGCGTGAAAACTATGCTGTAGCCTCACTTGACATGCAAAAGGTAATGGGTAACATCTTCTGCAAGAACCTTTTGTATCAGTAAGTTCCAACAATTGGTCCAATCCCTTTATAAACAAAACTGTCAAAGTATTGCTGTCATTCCCGCGCCATGTTCCCACCAAGGCCTTGCAAATAGTCTCGACAGAAACGGTTCAGCCGATTGTAGCCTGGCATTGAAGACAATCGTTCAGATTCATCCATATGTTTAAATCTTAATCACCGGAAAATATTACAACTGCACTATTGCTGAAAATTACCCATCTACGTCTTCATCTCCAGTGCGTCTAAAATTTCGTGTTATAGTTGCAGAGTACAGCTAAAGAAACTGAATTCATCCAACGTATTTTCTTAAGTTCATTCTGACGATGAATGAATGTATCAGACGAAGTGTAGCTGTTGCAATCTGCTGGTGAATGTATGTATCAAACAAAGTGTGTCTGTTGCTATCTGCCGGTGAATGTATGTATCAAGGTGTATTGATTGCTTTCTGCCAATGAATGTATCCATCAAAGTGTATTGGTTGTTATCTACAGGTATGCATCAGACACTGTATAGGTTACTGTCTGACGACGAATGCATGTATGAGACGAAGTGTAGCGGTTGCTTTCTGAAAACATTCTTTATAATCTTTTAGTGTAAAAAGGTAAAGATCAATTTGAGTTGAACGATTCTCAAAATAAATTTTGTTGCGGAAAAACACGTTCCTTTTGAATTTTGTTAATACTTTCACGAGTGGAAAATATATATTTACAATTGTTCGAATACAAACTTCAAACGCATGAGTTACATACTTAAAAGTCTTACCCTTACGTCCAAATAGGATATAGGGTGACAATATATTGTGAAACAAATTTTGTTGCGAACCAAACTGGAATTAAAAAATGTCTCAATGTTTATTTAAAATATCATGAAATAGTGCAAAATCAATTTCCGAATTTGAGATAACATGACGCTATTAAAATTATTAGAAAATGGATGAATCGAATACATTGAAATTAAAAAGCGGACAGAAACAATTTCCAAATTCAGAGATAAAACAAAACTTTAATATACAACTGAAAGGAAAAAAGAAAGAAATTATACATTTTAAAAGCCGTTCTAAAATAGTTAAATAAAGTATTTTGATCTAATTAATCAGCCGCTGTATCGAAATATTTCACAAAACAAATCAAACCATCGATATTGAATCACCTCAAAAAAAAAAAAAAAAAGAGAATTTAGAGAACAAAAGCACACCATACCTTATTTCCAAGCGTAAATTTAACCTGAAGCCGAAAATGACGACCTTCAAATGATGATCTTTGCGCGATATCGTTATCTTGAACCGGACGCAGCAAGTCAAACACTCTTCCAATTACTGATAAACATTTTTAGAAAATACCTTATTCCCTGTTGTGTGAGTTGGCAGGTCGTAAATTTTGTGTCTAAGCTCTCTCTTCTCTCATAATATTATATCTAAAAAGAGATTAAATTCTTAAATCCTATTTCTTAAACTTAATTGAATATTGTTTTGAAACGGACGACCCTCAAGTTATGATTTTGGCGGGATGTGGCTCTCATAAGTGGTTTCAACAAGTTACGCCCATTTCCAAGTATTGATAAACATTTTTTGGAAAAACCTTATTCCCGTCGTATGACTTGAAAGTGTTGTATCCATTTAGTGTATAATTTGCTAGTATGTATACGATGTAAAAAAGAGATTTGATCAGACAGAAGGGTGATGACTTTTAATAAAGTAGCCTTTGATACCTTTGCATATTGCACTTCATTCTAAAAGTGTAAATAGTTTCTTTCCCAATTATTTTAATCTTATGTCAGTGCGATGGACTTTTCAAGAAATGTTTGAAGATAAATAACGCTCCAGATTCATTCACACCATTAACCAAACACATACATCAGGATAAGTAAATCACGATGAATCGTATCGGGGCGATGTGATTCTAATATATCTGGGTGGATATTTTTATTGAGGCGATTTCACGAGCATGTGACTTAATGCAGTGACCTACGAAAACAGTCGATATCTTGTCGGCAAGGTTACCGTAGTCAAATAAGGTAGAATTACCTGATGTGGTATCTCAATTGACGGGGTATAATACATAACATAAGGCAGTGTATGATAAGAAAATTACTCTTGAGGGCGCGTATTAGTAATGAGGAATACGCGATCTGTATGCCATGAACCCGGTTTTTGAAATACTGTTATGAAACAATGCCTAAATTCTCAGTCGATGTTTTACCGAGTTTCCCCCTTCTACTCATTTAGCACGTGGGCGGATTTCTAACATCGCACGACCGCTTACGGTCATTTCCGACCCCCCCCCCCCCCCCCCCGCCATTGCTCCTTAATAAGTAGTGCTTGTAAAAGACGGATATCATCAGTATCGTATTAACTTAAGACATGCTCAAGTGTCGACTTCATAACAATGAGTATCAGGCATAAAATATTACCCCGAAAATGTAGTATTTATAGGTACTTCATTTGTATGGGAAAATATGAACGAGTTTTGGGATGGAATACTGCACGATCTTGTGAGTGCAGTATATCCTTCCCACAAAACGAGTTCATATTTTCCCCATACATATCCAGTAACCTGTTTATTATAAGCTCGTTTTTTGTATTCTACCTAAGGTTTAATTATATAAACAAAATACACTACAAGAAACAACGAAAATGAATGAATGCCATATTCCAAACCAAATACACAAGCGCAGATTTATCATTACACAACATCATTATTAATGCGCATATAACTCATGCAGTAACCTTTTTATTATATGCTCATAATGGCGTTTCCAGTTAAAATTGAAATTTGCAGTCATATTGTGAATGAATGCGCATTGCAACAACTTTTCCATTTGATCTGGAATGAATAGATTTTGGTATTTTGTTTCGATTCGACGAAAGTTTGTGATTTTGGACTGGATTCATCTGTGCAACTTGTACATGAAATACATCGGATTGAAGCGGCGCGGGAGAAGGGTGTTTATATCTGCAAGTGTCTTTGTTCTGTCATTGACTATTTGAAATCATTATGTGGGGAAAATATGAAGTGTTTCAATTGCAATTATCAAAAGGACGCTATTGAATTTATTGTTTATTTCATTTTGAGTACAGGAAGGAAGATGTAATTGCACTTGGAATATAGTCGAAATTACAGTACAATATCGAAATGTGTAATCAAGCTTGAGAACTCATGACATGGCTCATGTAATTTGGATTTGCAGAACTAAGAAAGTACATTTTGAGAAAATTCTGGATGTAAAACTGTAAGTATATTTTGTTTGCCATTCTTATTACCAACAAAAGGAGACAGATTATGCTTTTATAGCTTGCGTGTTATTTGTAGGTACCAAGAAATGTTATGAAATCTGATGTCTATCGAAAAATCTGAAACAATGTATCAAAAAGTGGAATATAGCAAAACAGTTGGCATGTTGCAGTCCACGAAACATCTGCTTTTGTTCATTCAGAAACAAATTTAATCAACCTAAACGTATTGCGTCTACTATGCGAATGTACATGATTTGTTTACGAAGTATTTCCTAATACACTATTGGACACACGTGTCCAGCGCATGGGTGCAATATGAAGGTGTGCAATATCGTAAAATATTGAACTATTCTGATAATGTAAAGTTAACGGAGAAGAAAGAAAAGAAGCATATAATTTTTTAAAATGTACTCTTTTGAAGCCTGTGAGAATGCATAAATTTTTATGAGGAAACTGTCCGAAAGCTTGATTACGTTCGTGACGTCATGCACATTATAAAGGCATATACAGCATTATATATTGTCACGATGTTTAAATGTTTTGTCCAGGAAAGACTCTTTCAGTACCTCCGGCTAGATTCTTTCAGTCCCTCCGGCGGAAACTTAAAAAAGCATAACAGTTTACTGTTCGACATTACATTTATCTGATAAATCTCTAGACTCCATTAAAAATAAACTTCAAATCGACCTCAACAATATATCAGTTTGGAGTCATCAAAACAAAATGCATATAAACATCTCTAAAACGAAATGTATGACAATTGGAACAAGGCAGCGTCTATCTACTAACATGGATTTGCTTCTAACTCAAAATGTCTTAGACGTATCTATTGTCAAAAATCAAAAACCTTCTTGGTATCTACATTGATCAACACCTCAGCTGGAATGCGCATATCGATCACTTACGTGCAATGGTAGTCAAAAGAATAACTATTAAAATTGCTTTCGAAATTTCTACCTCCACAATCACTTGAGATTTATTTTTCGGGTTATATACTACCACTGATAGATTACGGCTGTACCATAAGGGGAAACACATCAAATTATAATCTGTCCAGAATTGATAGACTCCAGAAAAGGGCAGCCAGAATAATATTGAAACTTCCTGTTATGACTCCCTCAAATGTTTTGTTTTCACGTCTGAAATGGCTACCTATACAAAAACGTATTCTTTATTTTAAAGGAATCATGACATACAAGTCTTTAAACGGTCTTTCTCCAGATTATATCTCTAACATAATTGAACTAAGATCATCGAATACGGAGCTTAATCTCCGATTGACGACTAACAACGACCTCCAGATTCCTTGGTCGAAAACCAATCATTACAAAAGCTCTTTTACTGTATGGAATTCCTTACCAATGGAGATACGTAATTCAACTTCCTTTGCTTCTTTTAAAATATCATTAACGAATTTCCTTCTATACCAGCTGGAACGACATATTAAAAGCTCTGAATAGAAAACTATATAATCATATCCATAATTGATATATATTTGTATGTTTCCCAATATAGTCACACATAGTCATTCATGTCAAACATGTACGAATGAGTGTGCGACGATACATGGTAATGTGCATGGTCGCCCATTTTTTTATATATTATTTTTAAATTACAAATACTGAAGACCACATGGCAGATGGGTCAGCCATGACCAGATGTGTTATCCCCGTTAAATATAGTTTATTATTATTATTATTATTATTATTATTATATCATTACGTTATGGGTATGTGCTCTAAAAAAGTAACGGAAACGAGTGAAAAGCAACACGCTTTGTAAAATTCACGATTTTTAAATGTTGTGTCCAGGAAAGACTGTAAGTCCCTCCGGATAGATTCTTTATGTCCCTCCGGCGGAAACATAGAAAAGCATAACAGTTTACTGATATCATTATGTTACAATACTGTGCTCTTAAAAAAATTAACGGAAACTAGTGAAAAGCAACATTCTTTGTAAAATTCAACAAATAATGTTTTGATTTAATTCCCTAGAATACAAAATAAAAATTGAAAAACAAAGAAAGAAATTACGGTATTGCGAATTAAATCCAAAATAATCATCGAATTTAAAAACACAAGTCCTAATAATAAAAGCTCTGAGTAAACATTAATCTAAATCCAAAATCAGTCCAACGTTGTAGGTGTTGATGTGCCTCTGGCGGCATGTGTCTTGTTGTTGTAGCAACAATCTTACTTGAAACACGGCAATTAATTCCAGGTTTGAATTCAGTTTAAATCCAAGTTAATGTTTCTGTCCTATAATATGTATAGTTACTGCATTTGTATGGGAAAATATGAACGAATTTTTTAGAATGGAAATACAGCACGACCTTGGGAGTGCAGTATATCCATCCGAAAAAACGAGTTCACATTTTCCCATACAAATGCAATAAACTTTTTATTACATGCTAATCTTCTTAAAATTCTACCTATTGCTTAATTATATTAACAAATTATACTACACGAAACAAAGTAACCGAATGTATGCCGCAGCGAAAGGTAGGCTGTTTCATTTTCAGTGCATATTTTCCTTATTCAGTGCATTACCAACCCAAATCATTCTAACAGAGGAACTGTATAGATTCAATCAGTAAAAACTTAGACAATCTCTTTGCAAACAATATTTTTAATCTAATTAAGTTTTTATAATTGCGACCAAAAATATTATACTTTATTTAGGGCATCGTGTTTTCATGATTCATATTCTTTAGTACAGGAATAAATGATATGAATTTTTGTTTCCTTTCTTCGTTTGATAGCTTAAAGTACAATTTCGTGCATACGTTATTTATATTAGATTTAATAGCGTTACACAATACTCAGATGGCTAGAAGAGTTATTGTAATTGTTATGTTAATTTAATTTGCATTGATAGTTAGTGTTGTGGCAATGTTTTTATTGCCTCAAAAATGAAATTTTTCTATAACAAAAATGGTACTAACAGCTGTCTCGCTTGGCGTTCAGCATTAAGAGGTTAGTGTTAAGACTGGTCGGCCTGGTGTCTGAATAATGTGACATGGCGTGACATCATGCTACATGTCTGCGGCATGATACCCTTGTGATAGACATCACTATAAACGGTCTCACTGCTAACATCGTATTGATATGCTTGAAACATTGTTAAAGCTATGTTAAAAATCCAAATCACACACACACACACACACACACACACACACATGACGAACCAACAAGAGGTAATTCAATATTTAATACATTTAAAAGCAGTTTATCAAAGTCATTATTCTGTTGTAATTTACCATAATACCGATCATAAAATGCTCTCTCTGACTGTCTGTCTGTCTCTGTCTGTCTGTCTGTCTGTCTCTCTCTCTCTCGTGGGTTCGACTTAACTTTTACCATCATTCACTGGTCCAGAAACATCGTCGTATGACACAAGCGAGACTTTGTATGATTGAAATCTTAAGGAAAGTGTACACATACCATAACGACTATCCATATTCTTGTAAGTTATTTGGTGTAAGATCAGTTTCAAGTTTTCATCCTGACCAAAACTCATTTTCCTTCTCACTCCAGATTTCTGCGTATTTTGTTCCTTTTGCATGAATGCGTGAGATAGTGGGGGCGGTGTGCGGAAAGCATAAAGGATTGCGATGAAATTTGTTTACCATGTGAAATTCCATTAGAAAGGAGGGATTATTCATACTTTTTATCGTTATTTTCATACGTCATTAATGCTTAATAAATGGAAATTAATCATTGACCTAGAATCATCAGCGCACAGTTGCACAATGTTTCTGTATGAGTGTTACTGCGCCATGGTCGGATCACAATTTGCTTTATACAAACACTTTAAATGCCATGTTATTTGTAATGGTGTAAGTTATATTGTTTTAAGCTAATTAAGTGATGTGTGTCTCAGTAATTATGAATATTCTCGTGTGTGATGGTACACGTCTTCTCATACATACACAATTAATTTGAGTGTGTGTGCATGTGATTGGCATATGTGACGTATCTTTAAAACATTTTCTGTCATATCGCTATGATGTCTGCATTGTGGCAGTTTATAGCGATGTCTAGCACTGAGGCGTCATGCCGCAGACATGTAGCATCATGACCCACCCAGTAACATTATCCTGACACCAGGCCGACCAGTCCTAACACTAAACTCTTAATGTTGAGCGCCTAGCGAGGCAACTGTTAGTAGCATTTTTACGTCTTTAGTATGACTCGGCCGGCGATCAAACCCGCGACCCCCCGCTTCCGTGGCGGATGCTCTAATCTCTAGGCTACTGGAGACTTTGAAAATTCAATTAATAAAGCAACAACATAAACAAATAAACAAACAATACATTTTAAAAAATACCATTGCACAAGTTGAATTAGTCAGTTAAAGCAGTATGTCAAAATGTAGACATTCATGAGTATAAAATCTGTTTTACACATCTTAAATTTAAGAAAGGCTTAAATTCATCCATTGTATAAATGTTGCTGTATTTTTAATGAATACAAACTTTCGCTTTCCTTTTCAACGTACATACCTTCTTCCTTAAGGATTTCGTCGTCTATATGCCAATGTTAATTCTGCACATGCACATATGCAACGCAAATGACAAATATGATCACTGGAAGGTACATCGAGACGAAAGTCAATTATTTCTACTTTTAATTTGTGCCATTAATGCGAACTTTAAATATTGTCAGGCCAGTGAATGCCAGTATACCTGAAA
This sequence comes from Sinohyriopsis cumingii, assembly GCA_028554795.2. Lineage (NCBI taxonomy): Eukaryota > Metazoa > Mollusca > Bivalvia > Unionida > Unionidae > Sinohyriopsis > Sinohyriopsis cumingii. The sequence continues at coordinate 15,655,326 of CM068837.1, read as the reverse complement.
AAAATAAAGCCCTTGTTCAGCATACCCAATATGCTGCACACATTACATCCTCCACAATCAGTCACTTACAATATAAAGTAACTTGTCTGATGACATAACAACGATATGAGGAGCATAGAGCAAACCCAACAAATAACAAGGAGGAGCTACAAGAATGATATAATATTCAACGCGACCAAAAGAGCCAAGCAAACAAACCATGCTGGTCTCCTCAAACACAAGGGAAAAGAAAACGTGGAATAAACACCATTAATCCTCACAGTTCCTCTACAGAGCCAACTAATTGGTTGCTTTATTCGCGAACATTCTCATATTTGCAAGGGGCTCTCTAGAGATTATCTGGAATGTTAACTTTGATGTCTTAAAATATATTTTACACAATACAAAATCGAGACTTAAATGATTTTCAACGATTTTATCATGTTACCTAAAACACAACATTTGTTCTTTTCAAGTGTCGATCAAAAGCTTTCGATAGATCACTGACTACAATAAAACTTCTGAGATTGTTCCAGTGACTTGATTGTACTATGTAAGGTACATTTCAATAAGTTGAAAAACAGTGGGGTGACCAGGAAGCAATTCTGATTGATACTTACAAAATATACAGTTTTTATGAAAGTAATTATATATTTGTTTAAAAATGAACCTTTCAAAGAGAGATTACCCTACACTTGGCAATCTCGTGTAATTCACCTTTTCTAGGAAGAAGAATTTGAGCACGTTTCCATTTATGTAGAAATTTATTTTACTTCAAGGATCGATTAAAAAGATTTTTTAGTGGCGCTCCTATTGTTTCACTGACGTCTTGAAGCATTATATGACTTATGTGATCAGACCCCTTGCCTTATTGACAGACGTGGACATTGTTAATATTTTTAATTCCATTTTTAGTAATAATAATTCGTTTAGGATCTTTTTTTTTAAATAAAGGGAGATAAGCATTACATCACTAATAGTTGTAATTCAAGTAAAATAATCATTAAGTAACTTGACCTTTGTTTCTTCATTATAAATACATAACGAAGCATTATATATTGTAACTTTTTGAGAGGTGGAATAGATTTTGATGGATTTATCTTTTTCAAAAGTGATTTTGTAATTTTCCTAAATATTTTATGACCATTTTTCCTCATCATCTGAAAGACGAACCTCAATATTATCCATATGCTGCCTTTGTTCATGCTGTTTACTTTATTCCTAATTTCTTTAAAAGTATTCCATTCAATTGGCCAGCCACAATTGAAGGCAAATTTGCATTCTCTGTCTCATTTCCTTGCATTTTTTCTTAATTGGGAATCAAACCACGGTTTATCGGTTGGGATAATTTTTACACTTCTACAAGGAATAAATAAAGCTGCGAATAATGATAATTTTTTGTGAATATATAAAGTTGCAACATCAGTATCTATTTGTGTGTGCAAATGATCTGCCCAGATAGTTCCTGTTATCAGAGCGTTGATTTTGTTAAAATCATATCTGGTATAGACACGACGCTTGTAGTCCGCTTGTGGCTACACGTTAACACTGATTGCTACATTAGGAGCGTCATGGTCACTAAATTCTGTATCAAATTTTTGAAAAATGTAATTGTGAAGTATAGCTGTAGCACTACGTACAAAGACTGGATCAAACATGGCTTTGGTAGTAGACTATAGTTTGACATTAAATTGTCTAAATTTGCAGAAACAGAAGGTACAAGTAAATAAATGTTCTAGTCCCCAATACTGTTTTCAATCTGTCACAAAGGAAATATGGTTTCATAACTTTACCTAAGGCTAATTTATGCGAGGGTAAGGTCATCTCAATCCACATTAGTTGATGGTCGTGACAGACAGACAAAGTTCGAATCGTTCAGACATTTGCAAAATAGCTTATTAGAAACGTGCCATGAATACGCCTTGTTTATTAGAAACAAATCTAATCGTTTTATCGCTGCAGGAAATTATAGAATAGCTCTTAAAATATTTACCCCACGCTAAACTTTTACAAAATGCGAAATGAAAGGATCGAGTGGAATCTGCTGATTACATTTATCCCCACCCCCCAAAAAACCCACACTAAAAACGTCTTTAATAGCTATAAAAAAAGGCTTCGATTTACACAAACGATTACAAGATTTTACTCTTAGAATATTTAAACTTAATACATGATGTTGTTTTACTTGAAGAAATCCTTGATTTAGTTAAGTAAATTTTTGAAACAATCAAATGCACAGATCAGAGCATTTTTTAAACTTGAGCGAGACTTTTGGGTCAATTGCGTAGAATTCATTCTTTTATCATATTTTCATTCCTGTCTGTATGTTTTTGTCAATAATAATAATATTGTCAATAATACATAGGTGTTACTGAATCACAGCATCAGCGTAGTCAGAGTTAAATAGTACAAATATTGACAATTTATTAGTGCATCGTCAAAACGTTGATCACCCACCCAAACCCACAAACCCAAACCCACCCACCCAAACCCACCCACACAAACAAACCCACCCAAACCCACACACCGAAACCCACCAACCCAAACCCACACACCCAAACCATCCCACCCAAACCTACCAACCCAAACCCCTTCACCCAGACCCACACACCCAGACTCATCCACCCAGACCCACACACCCAAACCCATCCACCCAAACCCACCCACACAAACCCAATCACCCAAACCTACACACCCTAACCCAACCACCCAGCCCCACCCACACAACACACAAACCCACCCACCCACCCAAACCCACCAACCCAATGGTATAACGTTACCAATTGCGCAAGTCCAGGTGGGCGTGGCTTAAGGTGTCGGGAACATTGTATTTCGAAATAAACAACAAAGCTAGCTGTGATTGGTGCATTATGTAAGAGTTGTACTTTCTCTTAGGCTTAAAAAAAGTTGTGCCTCCTGGCAACATGTGAGATTATGTTAATTTCTATGTAGATGATATTTTGTATTTTTTATGATTTTTTTAAAATGTGGTACACGTGTCTGAAACTGTCTGTTGTGACTAGATAACTCTTACCCCTGTCTAGTCCCAGCAGAGTTATCTTTCTTAAATGCAAAGGAGTACCTGGTTTTGTCCTTGTCAAATTGACAATCTAATACTGCTCTCTAGAAAAGTGTGTGACATGCACGCTAAAGTAGGATAGAAAATATATTTATTTCTCCAAACATTAGCATTAAGGTCTATGGAAAAACGATTGGTACCGTGATAACTAAAGGGAAGAATAGCCTCGCAGTGTATCCATGGAAACGCATACATATGGGCGGTATTTATGAACTTTACTAGTTTGATGTAGGAAAACAAATGGGTGCTGAACAGCTTTGGTCAAATATTGAAAGTCCTTTAAGAATAAAATGTATGAAATCTTCAGAAAATAGCACAAGTTGGCTTTGGAAGGGGACTTTTGATAGCTATAGTTATAGCAGATATAGACTTGTGTTGCCTGATGCCTTTATATCTTTGATGTTAACTCCTAGATTTGAATACATGCAACAAAATAAGATATGTAAACATAATATAGTTTATTTTGGCCAAATATAGACTATTTTACCTGTAAAAGATGAAAAATCATGTGTGCAAAAACAGCTATCTTGTTCTTGTAAGGCATGCCATAAACCAGGATAGAGAACACTCTATCTACTTGTAGATAGATCACTTGTACAATGTAGGATGTTCTAGTATGAGTAATTTTAGGTAATTTATTAAAGACATGGTATTTCTACCCACTTTGATTTGAATTGTCCTTCTCTAATTATCCATTTGTGTACACTTTTCTGCCTTGAAATTGTTCATGCAGTTAGTCAAGTTCCCTTGCATTCGCTTTTGTTGAAGTAGCAGGGAATACCATCAAACAAGAGCAGTTTCTTTCAGTCAGCATTTCCCATTGACACTTGTATAAGTCCAGTTATAATCTACTATTGACTTTCAATTAATTCTATTTATTTCTGTCCATATGTTCTTGTGGAATTTCCATATTAGGTCCAACATTACTGATGGATAACCATTTTAGTCACACAGTGTGCATTCATTCCATTCAAATCCACTGTGTTCTTGAAACTTTGCATCCCATCGCAATAATCCAAACTGGCATCAGATCATGTCTGTATGGTTATGGAAGGCTCCACTTTACACGCCGGCATTATGAAAAATATGAACTATGTGATATGAAAGAGCCGCGTCATCTTAGACATTAAAATTACATGACTCTTGAGGTCTCCAGTCTCCACTAAATATAGAAGTGTAAATGTTAGGTTCTCACTTTATCAATAATGTAATCTGGATAATTTAATTGCAATGAAGTTAATGCAGGTTGTTCATGAACTCATATATATATTACATGGATAATATGTTACACTTATCTATATCATTCAGTTATCTCCCTTACACCTGTCATAACATTTAAATAAAATAAAAGCTCACATTTTCAGTGACTGGTTATGAAAATAAAGAGAAGATTTGTGAAGTATTATATTAGCCCTCAATCTTGATGCAAATGTAAGTAGAAGCAATTTAATAAGTTCTCACAGTAAAGTGTACAAGTTTAAAAACTGAGAAAGTATGTTTTCTTTGGTCAAGGCAAGTTACGGCCTAACTGTTTAGCCCATTATTTTTAATTTCTTATGTAGAAGAAATATACATTATATGTATTTATATTATCTAAATTATTCACCCTTTTATATTAGATGGAAATGAACACCACATCACCTGAAATGTGTGTACCTGTAAGGGATGTTATAGCACAGTTGCCTTTGGGCTGTCCTTGGACCTATGTGACCCTGCCCCATATATTTGTCCAAGGTAAGGTCATCAAACTTTCACTTCTCATTTTTCGCATTGGTGATTTTTAATTCCTTTACCATAAGCTACCTCTTCCTTTTGGATATACACTTTCCTACTGTTTTAACTCCATTTGATGCACTATACTTAGTGTTGATATTTGGCATTTTTCTGTATTTTATTCCCCTAATTTCACCCACCCACCCCCAATCCAACATAACCACTTAGAAGATGTGATTTACTATATTTGGTGACTGATTGGCTTACTGAATCAATTTTATTCACATTACAAAGAAGGGAAGCTATCCATTTGTGTTACAAAGAGGATGGATAGGTAGACCTTTGTGTGAGGACTGGTGGTTAGTGACCTCTTGTACCTGCAGACAGTGTAAACTGTTCAAAGCTTATACTTTATAATAAGATTGGGTCATGTCCACCTGTCTCTGGTGTTAAGTTCTGCATCTACCAAACAAATATAAATCCTTTCTTTTAGGTGAATTGTACATTTTGAAGTAGGACAGGTACATACTATTTGGTACATTGACCTTTGACCTAGTTATTACATGATATGACAAAGTGATTTATCCCATATCACCCATGTGAACTTTAATAATTGCTGATATGAATAAGATACAACTCATAGTTAAAAGAATTCATTTTATTTAAAAAAATGATTTTGCGAGTAAAGCAAAAGTATGAAAACAAGAGTTCAAAACAGCTCAATGACATTTCTATACACAATCATATCAGACATAGCTTAGTACCTCATAAAATTGTTTCTCACGAGTGAGACTAAGTACGTTTGTTACTTATGCAGTCCTGAACTATTTTACAGATTATTGGAAAACTTAAGGCTTGCTGTAGGTATAACGGTACCAATTGCGCAAGTACAGGTGGGCTTGGCTTAAGGTGTAGGGAACATTGTATTTCGAAATAAACAACAAAACTAACTGTGATTGGTGCATTATGTAAGAGTTGTACTTTCTGTTAGACTTAAAAAAAAAAGTTGTGCCTCCTGGCAACATGTGAGATTATGTTAATTCCTATCTAGATGATATTTTGTATTTTTTATGATTTTTTTTAAAAATGTGGTACACATGTCTGAAACTGTCTGTTGTGACTAGATAACTCTTATCACTGTCTAGTTCCAGCAGATTTATTTCTCTTAAATGCAGTGGAGTACCTAGCTTTGTCCTTGTCAAATTGACAATCCAACACTGCTCTCTAGAAAAGTGTGTGACATGCACGCTAAAGTAGGATAGAAAATATATTTATTTCTCCAAACATTAGCATTAAGGTCTATGGAAAAACAATTGGTATCGTGATACCCAAACCCACCCAGCCAAAGCCACCAACCCAAACCCACACACCCAAACCCACATACACAAACGCAGCCAACGAAACCCACCCAACCAAACCCACCCACCCAAACCCACCAACAACGATGCAAGAATGCTAATATATCACAATAATCTACTCTGATAAAACATGTCGACCTGTTGAAGTACATACCAAAATTAAAAGTCAGACATTTCACAATCTTATGTAAACCAGTTTACAAAATATTCTACCGTACTTTAAAAGTTGTGAGGGCTGAGGAGCAGATTCTAGTGAGAAAACAACAGATGAGCTACCTGCATTTCTGGGGAAGATGGCAAATAAAGAGTATACAGAAGTCAGGTTGAATCAGACAGTAACACAGTATTTGAGAAAGCTCTTAAAAAGTGCAGTTCGCTGAAAGATATAAAACAAGAAATTGAGATTAGCTTTGATGTCAGTCAGATAAAAAGAGACTTTTTCGGCTTATCGGTAGAGAATGGCCAAAATATAAACAAATCCGAAACCTGCAGGAAGAAAATAAAAAACAGAAAGTATACCTGACAATACCCTGACAGCTTAAGAGCAGAAAACTAAAACTTGAAGAAACACTTTTTGTTGGCTGTACCGTGTTCAGGCTCTAATAAACAGCAACACATAAAGAGTGAAAACAACAAGCTTTTTAAAATTTAACAAATAATTTATTTCCCTGTAAAAATTCTGTAAAAATGAAAAAAGGAGAAGAACTTACGGTTTCAAGAATCAAATCCACAAATAATCCAATAATAAGCCACGAATTAAATTGCAAAAGTCCTAGTAATAAATGTTCTAATAATTTCAAGCTCGAATCCTGATGGAAAATCCAAGATGGATGACGATGACGTATGCTGTAGTCAGTACTGTGCTTATCTACAGTTCTTTGTAGAAATAAAAATAATGACACTCCAGTGTTGGAAATCTAAATTAAATTTGTAAGCAATGTCTTTCCCAAATATTTGTATGAGCACTCCTCAATATATTTCCAGAGCAAAAAACTTGATCCTTTTCAAATGCAACTGATCTGAAGAAAATTATAACTCAAAATCTGGCTACAACAAAATAACTTGACATCAGTGTAACTAGCTCAAAACTGAGAAATCTATCTCTACGCATCTCTATTAAAACTAATAAATGCGCAGTAATGGAAAAACCGGAAAAGCGAAACACAGGGCCACGTGACCGTGTTTACATATAAAAAATCACGTACACAGAATATGGCCTTGACTAGACAAATGATTTTACTCCGAGAATAAAAATTAAAAATATTTTTTTTACATCTTAAATTATGGCTTCGACAACAACCAATAATTTTAAAATAAAAATAGAACTTATTTTCGTTGTTGTCACTAATTTTGAATCAAGGTTAGGATCTAGGTCAACACCTGGTGTTTACGAAAGAATGATTAAGGCCATATGATTTTCTGGAAATATATCATCTCCAGTTAATAAATTAATATATAATTGAGTAAAAAATTTAAAACTGAAAACTAATTAAATTAAAATGAATCTGAGTTAAATCAGATCTACGTAACATGGCTCTAAGCAGCACAATAAAGTAGGTACAAAAATATAGCGCTGATGATCGAGATAAGAGGAAACTGTACCAGTTTCTTAAACACAAAACTGAATGGGAACTAAGTTATATCACGTGACATGAAGAATAAATTGTTTAAATATAACGAGTCATGTGATTGCTTAAATATGGTTTAATTTTGTTCAGTTCCCAAAGATATATATATATATATATATATATATATATATATATATATATATATATATATATATATATATTGTAGACTTAAATTTTGTCCATAATTGTAGATTGTACTTTAAAATAATTTTCCGTAATAAACAGAATGTTAACATGACTAACCTTTGTCCATGATTGAAGGTTTAAAAAACACATTGACTGCACTATTTAGTTCAGAACATTCTAGGCTGTTTACGTAACGAGAATTCAGTGACAGTCATGTATACAATTATACTAGTTTTTTCGTCGCCAATCTTAACATTCTACTACGCAATAGGTCAAGTGAAAATGCGCATGATTAGAGTTTTGATAAGTAAACTTTTCAAGTGCGTGCATGTGTGCACGATGAGATCGTACAGTCAAGCTGTAAGCAATAATGCAGGTTAACATGTATACGTTAAGACCGTACAGTCCAACTGTAAGCAATAATGCAGGTTAAGACGTATACGTTAAGACCGTACAGTCCAACTGTAAGCAATAATGCAGGTTATGAGTTTGCGTTAAGACCGTACAGCTTAACTGTAAGCGATAATGCTGGCTAACACATGTGCACGGTAAGGCCATACAGTCTAGCTGCAAGCTTTAATGCACCAATGTGTTCATGTATGTTGAAAACTGGAAACCAGGTGTGATGAATGAATAGCTGGCAATCAATATGCATTGTGTCATTATAGCATCAACGCTGTACCTAAACTTTCATATCGTTTGATGGAACGGTAAACGTGAAAGCTTGCGAAATTGAACGTAAGTGTAGGCCTAATACGATATGTGTTATTTCTTGACCTTGATAATCAACGTTTCAAATTTAAATCAGACACATGTTTACATACAAGATTTGCTAACGAAATTCAACGGTCAGAAACAAGCGAATCGATTTTAAAGAAAACGAAAACAAGAAACCGAGGTAATTTGGATGAAAAAGAATGAAATATATTTATTTAATGGTAGAATGGTCTTAAGGGTGGTGATTTATTTAACTAAAGATGTTGCATCATTATGAAGATGATGACGATTCAAATACAGATTTATGGTAGCTTAACTGGGAGTCAAGTGGAATGGAAGTTATATTATCCAAATGTATACTCATTTCAACACGTTGAGTATGAGTCTGTTTTTAAGGTACCCACATATTTCTAAATTGGACAATACACAAGGAGAAACATTAGAGGGTCCTATTTGCGAAGCAACTAAACCATTCATAAACATAGCAACAAATAAAGTAGAGGATCACAACGATTTTGGGCTAATTGTTTAAGTTCATTTGGAGTGGTCCTTTTTAGTTAAAGCGATAAATTTCTCTTAAATCCCATGCACATTATATATGTGTACAAGATGGCCGCTATCGCTTAACCGGTTTGAATCAGCTCTTCTGCTTTTGTGCCGTTTTTCATGATATATATAGTTGTTGTCTGTCTTCGTCTACGTTAATGTGTTCGTCATGCTTTGTCTGTTCAGTTCGTTTGTGTTTCTTCATCTCCTTGTATTGGAAACGAGAACAATTAAACTTTTTCTCAGCTGTCCTGCTCCACTGCAACAATTTCTTTTGTTGTTGAACAGACTGCCATCACGTGATACTCGCCAGTCAACCCGTTTATGCTATGATGGATCCTCATTAATTGCTTTATTTGGCCACTCTTTGGCTCTCCACACTACATTGTGCACCAGACTAAACGAACTGGGACTACATTCATCATTACTTAAATGTCAACAGAAGCGAAAAAAGAAACATTGTTTCAAAGCTGGTCGGCGTAGAAAAGGAAGAAGAATTCCAGTTATCTCCCTTATGCCTTTTCCGGCTCAACAAATTAAAAATTCGACCGTTAATTTAGATAACCTAATTCAAATCCCTATTAAATCGACAACCTTTGTGTCAACTATCCAAGAGATGCATCTGCGTATTGCATTATTCAATGCCCAGTCAGTAGGACCACCGGAAAAGCGCACATAAATAGTTAATTGTATCATCAATCAGAATTAAGGTCTCACTGGACAGTTTATCTGGTGAATTTCATTGAAACAATGACCAATTACAGAAAAATGAGAATACATTTACACTGAAGATACAAATAACAAACAAACTAATGATTTTTGTAGAAAGCATACATGTGAGATTTTGACTGCAGTAATCAGGTTAATTCCTGATGCAACTGGTGGTTTATATACTGAACCAACACTGCCACCAACCCCTAAATATTACGTTCATTTTTGACAAGAAATATATATTTTTAATATTTTCCTGTGACAAGGCAGCTAAAAGAATCAGTATGTGCATTATGCATGAATAAAGTTCACTAGTAATAAAACAAATTAGCATACATTTCATCACCCCTCAACCATCTAGACAGCGTGGTTTCGAGTCGCGGGTTCGGCCTATGTTGGTATGTGAGAAAGCTTGCCAGTAGCTTCTCGTGGGTCGGTGGTTCTTTCCGGGGTTTTCCCGGGTTCTTCCTCCACCATTAATACTGGCCGCCGTGTATAGCCTATGTTGTGCTGAAAATGGCGTTAAACCCTACAACAACAACAACAACCATCTAGATTTTTAGATATTTACCTCTGTAGCAGACGCACATAAATACGTAAGTCAAGTCGGCAGCTCATTTGCATCCCAAGTTACGCATTTGATCTCCAATGCGCATCTAGCTGTGACAGGCAGTCACCAACAAGCCAACCTATTTCCAAGCCTAACTCAAAGTAAATCTAAACCACTTTATAGATTTAGCTTATGTGTGAATTTATAAATGATAGGCTTGTGATAATTAGGTTCATGCCTTCTACCTTAAAAATTTGGGTGTGTGTGTCAAATACGAAACTATTCAGTGAGACCGATTATCAACGCCTTTTTCCTGACAGAAACATGGCTAAAAACTTCATGCGATGAGCCCAAATGCGCGGATCTAACACCCACCGGTTACTCTATCAAGTCGTTCCCCTGTAATTCTCGCGGAGGTGGAATTGCTGTCATCACAAAGAACTACATGATCAAACGTCTTAACCACACCACAACTTTCAATTACTACCACACATCGTTTGAACTAGTCCAAACCACACTAACACTGGAACAAAGGTCAGTCCATTTTTGCTGCCTATACCGCCCTCCTCCTAGCAGAAAAAACAAGCTGACTGAATCTCTCTTTTTAAAGCAGTTTCCGAATCTTGGAATATGGGAATTCTATAGGTGGCAACCTTATTATTCTTGGAGATTTCAACTTTCAGTTTGACTGTCCTGGAAACCAAAACACATAAAAACTCCTAGTTTCCATTAATGTTTTCAACCTTAAACATTCAGTTAACCAACCCACTCATAAACATGGTCACATTTTAGACTGGATTCTTCATAGACCTAATAAAAATAGTCTAAGTTCCTCCCTGGTATCCCACGAACTTGCATCAGATCACCTCTTCATTATATGCCATCTTGACGTATCAGTCCATAACACTCCACCTTTATTTGCTACTTAGAGAAACCTCGGTATGATAAATAGAACCAAACTAATGCATGACGTCCAATGAAATCTAACAACTTGCCTACCTCCTACAGCAGAACAATTCGATAACTGTCCGCATTCATTGCTCGACAAACATGCCCTAACCACCAAGTGCAGAGTATCAATTCAAAAGCGTTCTCCATGGTATAGCAGTGATAGTGACCAGCTCCGTACTGCTAAAAGAGACCGCCTTAAAGCTGAGAGGCTTTGGCATTCCACCAGACTCACTATTCATAAGCAAATCTACGAAGCCGCTATAAGAAGAATGTCATAAAAATAGTCGATACAGCGAAATCAGCCCACTACACTACTATGGTCATGAAAAGTTCCAGCTGCAAAGAACTCTTTGAGATTACTAACAAGCTAATGTCAAGGAACAAATCTACACCACTTCCAACTACCATCTCTCCAGTCGACCTTCTGGACCTGTTTGCAAATGTCTTCCGTGACAAAGTACATACCATTAGAGATAAGTTTGACAACATAATTTCAATTGACTCGTAGTCACCATACAGTTGGGATACAGAATTTCAGGGGTAACCATTAGCATCATTTGAACCTGTCTCTATGGATTTAATACGTACAATCGTGATGAAGAGTGTACCAAAGTCATATGAACTTGATCAAATTCCAACATCACTGATGCTTGAGTGCTTAGATCCAGTATTGCCTTCACCAACTGATGTTATTAATACATCTCAATCTCATCCGGGGAATTCCCATCATTTTTCAAAACCACCATTGTAAAGCCTTTGCTGAAGAAACCAACACTCGACCACAACGGTTTAAAGAACTACCGCCCAGTTTCTAATCTCCCATTCATATAAAAAGTATTAGAAAACGTTGTTCTATCCCAGCTTGTATCTCATCTGAATTCAAACAGTCTTTTTAGCAATGTACAAGCTGCATATCGCCCTTGCTACAGTACTGAAACTACTCTTCTAAAAGTAGTTAATGACATTCTCTCTGCTTTGGATAGCGGAAATATTACAGTCCTCACCCTCCTTGATTTGTCTGCAGCATTTGATACAATAGACCATGATATATTACTTCACCGTCTCCAGTATGTATTTGGCATTCATGATACAGCCTAACTGTGGTTCAAGTCCTACTTGGTCAACAGGACACCAATTGTGTCTGCAAATGGAGTACACTCCAGCTCAGTTAATCTATGCTCTGGTGTTCCACAGGCATCTGTTCTTGTAACTGTTCTTTTAATTCTATACACTCAGCCGCTCTCAAGTGTCATAGACCATCATCAATAGTCTCACCAATCATACGCTGACGACACACAAATATACAAATTTAGCCACCCAACTGAAGTTGATGATACTATCCAAGGTGTAGAGAGGTGCATTTCTGATGTGAAATCATGAATGACATGTAACAAGCTACAGATGAATGATGACCAAACTGAGGCCATTCTGATCACAACACAAAGACTTTATCAGTCACATCCTTTACCTCAAACAATAAATATCAGTAACACCAACACTACATTCACACAGTCAGTACAAAACCTACGTGTCACTCTGGACAGTACTCTCACATTGCACCAACATGTCAAGAACATGTGCAAGGCTGCGTATCTGGAGTTGAGACGCATGAGCTCCATTCGCAAATATCTTTCAGTCGATGTCACTAAAACACCTGTATGTTCATTAGTACTTTCAAGACTGGACTATTGTTACCAAGTTTGTCTGGTTCATCTTAGTATCTACTACAGAAACTTCATAAAGTTCAAAACACTGCTGCTCGGATTATACTTAGAGTACCACGATCAGAGCACACCTCTCCGCTGCTCTGTACCATACACTGGCTACCCATTCGATCCAGAATCAAACACAAAATTTGTTCTCTGTGCTACGTTTCACTGATGGACTCCAGTCCAACATACTTATCCGAACTCACCCATGTGTGCACATCAGCAAGATACTTACGCTCCTTTTCTGAGAATCGTCTACTCATTATTCCCACTACGAAAACGAAATCATATTGACAATGCTCTTTTGCATACCAGGGCCCAGCAACGTGGAATGAATTGCCCACTGAACTTAGACACAGTGATCCCATTCAAGAGTGCTCTTAAAACTTACTTATTTCGACCGCAAGAACAAATTTAAAGACCTACCTTAAATATTTACAGCATGTTTTTATATTTCCTAATATCATGGTGTTTGTTTTCTGTAATAATATCTTTATTTATGATTTGAATGTCATAGGCGTTGTCTAATGTTGTAAAGCGCTTAGAGCTTCTAAAGATTAGGCGCTATACAAAGTCCTCTTTATTATTATTATTATTATTATTCACTCAAAACGAAGTGGCCGTTGCTTGCTTACGGAATGCGATAAAAACAAAAGCAATATTTGAAACAACTAAACGGCCATCAGTCTGCCATTGAAATTAAATGTGTCTTATAAAATAGATCCAGCCCGTATTGCAAATATAATAAAACTGTTTTGCCTGATATAAATAAAACCCATCAGATGAGATGTGTTTATAAAATATTCGTAGCGACCTTAGTTGCTATACTACGAAGAGTAATACGTCTGTTTTTATTTTCTCGGTTTAATTGACTTCGAGAAAGCTTTTCATCCTTTGGAAGTTTCCTTTATTCTTTTAAAAATTGACATCTGTTGCTAAAGTGGATAAATCTCATTTATTGCATAAAAACTTATGCGAGAAGTTACATCACGTATAATGTTACAAGGACAAGTTACATCATGCATAATGGTATATGGAGAAGTTATCACGTATAATGTTACAAGGGCAAGTTACATCATGCGTTATGGTATATGGAGAAGTTATCACGTATAATGTTACAAGGACAAGTTACATCATGCGTAATGGTATATGGAGAAGTTACATCACGTATAATGTTACAAGGACAAGTTACATCTTGCGTAATGGTATATGGAGAAGTTACAAGGATAAGTTACATCATGTGCAGATAATTTGATCCATATGATCAGAAAAGATCACAAACTATTAACATAAGTAATATAAACAATAGTATTCAACTGACGTCACAATATTCTAATGACATTTTTCCAAATTTATTCAACTTTAGATGACAGTAAAAAATCTGCATTAGTTCTCATAAATTGTCAAAGTTTCTTTGACTTAGTATAAACACTGAAAAGTCAAAAGGAATTTGGTTACAGCTCGTATTATAATCTAACTAGTGAGTAATTCACCTTCATTGACAAATATTTGCCATTGAATTTGGCTTTGATAAAGGCAACTTTATGATTATAGATTGCACTGTAAAACTTGTGCTTCTCCAATAGATCTGACAATCACTGACACTCTTTTGAAAAATAATAACACAAAGATTTACACTATCCAAATTACGATATCGTTTGGTTACATCACCAAATTCCGCGCACAGCTTGGTACACAAATTATATTGACTTATAAATGATGGTCTGTGAATGGGTCTAGAAAGAAAGTTCAACAAAAATGTTACGATTGATGATTACAGGAACGGAAATAAGAAACGTTTGCTTATATACTTTCCTAAAGATTTGATTAAACTCAAGCGGCTAAGAGCACTTTTAAGGTATGAATGCAAATAGAGAAGATAAAGGAAGCACGGGAGGCCAACAATTATCTTTATTTTGGTATAGACATTTGAAAGTTATTATATATACCAATAATGTTACCAAGGATAGTTTTTATTGTTGTTGTTATTGGGTAAATTCGAAGTGAGCGGCAAGGAAGAGCTCCTCCAAATACAATTTTGGTACAATAGAAATAAGATACAATGAGAACCTGGGTGGGACATGATGCTAGTACTTGTATGTTCATAGGTAACATAAGAGAAGTTTGTACTTGAAAACTTTTTCTTAATGAGGATGGTTGTTGTAGTTATTATGATAATATTGTTCTCTGTTCACACGATTGTTAAAAATAGTTCACCGTGTACTCAATAATATTAAATCTTATCTGGACAGATTGATGTAAACGTTGACAGTAATGTACAGCTGTCGGCACAGATTGATGTAACCATTGGCGGTAATGTACAACTGTCGGCACAGATTAATGTAACCATTGACGGTAATGTACAACTGTCGGCACAGATTGATGTAACCATTGACGGTAATGTACAACTGTCGGCACAGATTGATGTAACCATTGACGGTAATGTACAACTGTCGGCACAGACTGATGTAACCATTGGCGGTAATGTACAACTGTCGGCACAGATTGATGTAACCATTAAGAGTGATTTACAGTTACCTTTATAACATGCACCTGATCTGATAATGAGAGACAATCAATGGCCGAGGATAAAGAACCAGAAGGTTACTTTTAAAAATAGCGGTAATACTTCTAAAGGATGTAGTCTTGAATTCGATAATATAAAAATAGTTAAGTGCTTCAAGTTGTTCAATTTCCCATTCCGAGTCACAAATTATCCAACATTAAGATAGTTTCATTTTAAACTTTTCGAAGACCGCTCTGGTGGCCTAAATGGTTAAAGCGTCTGCCTCTGAAGAGGGAGGTCGCGGGTTGGAAACGCTGCAGAGTGATACCAAAGACTTATAAAAAATGGTAATAGCAGCTGCATCGCATGGCGCTCAGCATTGAGAGGTTAGTTTTAGGACTGGTCGGCCTGATGTCAGGATAATGTTACTGGGTAGGACATAATGCTACATGTCTGTGGCGTGAGTAGTTAAGTGGGGCACTATACGTACAATGGAAATTAGCATTACGGAGACCCCTGGGTGAATATACGTACAATGGAAATTTAATATGGCGAAAAATTGTGGGTTAATATACGTACAAGGGGAATTAACATGGGAAAAAATTGTGGGCCGATATACGTACAAGGGGAATTTAACATGGGAATAGAGTTTGGGGGATGTTTAGGGACAAAGGGGAATTGAATATGGGATTTTTTTTTTTTAAATTTTTTTTAATAAAGGGGTAGGCAATGGAAATGCTATCTCTTTTCGAGAAATATGGCTGGCCCTGAAAAGGGCCTTTGGGTTTATGTTAATGTATTCATTAACATAAATGGTACCGCATTGGTCTTCTTCTTGTCCTTAGGCTACGTCTCACTGTTGGTCCGTAAATCAGCACTCTTTTCAGGCATCCTTGTCTTTCAACGTAGATCCTACGTATCCACAGGCTGGTGTTTGTCCTGTGGACAACGGTCCACTTGGATCGGACATACATGAGCATGTCCGTCCGGAACATCATGGAAGACACAAGCATAGGAGATTGCACATCGGTCCACATCTTGAAGCGACGAGAACAAGTGAATCAATGCAGTGAACTGCGCTTATTTATAGGTACAGGAAGGATTGAAACGGATTGAATTCATTCACCAATCCGAACACGCGTTACAAAATTCAGTCAGCTCGCATCCAATCCGAAGAGAGCAGTCTGTGACGTCACGTGGTCTATATAGATTCGTTAGCGCTTGTGTGCAGTCAATCTATGCGACAGTGATTCAACATGACGGAAACTCAGAAAACGATCCATTGGGGTGCACCAGCAGGGGAGACTGCCCAAGGGAACCCGGACTTACTTTCAGAAGAGGTACATTGGGATTTTGTGGACTTTCTTACCTCGCAAGAATTTGTTCCGGAACCTTCGTTACCTTCTTCATTACCTCAAGTGGAGAATTTTAGACAGAGACAGAAAGAAGAATTGGAGAAATTTATGCAACGACAAAAGGAAGCGGAACAAGCTTTTCTCCTACAGCAACAGCAACAGCAACAAGAAGAGGTAAGAAAAAAACAACAGCAACAACAGCAAGAAGAAGTAGCAGCAAAGAAACAAGAGGGTGAAAATCAAACGGCTACGGTACTGTTCGACATTTTAGCGGAGTTAAGAAGTCTGAAACAAATGTATCAGACTTCTTTATCACGACCGAAGAGAATACGACCTTCCCGAGCTAAACACGCCAACCCTGTGACTAAGCCTGTCGTACCACCCTTAGTGATTTCAACCCAATCATCAGAAGTAGGCCTTGGCCGTGGCAAAGGCTTAAGGCAGTTAAAGTTGATTGGTTAAACTCACCCCTACACCAAAATAAAAAGGCCCTTTTCAGGGCCACCCACATTTCTCGAAAAGAAATACAATTTCAATTTGCCAATAACTCAAAAATAAACCCCACCCATTTTACCCTTATAGTACGTGTCTGTGTATGAGTGCGTGAGTGTAGCTTCTTATTTTAAAATCAAAACTCAAAGACACTTACCTTATATCATTCATGTATTCTTTTATCCATCTTTTACAATCCAATTAACAACACAACACTTTAATTAAAAGTTCATTGACTTCTTTCTCCTTGTTTAGTCTCTCTGTTTTTTGAATTTCTTCACCGTTTTTTCCTCATTTTCTTCCCTTCTTCTTTTCTTCTCCTGTTTCTTTGCTTCTTTTAAATAGAATTGTCTTCTTTCTTCCTCTGAAGAATCCCTCTCTTCTTTCGAAGAATCCCTCTCTTCTTCCGAAGAATCCCTCTCTTCTTCTGACTCCTCTTGTTTCTTTTTTGGGCAATCTGGAGACCAATGTCCTTTTTCTTTACAATAATAACAGGTATCTTGACTTTTGTCTTTTTTAGCCCCTGTTTTTTTTTTCTTTTTTGACGGTCTGGACACTCTGAAGACCAATGCCCTTTCTTCTGACAGATATAGCAAGTATCCTGACTCTTATCTCGAAAGGAAGGAGAGTAGTCCGTCGGCTGGTCTGAAGAGAATTTTCTAATGACCCCTCGCAAAGCTCTGACGAAACGTTCCATCTGGGTAGTCTCTTCCATCGTTCTCCTCGGTTTGAGAGTGAAATGAATAGTGAAAGGACAAGACACACCCTTTTTATATACGCTGGTTTGCCAAGACTATAAATTAGTCTATGGTGTTTAAACTTGAGTCATTTGACGTTTTGCACTCAAGATGAAACGATCCCATTCATTCGAGAAGAAAGAAGAAGAAGAAGAAAGTAAGAGGCAGAAACGTGATCTATCGCCTCGTACCAGGGCTGAAATCTTGGCACAAATTCATGCCAGTGATTTTGAAGAGGACATGAGTGAACCAGAATCCGAACCCTCTAAACCAAGTTCACCACCCTTAGTCAACCCTGAAAAGTACTATTCCATTCGAGAGACGGAAAAGCGCTCCTCTAGAAAATTTAGAACCACGGCTTACACCTACACGGTGAAGTTTAAAGATTTCAAGGCCGACGTACCGTTGGAGAAAGCAGAAGGGTTTATCACCGAGATGTGGGATTCTTTGCTCACCGCACTCAAGCGATAATGTCAACCCAAAGAAGACGATCGCTTGACACTATCCATAGATCACGACGGTTTGAAATCCCCTGTTTGGATCGAGTTTAGCACACCCGCAGAACTAACCCCTTCCAAAATCATGGACAAGATTCAACACGTACAACAATCTAATGACCAGTTTGACATCACCGATGGTAAAGCCACACTGAAAATGGCCCACGTCTCTCTTCATCAATGGACAGGACGCAAAAAGATGTTATTGGTGAACGAGCTTCGCAGCATTAAGTGTAGTCTTGTCCAAATTCACAATCCTCATGACCAGATGTGTTTAGCCCGTGCCATCGTGGTGGGACGAACCTATGCCAACAAGAACGACACGACAGAATGGAAAAGAACCTGGAACACTATTCAACGATCCGATCGAGCCAAACAACGAAACGAAGCAGAACTCCTGTTGCAACAAGCTGGCCTGTCCAAAGACACACCCTGTGGCATTCCTGAGATGCAAAAATTGCAAGATGCCCTAGCTCCACGCTACACCTTGAAAGTGCACCCTCAAGAAATGCGCGGGTCTCTGTTGTTTCGAGGCCAGGATTTTAAGGACGGAAAATACATTCACCTTTATTATCACGATGACCATTTCGATACCATTACCAGTATAACCGGATTCCTGGGATACAGTTATTATTGTGAGAAATGTGATTATGGTTATAACAATCGAGAGCAACACAAGCATTGTGGATTGAAATGCCCAGGATGTTTGGCCTCTCCACCCTGTCTGAGCGAAGAACCAGTGCCTTGTTCAACTTGTCTGCGCACGTTTGTCAGCCCTGCCTGTTACCAGCAACATTTGAAAACACAAGGTTCACAGAAGAAATGTGCTTGTCAACTCCTGAGATTGTGCCCTACGTGTGGACAAGGCATACTTACCAACAATGCCAAGGCACACGTATGTCGATGAAAGAAAAATGTCACATTTGTCACCACATCGTGGACTTGGAACACGAATGTTACGTGCAAAAATACCAACCCCCACCAGAGAAAGAGGACGGTCACAAGAAGAAAGGCAATTTCATCTTTTTCGATTTCGAATGCATGCAAGAGACTGGCATTCACATCCCTAATTTCTGCGTGGCTCATCGAGCGTGCGAGAAGTGCATTCAAGAACCTATCTTCAGTCATTGCCCTCACTGCAGCAAGATTCCCGGAGGGCGTGAAAAAATCTTTCGGGGACCAAACACGTTAGCCGATTTTGCCCAATGGGTCTTAGACCTCATCGACAAGACGTGGAACCAAGAGGACATCGATCGTTACGGAGATTGTCATCGTCATGCCACGGTGATGGCTCACAATTTCTCCGGATACGATGGACAGTTTCTTTTGAGGTACTATACGGAACATGGCACCGAACGTCCTAAAGTGATTTTGAACGGAGCCAAAATCATTTTCATGCAAGTGGGACAAGTGCAGTTTAAAGATTCGATGAGTTACTTGGCCATGCCTTTGAGTCGAATGCCTAAAACGTTTGGAATGACAGAAATGGCTAAAGGGTACTTTCCACACTTTTTCAATACGGAAGCCAATCAACACGCCGTTCTACCCCATTTGCCTGAGGCTCACTATTACGACCCCGACAACATGCGTACCGAACAACGAGAAGCTTTCTACGCTTGGTACCAGGCTCATGCCTCTGACCCCTTCGACTTTCAGGAAGAAATGTTAAAGTATTGTCGTTCCGACGTGGACATTTTACGACGTTGCTGTGGAAAATTTCGAGAACTGTTCATGGAACACAGAGGGGTCGATCCTTTGAAAGAAGCTTGCACCATTGCCAAAGCGTGTTCCTTAGTGTACCGCCAACGATTCATGCCTGAAAACACCGTGGCTGGCATCAGTCCTCAAACGACCCACTATGTCAAACGTCAATACTCGGTCAAAGCCCTACGTTGGTTACATTACTTGTGCGACAAGGAAGACAAGTGGATTCAGCATGCCCGCAACGGAGGAGGCGAAAAGACCATCGGAACGTATTCGGTCGACGGCTGGGACTTAGAAAACCGCAAGATCGTGTACGAGTTTACCGGTTGCTTATTTCACGGATGTCCCGTCTGTTACCCTGACCGTGGCACTAAAAATCAGTTTTTGCAACGAACCATGGAAGACTTGTACCAGGACACTTGTCAGCGACGCCTAAAGTTAGAACAGCAAGGATACCAAGTGGTGGAAATGTGGGAACACGAGTACGATCACCGTATGAAAACCGATCCCGAGTTTAAACGCCTCGTGGAAAGTTACCAGTTCATGGACCCGCTGAACCCGAGGGATAGTTTGTACGGAGGAAGGACCAATGCCACCTGTTTGCTGTACCAAGCCGACGAAGAGAAAGGAGAAGAAATCAAATACTTGGACGCGTGTTCGCTGTATCCCTACGTGTGCAAATATTGTCGCTTTCCTGTAGGGCACCCGCAATTGTTGACGGAACATATCGATCTGAAAAACATTCGACAATACGAAGGCTTGATCAAGTGTAAAGTTTTGCCTCCCACGAACCTATACCATCCCGTCTTACCTCACCATTGTCAAGGCAAACTGATGTTTCCCTTGTGCCGAACTTGTGCCGAAACGTTCAACCAGGATCAACCTTGCCATCACAGCCAGGAAGAACGTGCCTTGACGGGAACCTGGGTCAGCGTGGAATTGTTGAAAGCTCTGGACATGGGATACCAACTGTTAGAAGTGTACGAAATTTGCCACTTTCCCAAGACACAACAGTACCACAAGGGTGACCTTACTCAGAAAGGCATTTTCGCCGACTACGTGGATGCCTTTTTGAAACTGAAACAAGAAGCCAGCGGCTATCCTTCCTGGTGTCACACTCTCGAAGACCAAATACAATTCAAAGAGAAATACTACGCACAAGAAGGCATCTCTTTAGACCACATCGAAAAAAACGAAGGCAGGCGATCGTTTGCCAAAGTGATGTTAAATTGCTTGTGGGGTAAAATGGCACAACGACCGTGTTTACCCAAGACGGAATATTTGACAGAACCTTCCCGCTACTTCCAGATGATTCACGACAAAACCAAATACATGAAACACGTGGACGTCGTTCGAGAGGATTTGATCTTGGTCAATTACGAAGAAGATCTGGACTTTGTACAAGACGACCCTTTTGGAAATGTCATCATTGCGGCTTACGTGACAGCTCATGCTCGCTTAAAATTGTACGAAGCTTTAGAACTGTTAGAAGAACGCGTCCTGTACTTTGACACGGACAGTTGCATTTACATCCATCACCCGATTCAACAGCACCCTGACATCGAAGGAGACCGTTTAGGAGCCTGGACAGACGAGCATCCCGACGACAAGATTCTAAGTTTCGTCAGTGGTGGTCCCAAAAATTACGGCTACGAATACCGGGACAAACAAGGAGAAGTGCACACGACGTGCAAAGTGAAAGGACTGACTCTGAATCATCGTACCAGTCGAGTGGTCAACTTTGGGGTATTGAAAGAAGCCTTGCAATCGAGAGAGGATGGAAACTTTAAAGTGACCACCTATCAACCGAACAAGATTGTACGTTTACCCACTCACCACATCGTCAGTCGACCCTTGGAAAAAGTCTATCAAATTGTATACCAGAAGTGAGTGCGACTTCCCAATCACTTCACCTTACCGTACGGTCACGTCGGTATTGGTCTGTATATGAAAAGGAACCCTAGGCAAGATCGATAGTTCATTGTTCATTGAAGTAACTTACCATGTCGTTGACGAAGAAGAAACCAGATTGGTTAGCAGTCAAATGTTGGACATCACCGAGACCAGGGTTTTGAGGCTTGGACACAAGAGGTGGCCCAGTATGCACGAGAGTTATTCAAGGAAAAAAGTTACTTTTCAACCCGTGTTAGTGACGGTGCCAGAAGAACCCGTCACCCAGGACGGGACTGTCGTGGACAGGCCTGAAAAACCCTTTCGGGAGGACACTTGTGTGACCTTACCCGCTACTATAGAACTGGTTAGAACTTTACCCAAAACATGTTGTACAGACACTTGTGTTTATTCCACGTTCATGGTTATCATGTGCCTTTTATTCTTGTACTTAAGCCTTTGGCTTTTATGTATTTTTGTCTTTCGTATTCATGTTTGAAACATTCAATAAACGTGTTCTGAAAAAGTATATAAACTCTTGTCTTGTTTGTTTTCGTGTCACAAGTGACATTTCTCACACCATGGCTACCTCTGCTGTCTCTGCTCCCTCTTCCTCTACTGTCAAAGTCATCGACGAACACTTAGATCGTGCCAGTTGGGAGGCTTTGTATCTTCGCCATCCCTTTAACATGCTCATTGCTGGACCTAGCTGTTCAGGCAAAACCGAATTCGTCAAACGTTTGATCGAACATAAACATCATTTGATCGATCGACCACCTCAATGGATCGTGTGGTGTTACAAAGAGTGGCAATCGGCGTACAGCCTCTTGCGAGAAAGTCAAGGCGATTCCATCGTGTTTGTGGAAGGCATTCCTAAAGAAGACGACGGCATCGTCTTTGACTCCCGTCAAACCCATTTGGTCATTTTCGACGACATGTTAGGAGAAGACGAAGAAGAAATTAAACTGTGGTTTACGCGCAAAGGGCATCACCGTAATGCCAGTATCGTTTACATCACCCAAAATTTGTTTCAACAAAGTAAAGCCCATCGCACCATCAGTCTCAATGCGCATTACGTGGTCTTGTTTAAAAGCCCTCGAGATAAATCGCAAGTGCAAGTCTTAGCCAAACAGTTAGGAACGCCTTGGCTGACTCAGGCGTACGACGATGCCACTCAAACTCCACACGCCTATTTACTCGTCGATTTGAAACCTACGACCCCCGAGGATTTGCGATTTCGTACCCACTTGTTTCACCACTGGTGCCAAGACGGAGGGCCTGTCCTGTACACGTCTCCGTCCTCGACTTCATTTCACTCCCCATAAAAAAATCTATAAAAACCTCAGACCCTTTTCGTCTGTCTGACACACAGTGTGAACATGACGTCCCTTCAGTCGCATCTTCCCGTCAAATTGATTCGTGCCTTGTATGGCATCAGTCGAGAAAAAAATCCACAAACACGAGCTCGTGTCTTAGAAGCTAGTCTCAAAGAAGTCTTACGATGGTTCACGGTGACGGCACGTCAACTACTCCAAGGAATCGTTCAGATTCCTCATCAAACCAAACGCTTTTTCGATCGAAACAAAGTTGCTTTGGTCCAACTGGCCGATCCCCGCATCGACACTCAAACCAAAAAACAAATCATTTTGAAACCTGGAGGGAGCGGTACTCTAGGAGGGGTCATCATTCGCTCTCTCTTAAGATGGGATCCTAATGCCCCCAAAGTTATCCCCAAGACAAAAGTCCAACGAAGCCCCAAGAAGAAAAAGACCAGGTCCCGACGAAGAACTTCTCCAGTGGCAGGACCCTCCTCTGACCAGACACCACCACCCCGGAAAAAGAAAAGAAGCCCCCAGAAAAAGGAACAGAGAAAACGTCCCCAGAAAAAGAAAAGTCCACAGAAGAAAACTAGTCGCAAGAGAGGCACTTCGGCCAGGACGCAACCTTACACTCGCAAACCACGATCTGCCACGGCAGTGACTGCGTCTCCGGCATCCTCACGTTTGTCCACTTCTCCGTTGATGACACCAGGAACTGAAGAGTACTTGGAGACGTTGATCACACCAAGAACTTCTCCGTTGATGACCCCCAAAAGAACTTCCCCAGTGGCAGGACCCTCCAATTTAGTGGCAGTGGCTGCTGCTCACAAAGTACCTTCTCCCAAAATCAAAGTCCATGAAAGATCGGGCATGTTACAAAGCTTACTGGATTTGTCCAAGCAAGAACTGGCTCGATTTAGTCCGTTGCGTACCCCTGCACGACGTGTCATGTCTGTCCTCAAACTGATACGACCTAAAGACAATCAGTGGCGACGCGTTCCAGTATAAAAAAGGCCTGTGACCGAGTAGGGTATCAGTGGTTTTTGGTGCTCCTGAAGACTCAAAGATGTCACCCTCCAGAAAACCCCAAGGAAAGAAAAGGAAAGGACTACCACCACGTTTAGCCAAACATGGGGACATGTTATCTGTCCTGTCCAAAGCTTCTCCACCCCTACGAAAAAAACTCATTCAAACAGCCTCCAAAGAGGTCATCGATACCGTGTGCGAATGTTGTTTGAACGTTTTGAAAGGCACGATCCCTTTGTCCAAACACCAGAAACAATGCTTAGGCAAACATCGTCACGTTCTTCGCCAAATGGTTCAAAAGAAAATTCCCATTCGTCAAAAAAAGAAGATGTTGGTCCAACGTGGAGGTATTTTGCCTCTCTTGTTAGGCCCCATACTGAAAGGAGTCTTGGGAACCATGTTGGGAGGACTGGTGGGAGCAAGATAAAAAGGCCCTTGGAAGTCCCAAGATCTCAGAATCGACCCCTGACAACCCCATGGAAGGACGAAAACTAGCTTTAGTGCCTTACAAACGATGGATGGAATACCATCGGTGGCAAGAACAACGCACCCCGCATTTACCTCCCAATCCCCATTTGAGCGAGATGTCCCAGTTACAACACGAATTGCAGTCCTTGATGGATCGCCAAGATTTGTCCGAAACAGAAAAATCGCAAAAGTACGGTCAACTCTTGCAACGACTGCAACTCTTTCACCAGAAAGCTTTAGACGAAACAGCTCTACCCACTCTGAAAGATTTTAAGACCTTGATGAAAAGTCCACCACCATCACCAGTACCAGTACCAGTACCAGTGACCAAGACAGAAAAAGGAAAAGAAGAAGAAGAAGAAGGGTTTCAAACTCCACCAGAAAAAGTACGCAAGTTAACAACACCACCTACCTCCAGAATTGGATGGATTAAAAGGATGATGGCCACCCCATCTTCATCACAAGAGAAAAAGAGAGTGAAGACAGAAGTGAAGACAGAAGTGAAACAAGAACCGATATCCCCCGCTGAGACATCCTCCTCCTCTTCAACACCTATTGCCGGTCGCACACGCAAAGCATTGCAATCCAAGAAAATACCCCAAGAGAAAAAGAGTAGCATCCTCCAAGAGTTGGTGCCTTATTAACACACCAACCAACACAAAAAAATGGAAAAAGTCTTAGCCAGCATTTACTACGATCCCTCGCATCCTGCAGGTTACGCGGGAGTTCAAAAATTGTATCGTGCTGCCAAAACGCGACTGAAAAGTCTCCGTTTACCTCAAGTGCAACGATGGTTACAAGAACAAGCTACCTACACTTTACACAAACCCATTCGACGCAAGTTTGCCAGAAGTCGCACCCGAGTGGAAGGCATCGATCATCAATGGCAAGCCGATTTAGCCGATGTCTCTCATTTGGCCAGCTACAATCGTGGCTACAAATATTTGTTTTGTGTCATCGACGTCTTTTCCAAATTTGCTTGGGTCGTACCCTTGACTTCCAAATCGAGCAGCGAGTTAGTGCGAGCCCTGCAACGGGTGTTGAAACAAAGCGGTCGTCACCCTCTTCGATGGCAAACGGACAAAGGCACCGAATTTCTGAACCAAGCTTTCCAAAAAGAATTAAAGAAACGTGACATTCATTTTTTTACCACCGAGAATCCCGAAACCAAAGCCAGCATCGTGGAACGTTTTCAACGCACTTTGAAAGAACGCATGTGGAAATATTTTACGCATCACCACACTCTGAAGTACATCGACATCTTACCGCACCTGGTACAAGCGTACAACCAATCTTACCATCGAAGCATCGGACGTGCCCCGCAAGAAGTGACTCCCGACAACGAAGTGCTGGTGTTTGAGCGTCTGTTTGGTACGTCCCCGACGAGGGCTGTCCCCAATAAAAGTGGAGAGTTGGCCGTAGGAGATTGGGTGCGCATTGGCAAAACCAAACGCACTTTTGACAAAGGTTACTTACCTAACTGGACGACCGAACTGTTTCGCGTCACTGGACGAGTGCATGGCCGTCATCCTGCCGTCTATAAATTGGAAGACATGAACGGAGAAGTGCTCAAAGGAACGTTTTATTTGCCCGAGTTACAACGTGTCACCAAAAAAGAAGACGACGTGTACGACATCGAAAGCATTCTCGAACGCAGAACCCGTAAAGTGGGCAAACGACGTGTCAAAGAAGTCAAAGTACGTTGGAAAGGATATCCACCCAGTTTTGATTCTTGGATCGACGCTTCGCAAGTCATCGACTATAAAAAGAAGTGACCATCATGCCCTTTCACACAGCAGACGCAGCTACGTCGACCACTCCTCCTTCACCTAGTTCTTCTGTGCAAGATTTACAAAAACAACCCTTGTGGGTGTGGTGTGGAGAACGTGTGCCTAAAACGCAAATCGTCTTTTTCTGCCAAATCTTCGTGGTGTATTGTGTCATCGGGGCAGCCATCGCCAATTTGAGTTTGCAACAAGGAGACAAACAATTGTGGACCATTTTATTGAGCAGTTGCATCGGTTACCTGCTTCCTAATCCCTCCCTGAAATTCACCTCGAACGGGAACCACGGGAACCTTGTGTCCAGTGCCAGTGCCAGTCACCACTTCAACCACAACCAGAACCCCATTGTAGACGGAGACACGCCTCTGACGTCCAGTAACCCCTCGGACAGCCACAGAACTCTGGAATTATGAGTCACCAAAACCAATTTTACTTAACTTTACCCAGTGACAGTTCGATGGAGGTGTTTCCCAACAACACGTTGTGCTGTTACACGGCCAAATTACCTCAGGCCATCCAGTTAGATCACGAAGCCCATTGGGAAGTGGCTTTAGTAGAAATGATTCACCCGACCCAAGTCCTCAATGTCCTTCCCAATCAAAATTTTTTTGATGTGGAAGTTCATGACGAGCAAATGCAACAGTGGATGGATAGCAATGTCAAATATGACAAGAAAACCCGTACACAAAAGTACACCACCTGTCACTTGTTCATTCCCCCAGGCTATTATTTTAGTGGTCAACATTTGGTCAGCAGCATAACCTCCAGGTTTAATGTCGTGTTTCTGAAAGCTTTGGAGCATGTCAACAAAAATGTCACCATGGAGTACCACAAACCAGCTCGTCGCTTCTTGATGAAATTTGAACGAAGTAAAATCCTGTCCATTTTATTTTGTCCTGAATTGTTTGACATGTTAGGCGGAGACATGGACATGAGAAAGACCATGATCAAGAAAAACGAATTACCCATCGTTTACGACAACGAGTCTTTTAGCAAGTTATTTCGTGCCCCGGTAGAACTGAACCAAGGACTGAATTTGATGTTCGTGTATTCCGATGTGGTGGAGTACAACGTGGTGGGACACACCTCCGTACCGTTACTGCGTGTCATTCCTTTCAAAGTAGATTCTGCCACGAACGCTGACGAGGAAGGTGGAAACACTTACCACGTCCACCGCGAATTGGTCCATCCTCACTATTTGCCGGTCAGCAAGTCGTATTTGGACACGGTCAACATTGCTATAAAAGGAGATTTGGGACAAAATATTTCATTCACCAAAGGAAAAGTCACGGTGAAACTCCATTTTCGAAAACGGTTCTCTCACGACTCTTAAGTCATGTATCCAGTGTACCGAGGGGTTGCTCGACAGCGAGGACACGGCTTAGGAGATATGTTAAAATCGGCCTTTCGTTCGGTGGCCCCGGTGTTGAAACCGATGGTGACACGCGGATTGCACGCCTTGAAAGATGCGGCACTGACGCAAGGCAAAGAATTTCTCCAAAATGTCATCATCGACAAACAAAACCCTAAAGAAGCCTTCATGAGGGCAGGCAAAAATGTCTTGCTGCAAACGGGCAAAGACATTTTAGACCAACGAGAAACACCTATAAATGCCATGCACGCTACCGAGTCAGGCATTCAGCAAGGACAAGGCAGAAAGAGACGACGAAGAAAACACCCTTTCACCAGACTTCAAGCGAGAAAGGCCAAGAAAAGAAGAACCGTTCGAGACTTAGACGTTTTCGATTATTGAGAAAAGAGACAAAAAAATGATGCACCGAGAATCTTGCGCTTGTTACAAGACGGAACTGGACCTGTTTGCCATGCCCCCCACGATGATGACGATGCAAGAATCCCAGTGGGTGGAATTTCACCCCGTCTCCTCACTGACCGATTCCGCTCCCATCTAGTTTGAAATCAAAGGACAGCCCGAAGATTACATCGATCTGAATAGCAGTTACTTGTACCTGAAAGTCAAAATTCTAGATAAGACTGGAGGTCCTATAGACGATGAAGCAGTAGCTCTCGTCAACAATTTCATGCATTCCTTGTTCAGTGGAGTGGACTTGTACTTGAATAACAAACTGGTCAGTAGCAGCATGGATACTTACCCTTATCGTGCCTACCTGGAAAATCTCTTGACGTACGGAATAGATGCCAAGAACACTCATCTCAATGCCTGTGTGGTATGGGAAGCTGACGAACCTACCAAGTTTGAAATATTGGAAACTGATGAAAAGAAAGACAACAATGATGGATTTCTAGAACGAAGAAAGAGAATCACGGGAGCCGACACAAGTTTAGAACTGATGGATCGTTTGCATTTGGATATGTGGTTGCAAGAAAAGTATTTGCTGAACGGGGTGGATGTCCGCCTGAGACTGAATCGTAGCAGTGCCGCTTTCCATTTGATGGCTGATAGTGACGGTTACAAAACCAAAATCCTAGAAGCCAGACTCTACGTACGCCGTGTGGAAGTGTTACCTAAAGTGGGAAACGACATCAGTCAGGCGTTGAGCAGAACGACCGCCAAGTATCCCATACGACGCGTGGAAGTGAAAACCTTCACCATTCCCAAGGGACAGCGATCCATGATCGAAGATCATCTGTTCCAAGGACAGTTACCCAAACGTTTGATCGTTGGTATCGTCGAGAATACAGCCTTCAACGGAGCTGCCGAAAAAAATCCTTTCTACTTTCAACACTTTGGCGTGTCCAAAATCGAAGTCAGTCGCGATGGCAAGACCTTGTGTACCCGACCTTTCGAACCTGACTTTACCAAGAAGAATTACTTGAGATCGTACTTGTCCTTGTAAGAAGCCACCGGACAGTTAGGAACCTCTACCATTCACGGTATTACGTACGCGGATTATGCAGGAGGCTACGCTTTGTGGGCTTTTGATTTCACTCCAGACCAAGGCAGCGACGAGGGACATTTCCACCCTATAAAATCCGGCCAGATTCGTGTGGAAATTCAGTTTAAAGACCTAGACCCTGATGAAACGGTGAACGTCATCCTGTATGCAGAATTCGATAATACCATAGAAATCAACAGTTTGAGAGAAGTCATCCTAGATTACTAGAAACCATGGAAGACTGTTATCACTCTTTACCTAGTGGAGAAACTTTTAGTGTTGAATTATTGTTAAAAAATGTTAGAGTTGTTGTTGTTTAGTGTTAAGTGATTTTTGAATAAAAAATGTTGTGTTTTAAAAAAATTGTTTGATGTTATATTGTTGGATTATTGTTAAAAATGTTAGAGTTGTTGTTTAGTGTTAAGTGATTTTTGAATAAAAAATGTTGTGTTTTGAAAAAAATGCCTTTGTCTTTTGTTTAGCTATAAGAATGTTGGATTGATGCTCTTTCATTTCTTACTATCCCTCTCATGACACTCACTAAACGTTGCGACTCAAAAACCGTGTGGGGGATGTTTTCCTTCACGTCCGCGCTTTGACTTTAAGAACCGGGGTTGTTTCCAGTCTAACCATCCATTGTCGACTCATCCTCCTACGAAGATGTGCTCCAAACTAGCTAAGCTCAACGAAGCCTACGCGAATTTGCATAGGGTCAGACACAGTCTGATACCGAAGCCAGAAGAAATAGAGAATGTGAGAATGTTAAAAATCACTGAAGACCTGATAGAAGAGCTCTTCAGAGAAGAAATGAACAGGGAAAAAGAAGAATGGACAGAGAAGTACAGACTTCAGAGACAGCAGCAACAGCAGCAACAACAACAACAGCAGCAGCAACCTGAAGCTGACAGAGGCTTTGTCGATTGTCGTATCGACACCAAAGAGTTCTTCTTCTCTTTCCGAAGAAGCAGACCTATCGCCAGAAAGTCTATCCTCAGAGGACATCGCATTCTTAGAAACTAAAAAAGAATGCCATAGCAAAGAAAAAAACAGCCCTTTTCAGGGCTACCCAATACTCTAGAAAGGAAATAACAATCCATTTGCCAATGTGTGTAGGTCGAGTGGTGTGAAAATAAACACTAACTCTTTTTTAAAAAAAAATGTGAGGGTATGTGTTTGTGTGTTTGTGTTTGTAAGTGGTTAAGTACGTTGGTATGGATAGTAGATTAAAATGATGTCTTTTTTTGGTGTTTGAGGTGTAAATTTGGGGTTAGATTGGATTGCTTTGCGTATGTGGATAGTCTATTGAAGTGATTTATAAAAAATTTTAAAATAGTGATGGGTAGCATAAAAAGTGAGTGTTTCTTTTAGGTCCGCGCGTTGTTGTTTTTTGGTCATGATGTAGGTAAG
Source organism: Sinohyriopsis cumingii (assembly GCA_028554795.2). Classification (NCBI taxonomy): domain Eukaryota; kingdom Metazoa; phylum Mollusca; class Bivalvia; order Unionida; family Unionidae; genus Sinohyriopsis; species Sinohyriopsis cumingii. The sequence continues at coordinate 15,624,219 of CM068837.1, read as the reverse complement.
ATCAATTTTATGTTTATAGGGGATGTTTTCCTTCACGTCCGCGCTTTCACTATAAATTGAAACTCGTTCGGCAGTCCAACTACCCTTCTTGATTGATCAACATCAAAAATGAACACGAGACTGGAGAAACTGTTGGAACTTCATGTGCATCTGGAATATGCCAGGCGCATATTAAATGAACTGGCCGCGGAAGCCATTGTGGAGGAGGGAAGGATAAGAGAGGAGAAGGAAAGAAGAAACAAAGAAGAGGAGGAGAGAAGATATAAAGAAGAAGAGGAAAGAAGATACAAAGAGGAGGAGAGAAGATACAAAGAAGAAGAGGAGGAGGAGGAGGAGGAGGAAAAGGAGAGAAGAAGAAGAAGAAGAAATTTCAGAATCCCAGAAACCGAAAATTGGGATTCTGAAGCCACATATCCTGCCTCTGCTCTCTCCCCCTAAAAGGTAAAAAGTAACTGGGGGATAAGATGTGTATGCAGCGCCAGGCCTGGAAGGTGCCACCATTAACCAGGTGTCCATGAAGTTCCAAAAAAAAAAAAACAGCCCTTTTCAGGGCTACCCAATACTCTAGAAAAGAAATAACGATCGATTTGCCAATGTGTATAGGTAGAGTAGTGTGAAAATAAACACTAACTCTTTTTTAAGATAGTGAGAGGGTATGTGTTTGTGTGTTGGTGTTTGTAAGAGCTAAGGTATGTTTGTGTGAATAGTAGATTATGGGTTACTTTATTGTTTCTTAGCGTATGTGAAGAGTATAGTTAGGGTTTTGTAAGCGCTCACGTAAGATTGTGTGGATAGTAGATTATGGATTTTGTTTATTGTTTCTTAGCGTATGTGGAGAGTATAGTTTGGGTTTTGTAAGCGCTCACGTAAGATTGTGTGGATAGTAGATTATGGATTTTGTTTATTGTGTCTTAGCGTATGTGGAGAGTATAGTTTGGGTTTTGTAAGCGCTCACGTAAGATTGTGTGGATAGTAGATTATGGATTTTGTTTATTGTTTCTTAGCGTATGTGGAGAGTATAGTTTGGGTTTTTATTATATGAAATGAAAAAGTAGGGGGATGTTTTCCTTCACGTCCGCGCGTTGTTTGGTCATGATCTAGGTAAGATCAATTTTACGTTTTAGGGGGATGTTTTCCTTCACGTACGCGCTTTAAGTATAAGAACCCACAGTATTCGTCGTTCAAACCATTCTGCAAAGAATAAAAAAAGAAGATGGCTTCTAACCAAATGGACAAGATACAAACATTGCAAGACGTTTTAGACAACTTAGGAATGATGGAGCAGATGTTAATAAGACTGGTTGAAGACCATTATTCCTATAGTCCCCATCGTGTAAAGATGGAAATTAATAACTTAAAAAAGGTAAAGGACAAGATTAGTGGTGTAATGAAAGAGATAAAGGAGGAGAAGGAGGATGAAGAGGAAAGGATAAGAATAAGCAAATGGAACGAAAAAATTGAAAAAGAAGAAGAAAATGAGAAGAGGAAGAAAGAAGAGGAGGAAGACAAGAAGAAAGAAGAGGAGGAGAAAAAAAAGAAAGATAAGAAGAGAAAGAGTGTAGGAGAGAAAATAAGAAGTTGGTGGAGGAAAAGAAGAAATTAGAAGCAGAAGAAGAAGAAGAAGAAGAAAACCCAAAGGCCCTTTTCAGGGCCAGCCATATTTCTCGAAAATAGATAGCCTTTCCATTGCCTACCCCTTTTTTAAAAAAAAATTTAAAAAAAAAAAATCCCATATTCAATTCCCCTTTGTCCCTAAACAACCCCCAAACTCTATTCCCATGTTAAATTCCCCTTGTACGTATATCGGCCCACAATTTTTTCCCATGTTAATTCCCCTTGTACGTATATTAACCCACGATTTTTCGCCATGTTAAATTTCCATTGTACGTATATTCACCCAGGGGTCTCCGTAATGCTAATTTCCATTGTACGTATAGTGCCCCACTTAACTACTGGCGTGATGCCCCGTTGCTAGACATCACTATAAACTGCCACACTGCAGACATCGTAGCGATATGACACAGATTGTTAATGCTACACTGAAGATACAAATTACACACACGAACCTTTGGATATAATTTTATCAAGAAAGTTTGAATTACGATTCTAAACGTTGCATTAATGTATTTGGCCTTTTAAAAGATACGTTGGACATTGTTGACCATACTTTTGAGATTGTACCAAACACACTGTCTTTATGTTTTAGACTCAGTTCAATGTAACTGTATCGCCTTTTCAGTTTTACAATACTTGTAACCAGGGGAAAACATTTCCTTAAATTTTTGACAAAAAGCATTCTAACGGAATTATTTTTTTTTGGTTACCATTTTTAGAAGGAATTCAAGTTTTACATCCTTGGGAAAACAAGCTGTTGATATCAATTATCACTGCGAACATTTTCTTTCAAAGAAAAGATTTTTGAAGCCTGGGGCTTTTTTATGCATTATAATGCAATTGTGACCCTTGTGAAAATACATAGGGAAAGATGTTATTGGATGGTAAACTGTGTCAACATACAATTAAATATACATAGGTCAGCATTTTATGTTTGCATACACGAGTATGTACGATGGGAGACATGTAGATAGGCAGATGGATCGATTGTTAAAAATCCTTTGATTTAGCAATGCATTTATTGGCATACATTCTTTATACATAACTGCCAAATATCTAATTACTATTTTCGTTGCTATAGTTCATTTTAAACAACATTGTTATACTCCAGTCTTTTCTTTTTACCTTATTTTCTTTCCGTATTCTATTTTGCATTTTTTTTCCTTTTGTTTTTCCTTTGTAAAACAGTTTAAGCAAATTTAAGAATTAGAACTGACCTTGCTCTTCACAATACGGAATTAATTTTCAGCATGTATGTAAGCTGCGAGTCAATGTTTCCCAAGTCAAAATGATTAACTCTGCCGCAAAGTATAATAATCATTTTTTCCTGATAAATACATGCACCAGAAAAACATATTTACTTCAAAGCAATCTTATTTAGTAGAGCCAGTCATTTGTTTGCTATAACGACTGAATTTCAAATTAAAATGGCCGATAGAGTAGCATGCACGGGCCAAAATTAAGAAAATATTGCCACATCGTCATAACTAGTTACAGGGAGCACGGTGGCTCAATGGTTAGCGTGCAGGACTCGTCACCGAAAGGGTGCGGGTTCGAATCCTACCACCAGACCAGCCTGGGTCAGTGATGTGTCCTTGGGTCAGGCGCTGTATTCCAATTGTCTCAGCGCTAAATAAGACGCTTGTTCCTGTGCCGTACAACCACTAACCAAACTAAACCAGTTATCTATATATCTCAAATCATTGAGGGTAGACATTATATAGAACGATAAAATCAAACAGGAAATTGAAACCCGGAAGGCATTTTTTGTTCACTTTTGCAGAGAATAAACAATTTCAAAAAATTCCAGCTCATTTCCATACATTTTTTAATCATAAATGAACGTCTTTTCAAAGATAATCATACAGTCTCAAGAAAGCTTTCTCTCATGCATGATATCAACTGCGTTGTCACGAAATGTTCGGACACATTCGTTTTTACGTTTCCAAAATAAGAGACATCCCAGGGGATGAAATAATCGATGGCTTGGTATGAGCGCAATATTAAGTATGATTAACCAACCAGTTTCGCCTGTAAGGAGGAGGCGATGTTTTGAGTATTTTACAAATAATGTTCAAATGTTATTTCACGCGAATTCATGAATTAATGGACTAAAAGTCAATGTTGTAATGTTAATTTTTTTGACAATGCCGGACGTCGCTGAGAGAAAATGTACAACAACAAAATGGGGTTGAAATTAGAGATACTTAAAATTTTCCTATTTTTTGGGATGCTAGCAATTGCAAAATTTAATAACAAAAAAAAAAGCATGATGGACATGAATTGAAAGAAAATGCACAGACAGTGAATTGCTAAAAACGATTTATTTATGAGACTAATCGATAAATCGATGATCACATTCTTGTTTGTAATTAACCTCAAATCCAATTCACAATTTCCTCGCTGTTATATATTACACGCAAATCGTAAAGGATTTTCATATTTCAATTAAGTTGTGATGGAATGTTTGAATTGCTTTGCATGCAAAAATCAAAGTAAAAATAAATAAATAAAAAGCCTAAAGACTAGTATAAATCTGAAGCAAATATTTGAAAGTCTAACAAGGAAAGTAAAGCTCAATCAAGGAGAACAACTCGGCTAAAACTAATACTGATCAAAGGGCGATAACTGTGATATAGGAGATCATTCCTACAGGTATATTTTCTATTTTTTATTGCCAAGAAAAAACAGAATTCCAGCAATGATAGAGATGATACCAGCTACGATCGCCAATGCAAAGCCAGCACTTAGCACGTCAGTTGTTACGCTGATATCTTGGGTTTCTTTTACAGCAAAGACGATAGCACCAACCAGGATTAGTACACCTGTAATGATCATATGGCATGTAATACAAATATATCAATCACACATCATACGACTTAGTGTAGTTATAATAACATCGAATGGATAATAACGAGTTAATAAAAGACGATAAACACCTTACTGAAAATATTCTTTCTTGTTACAGTTGACCCAAGTTCCGAACTAATCAAATAAACAAAATCACTCGCAACGAAAACCTCTCCTTTGAAAATTAGTCAATATTTGTCTTGGGTTTATTGGTATCTGAGCCATACCATAATCTATAGGTTTCTTATATGGATTCAATTTGTTGCATTTCAATGTATTTATTATAACATAATTACTGAAGCTGTAAGTGTCATTGGCACTGTAACAGGTACATCGAGTGGATTTAACAATCCGTAATCATGAATCAGATAAAGATTGATATTATTTATTATGGCAACTTTGTACCTATCTATCTATCTATCTATCTATCTATCTATCTATCTATCTATCTATCTACATGTCTGTTTCTGTCTGTCCGTCAGTCCTTCCTCCCGTCTTTTCGTCCGCCCGAATGTATGTATGTATATATGTATGTATGACTGACTGACTGACTGACTTGACTGACTGACTTTATTTCCTCTTAAAAAGAGATTACATCAGATTAAACAAATTCATGATAATACAAGATCATAAAATAGAACAGAAAACTGACAAAAATACAATAGTAATACTGTGTCAGCTACCGTATTGACAAAACGAAATATCTCAATACCTGCAATTATGCAAATCTGCAGTCATTTGGCGGAGCAAGGCACAGATCTTTTAACAGCTGCTTGATGATGATAATATTTCGAAAAGTTAATACGTCTATAGTGTTATGTGCTTAACATTAAGTTCGAGATAGTAACGAAAATAAAATGAAAAACTTATAACAGTGTAATTCTATATGTAATTTTTTTTTCTTCATGTGACGCATGTATTTATGCATATATATACTTGTTTGCGCGTATGCGTGCGTCCATGCATTTATCTATGACTGACTGTCTAAATGACTTAGTTACCTCTTCAACAAAGAGTATATCAAGTTGCTAAGATACATATTATACATATCATAGGATTATGAGACACATCATAGACGAGAACGCAAGCATGATATATAATACATCGTCAACTAATGCATTTACAAAATGAGATATATAAATACAGAAAACCATATAGAAATCTCTTGGAAATAAACATAAACAAATACATAAACAAATACATAAACACACACACAAACAGCTGTCATACAACAAAATTTGCGGATTTGACAAGAAGACTTTGGCCTTTGATTGTTTATTTTTAATGTTAATTTACTACTTACTTTTTATATCATGTTAGAGCATGTTAGTTGATAGTAGGGCACACATTTTATTGTAGAATGAAGCTATGCTGTTTGCGGTCACCAACATGAGCCTATCATATGTATGTATGTATGTATATATGTATGTATGTATGTATGCATGCATGTATGTATGATTGTATGTATTTTCTCTGTCTGTCCGTCAGTCCTTCCTCCCGTCTTTCCGTCCGTCCGAATGTATGTATGTATGTATGTATGTACGTATGTATGTATGTATGTATGTATGTATGTATGTATGTATGTATGTATGCATGCATGTATGTATGCTGTATGTATGTATGTATGTATGTATGATTGTATGTATGTATGCATGTATGTATATACGTATGTATGTATGTATGTATGTATGTATGTATGTATGTATGTATGTATGTATGTATTTTTCAGGAGTGTTGACAAAAATAACAGAAATGAAAATGTTACCCCCAGCTATTGCAGAAACAGCTGCTCCAACTGACAGAAACGCGTTGTCTTTCATTACGAACATCTTCATCACAGCCATCACTATGTCTACAACCACCATGATCAAGCCGATTATTAAAAGCGCTTGGGTTGCTTTAACGTGGTCTGCAGAAGTCAAATATTTGTTAGGAAACATTATTTTCGATTATGTTAGTTTAAATGAAATATGCACGGTAAAGCCAACTTTGTTCATTCACAAACAGTTTATAAAATACTCTAGGACTTTCAATATTTCACGAGCTGCAGGACCAAAATATGTTACAGAAATAATACGTTATATATATATATATATATATATATAGAGAGAGAGAGAGAGAGAGAGAGAGAGAGAGAGAGAGAGAAAGAGAGAGAATATAAATCATACAATTTCAGTTCTTTCAAAGGGACTGGATCCAGCAAGGGATCACGTGTGTTAGGGATTGATTAAGGTTAATGCAATAAACTGACTACAAACAGTCGCAAAACTAGTATTTAACTACCCTGAGCGCTTACGACTCTTAATGGGTGTTTTTCAAAGGCAAATACAAAGCATAGACAAGACTAATAAATAAAACAGAAAAACCATTGTGTTTGCAAAACTTTACATTACTATTTCTATAGGAATGAGACCTTGAAAATGTATTATGCTTCAACTTCTTTACTTCAAGCATCCACAACAAGCTGAAGAAACGTGAAAAGAAATTGATAAATAATTTTTTTTTCTCCAATTGTAACATTCGCACTGAGAATCAATACGCCGCGTGCTCAAAATAATTAATTCCCAGAAACCTAATAATGTTCGTACGGGTCTTAAATTTCTAAGTGTCATAAATAAGCCACATAATAATTTTAAAACTTTGATAAATAATTCTACAAAATCTGTAAGCATTTATTGTAATAGGAATAACAGTGATGCTAAGGCTATATCATTACTTTACAAATTAGTGAGGTTATGGTGTTAAAATCGGAATAATATGTCATAGGTAACTGACATTCTTTGAAATTCTTTCAAACACCACGTGGGACATTGAGTCATGTAAAACTCATAACGTTATATGATATCAGAGAGACTCTCAAAAGTCAATATTAAGTTTATAAAAGTTGATACATAATAATCGTATCCAAACAACTCGTTGTATATAGTATTATTTCAGTCCTGTCATGATTGCTCTATCAAATGAAGATTCGAGAAATAACTTTTATGCATAAAAAGTGAAGACAACTTTAATAATGTTACAAGCCAGGGGTATTTGCTTGACCGAGCAGTGTCGAGCCCTGGCGCGATTCCGCTAGAAGTCCTAAGTGTACCCCAAATTTCCAAAGACTTCCATACAACTTCAGTTGTAAAATAGAAAGCCCAGCGTGTCCATTCTATACATAAATTTTACTTTGTTCAATGCAAGACCACGGATCTCACAACTCTCCAATTGTCTATCTACCGCACATATGCATGGTTTCTCTTCATCAACATTCCGTACCGTCAGCAGTTTACGCCGTAGAAACTATACAACTGCCCCCTAACACAGATAACTATTTTTACTACGCAAAATTAAGCCAGTCGAACCATGACTTAGGGCCACTTTCTCCTGTAGAACTGCATCACATCTGCCACCATGACGACATAAACGGTATCTGCCGAGTCCTTCTTGTTTATTCTCTGGTGTAATTTACCAGTTTCCAACCATAAATACTGCAACTGCAGTCACGCCACCAATGTACACCACTAGATTTTAATAGGGACTATGGAAGGACAGCGACACTCGTGCGGCTCTGACCTAAATTTACCAAAAGTAAACCATGGCTTCAAGGAAATTCACTAACACGTCACTCCGTGACGTTTGCTCCAAATAATTGGCTAATTAATTCGGGCTAAGGAATATTTCCGTTGGACCGAGCTCTCCTTAAATCAAGCAAGTAATCACAAATATATAAGAATTCCTTAAAACGTGGTGCTATAACCAAATGCGCATACTCTGAATTTATTACAATAAAATCAATAATATTTGCATATCTGCTAATTATATATATATATATATATATATATATATATATATATATATATATATATATATATATATATATATATATATATATATATATATACTTTTCAAAACGTTACAGTACAATAAAATAACAACATTTATAAGGTCGTTTTATTTCAAAATTAATATGTAGAAAAGTATTAATTTAGCACTTGCATGTTTTAAAGGACATGCATTTCGAAAAAAGGCATATATCGAATATATTCAAGTGGAAACTTAAGGAATTATTGGTGCATCCACCTATCCTTCTATTTATACCTCCAAGTAATCATAGCACTATATACTTATGCAGAGTAATACTTATATAGATAGTTTGTAAAAGACCCCACCCCAATTTTTTATATATTAAAAACCATTGTAACGTAGATGAAGAATCTTCCTGCCAATAGGTCAACATAAATACAGTTTATGGTGCTTTTTTGAAGAATTTTAGGAACGATCTCAATAAACAAAAGAATTGAGATGGATATTGTTACATACATTTCCATATTGTCGTAGTGAATTAATATTTCAACCACATCCATCCGATATATATGTACCATACTAACTACTACTGTATATATCAATTTCAGAACATTCAAGAAAGAAGTTAATTGTTAATTGAAGCATTGGGATTTTCATAGGCAATTCGTGCGTCTGTCTTGTCAATTTTGACTTACCTGGTTCTTGAAGATGTTTCGAAGAAAATAAATAGCTGATATTGATGCATAAATCTGAGACGCAATATTTCCAAAGTCCATAATGAACTGGTGACAGTGAGATCCAATTAGGAATGGCAATAGCAACTATGTCAAGAATAAGAGACATTGCGGAACATGTCAATGATATGTAGTTTATGATTCCTTCCATGCTGAAAATAAATTTAAAACTAAATAAATAAATAGATGGATGATTGGATGGATTGCTATGTATATTTGATTAAAAATATATTTGATTTAATTGATTGTAAGTTTTGAAATCTTTTTAATTTTTAATTTCATTGTATGTCAAAACAATGTAGTTCTGGTTACTCGGAACTCACATTTTTTCCAGAAAATAGTTTAACCTTGACTGTTCATTTTTGGTAAACACATAAGGCTGACCTGCTTCCGAAAATTAATTCCAAATAAGTAACAGCCACGTGAACAAGTTATTTTTAATTTATTTTTATTGTGGGAATAATAATGTTGAGATCGAGGCTGTGTTAGATACGTGACCCTCGACTTGTAAATAGCTTTTAGTGAAGTAAACAACTTTCATTATCGGTGTAAAATGATTGGTTCTAATCAAGGACATACAGAGGCTATGTGATTTTTATATGTAAACATTATCAAGTAACCCTTATGCTGGCATCTGTTTTGCATAAAATTCAAGATTTAAACCATTGATTAGAGAAATAATCTCAGTTGGGCTTCTAAACACTGACACGTAAAGCTGTTTCTTTTGTTGCGTCATTTTGGGAATTACATTTTAATGTTTATTCAAATTATTTCGATTCAAAAGGATGAATTCATTTCTCTATAAATATTTTGAGTGCTCACACAGAAATCTTGAACAAAGCCATTTCTTACAAAATTTTATTCGGATTTCAATCAACAGATTACTTCTTGTGTTTCTACAAGGAACTGTAGACCACAAAACAATACAGGATACAGCATACGTCATCGCCTTCCATCTTGGATTCTTCTTCGTCAAGGACACGAACTTGAACTGATTAGAACTTCTAAAATTTGTATCCATGATTTATTCTTGGGTTATTTTTTACTTGATTCTTAAAACCGTAAATTCTTTTGTTTCTTCTCTTTTTTACAGTATTGTTCCAGGGAAATAAATAATTTTTAAATTTCTGAAAGCTTGTTGTTTTCATTTTTTCTTGTGTTGCTGTTTATTCGAGCATAAACACGTAACATAAGATGATATAAAGATAGATAAAATAAGTAAATAAATGAATAAATAAATAATGGATATATCATTAACAGAAAAGTTCTAGTAATTATTATATGGAGATGAAAAACGAAGACAAGAGTGTATATATATATATATATATATATATATATATATATATATATATATATATATATATATCCGTTCATAAATCGAAATGTATGTAGGGATGCACATATATACGAATGCCTGAGTGTCCGTCTGACTGTAAACATGTATGCAGTTTTGTATTTGCTCATGAACCAACCTAAATGTACCTGCTAATTCTCTGTTTTGTACACTAAATTCATGAATGGCTCTGTCATATGCAAATTCATCATGCGATGTGTTTAATTTTTTCTGTAGATCTGTCTGTGGAAATTTGGTCTATAAGCTAAAGATGATTTTGTCTTTATATTGATAATTTTGTTCAAAGGTTGCGAACTAAGTGTAATAGGAGTATTTTCATCAAAGAAAATATACCTCATTTGTAAATATAATGCATACTCTGAAAATAAGTCTCATAACATTTGTTTCAAGATGTTTGTACATTGCTTTCAAAATAAGAGATTAGCTGTTAAAATGTATCAATATTAACACCTCAACAAATCTATTCTTCTGTTTATGGCGCACTCTGTATTATACTCTGTTTTATTACGTTTTGTATTTTGGGTCGGATGCCTTAAGTGATGGATACAATTTCTGTTGTGTTCTATTCTGTAAAATTAAATTAAAATGGATGCTTTAGGGCTTAACATTTTAGCAAGGATGTGAAGTTTGTCCTGGCATTTTTGAGAGAGAGAGAGAGAGATCGAGAGAGATCACGTCCTCAAATACGTTCATTAGAATGAAGTAATAGTTAAATGTGTTTAAAGGTTAATCTAACAGTCATAATTTAGTAGTACGTACAAGCATTATTTGATTGTAAAATGTTTACTAACGCTAAGTTATCAAAGCAACAAGTTATTTATAGTAACAAACTCGTTTAGATCATACAACATAAAAGGTACTGGAACTGAAATATAAATTACACTTTATTTCGCGCTTTTGTTTTTTGGTTGTTGTAAAAATCTCTGTTTTGATAATAAACAGTATTAACAAACCCAATTTTTTTATTTATTCAGATTTAAAATTCAAGTTCATATGACCTAAATAAATACACAAGCACAGGTTTAATGAAAGAATATTCTTCATAACATTATCTCAAAAGACAGATTAAACCTTGGGCATTTATAAAATGGGATATTTTGTATAAAGAACGCATCAAATTGACTTCATTGGAAAGTATAAGGTTTTTTGTTGTCGATGTCTTTCTCTACTGGACTAGAGATTCAAACACGGGATTTTGTAAATATAAAATTTATGGCGTGAGAGCGATAAGTTGTATATAGTAAATATATTCTTAAATTGCCAGATGAACAAGTTGTATTTAGTAAACTAATATGAAGATTTGAATATTTGTGTGATATATAAAAAGACTTTGTAATATTATTCATTATTCATAAATAAAGAAATAATCCGTACAATTTTGGAGTTTTTTTAAATATGCAATTAGAGAATATTATCAATTCTTAAAAATAAAGGTTATAAAGTGAGTTTATTTTCAATTAGAGAATTGTTAGTAAAACCAAGTATTCAGTACCAAGACCAATGTTTTACGATAAACTCTAAAAGTAGCTAAAATGGTATTACTTATATGTGGGATTGTGAAAAGGCAGCTGTGAGCAATTTAAACTAATGCAGCTATGGTTACAGTATTTTTTAGACAGGGCCAGAGCAGGTCAGGTGTTGAGCTGGTATCACAAATTTCAAAAGGACACTGATTTTCCTCGAAAGGAGAGGAAACTAAACGTATGTCTATTTACTCAAAGTGTATATAATACCCAATCTAAGTGCTCAAGAATACAACGATGATAACATTTCAAGAGACAAGTGACTGTTTCTTTGTGGGTGTGTGAACGTTTCTTTAAGTCCGGGGGTGTAGGAAACCCCGGACCCCTTTTCCCCCCATTAGGTCCTGTTATATATTATAGACGATTTTTCAAGTAAAACATTTGTACAACCTTAAAAGAAAATGACACATCTAGTATTACTAATGCAAACATAAATTGTTCTTGAGCATACTAATAATATACCCCACCCCCATACAATCAGGTCTAGATATTGAATCTATGCATATCTTTTTTTCTTTCTCCAAACAATTTAAAAAAAAAAAATAAAAAAAAAATGTTCATATAGGTAAACTTGGCGGTGACAATGCAGCTTCTCTAAACGATTTAAACATTGCTTTATCGAAGCTTTGAGGAGAAACAAGCTCTTACATGGCTAGATGTTAGTACCGTTTTAATAATTATTTGGTACGACTCGACCGGAGTTCGATCCCGCGACCTTCCGCATCCGAAGTGGACGCTCCAACCCCTTAAGCCACCTGACCGGTGTACTTTTTCTATTTTTTTTCACTCCCGTATGCATGGTACTGCTTTTTCCTTTTTTTCTGTGCATTTTTCTAAGCCTGTTAGCAATCCAAACCTAACGACAAAAGTGCCTTCAACTTATAATATATTAAAGAGCATTTATCGTACTTTTCATTTTACAATTAAATTAAATAAATATTTAAATATTCAAATGATGCATACAAATATCCTTTATATCTGCCATTTTGAATTAAACGTTTTGTTTTAATGAATGGCAAATTCTTATTGTTATTATTTCGAAGGAAAATGGGAAGATTGCTCTTTTAAAAAGACAACATATTTTTATAATTTTGAATTAATTTTTAAAGAATTTTAACTATTACATTTGTGAATATTGTTCACAGAATCAAAGTGCTAATACCTTTAAGCACTTTTTAAATATTTTATTAGTGTGTGTCACTAAATTTTAATGATGTTTTATTACTGTTACTAAATTTACGGTAATTTGTATGTAATGTTATGGTATCGCTTGCTAATCTGAAATATTTAAAATGATTTTCAAGATTTTGTTATAAATGCTAATAATGTATAAGTACAATGTAATTTTATTGTATTTTTACAAATTATGAACAATTGGTTACTGATTTTATGCTATATTTGCTAACTTTTAATCTTGTTCAAATGTTGGTATGTATCTATTTTAAAATGCTAATATTCTGTCAGTATAACTGAGGTTATTTATATTATGTTTACTCATTGTTAATGATTATAAGGATGCTGAATAAATTTTAATAATTGTAAAAAGGCAATTTAGTTTCTAAATGTTAATGAGTTTGAAGTATCTTATATTACCTGTTCAGGCTCTGATAAACAACAACAAAAGAAATAGTGAAAACAACAAGCTTTAACAAATATAACAAATAATTTATTTCCCTTGAAAAAGACACTGTAAAAATGAAAACATAAAATCTTACTGTTTTAAGAATGAAATCCAAAAATAATCCAAGAATAATCCACGAATTAAGTTTTACAAGTCCTTGTAACGAAACGTTCTAATGAATTCAAGTTGGACTCCCGACGAAAAATCCAAGATGGAAGGCGATGACGTATACTGTAGCCTTTATATTACGGATGTGTCTACAGTTCTTTATTAATTCACAAAGCAAATTCCGTTGTTTGGATTTCCAAATGAAATTTAAAGAAACGTCTTTGTCCAAGAATTCTGTATGAGAACTCAAAACATTTCCAGGAAAAAGAATAAATCTTTTAGAATCCAAATAATTCGTATCAAATGTAAAATATAACTCTAAACTTGCCACAAACAAAGGTGAAAACCCAAACTTAGAAATGTCTCTCTAAACATCATTATTAAATCTAAATACTGCGCAATTTCGGAAAACCCATAATTGCGTAACAGAGGCTGTTTACATATAAAAATCACATACTCCCAGTATAATCTTGATAAAAACCAATCATTTTACTCCGACAAAAAATAAAAAAACGAAGGTGTTTACTTGTCTAAGTGATTTCTGAATCAAGGTCAGAAACTAAGTCAGAAATAGAAAGTGTTTCTATTATTAGGTGTTTAAGAAAAGAGTCAGGTCAAACTGAATTTTCTGGAAAATATAAATTCCTAGTAAACAAATTACATTACTCTGATATGTAATGAAATTTAAAAAAAAAGATTTTAAAACTTACAAGTAATCCAATATAAATTGAATCAAATATACATAACAAGTAATTCTGTAGAAATTTTAAGTAAGTTTGTTTAGCAAATTAAAATAAATTCTAAGTAATTTATATAGGAAAATAAAGAGTTAAGGTGAGGATTGAAGTAAAGAGAAGATAATGGAAATTCATCTTTCACAAACGTTTTGATTTTTTGCACTGAAAACTTTATTAAAATTAAATTTCTTTGTGAAAAAGGTCAAACTTGGTAGTCAATCAAATATACATGAGTTCAGCCCCATTAACATTTCTGATTTATCCGATAACATATTTCCAATGGATTAACCTTGTTTCTATAACTCCATAAAACAAATAGAGGTATGTAGAAATCAAGCATACTTCTTAACGATATAAACAGAGGTATTCCAAACATTTATCATGTGACTTAGTTATTAGGCACTTTTGAGAGAGTGACGTATGTAAGGTGACGTATGTAAGGTGAAGTTGTCCGCATTTAGAACATGCTTAGTGGCGAGAATGTTGGCATACCTCTATGCTACATTAATGTAATGTAGATGACATTTGTGCTGCTTTGAAATAATTTGGCTGACGTTTCTTTTGATATTGTACTTTCGGAAATTGTACATGACCTAAGCGCACTGCAAACTAAAATGACTACTCTCTCGTGCGAAAAAAATCATCATGAATTAGTTTCAAGTACACTATCCTTAGCAACGATTAAAATTTTGCCAGATTATACAATAGCAGCTTCTGAAAGTGCAGTGAATGAATTACCAAATATATAAAATGTATAAAGAGAAGTTATCGGCTCTTTTTTGACAATTTACCTCTGAAGTTCAGGAAGTGAAAATGATCAAGTGGAGCTAGCAGTTTTTTGAAAGATGCACATCTGAAGTAAGGCCAAGCTGTATACTCTATAGCCCATATTACACCCATCAATCATACACCAAAATAACGGGAATTAAAGGTTTTTTGAACAATACCTAATTTATACGAGGTCTTTTTTAAATAGCCAGTATAACCAGTGAGGCAACCCGGGGAAATTCTTTTACTTTAAATTATAAACCCTATGCAAAATACGAAACTGTCGAGCGCCAAAAAGATGTATTCTAAATGTATTTTACTATTAAACATTACAATCCGAAGATATCCAAATTGTTATATATTCTGACGATAAACCCAGAGAATATCCCAAATCGCTGATGTAATTTATCTATAAAATACGACTTTGTCGAAATAACATTTTACTTTACGATAACATATGAGGATACTCATATTAGAAACTATCTTATCTTTTTTTTACTTCTAAAATTGGTTGCCATCTTGGAGTTCCTTAGCTACCATGTAAAGTCAATGAGAGCTTGAGAGGTTCTCAACGTGTGATAATCAATACATGGTGACATAACTAAACATTTCTCACTGTCAACTATGTTAAGTGAACATAATTCCAATGCACATCTATCCATCATCAGTATTGGTTATTCTTTCAGCTCTTTGCAATTGTTTATATAAATTCATTATTTGAATTGTATACTTTAATGAAGATATTTCTATTAGTCGAGTCCAGCTGCAATTTCTTGATAGCAGTTTGATTCCCGCTGTAAATATAAGGTTGGAACACAAATTCGACTATCTCAGGTCTACCATTTGCTAATGTTTGACTAAACATGTTTTACATATCGAAGATACTGCTTGTATTAGCTTTCAAACAGTCTGCACCTTGTTCATCAATCATTTTCTATCTCTTTGTACTTTTCTTGCAAGAGTTTAAAAAAATTTGGTGTCGCGTTTACATGTAATAAGATTTAATGTCCAATGCTGGTTTTGTGAACGCTCTGTCTGGAATGATGACATTTGGTTTGCTGATACTCGAATGAATTAACAACTTACTTATTCTACACGTAACCATATTTTTTACTAACGAAAGAGGCAGAAATGTGCCATCATAATCAAGATGAAAGAAAACGATGCTCTCGTTTTTTTTTTACATTCTGTATCGCTCTCTTCTCAAACGTGGCTGGAACTTATTTCTCCTCGAATGTCCCGTTTAAAACTAAACAAGCGTGAACAACTATGCTGTAGCCTCACATGACATGCAAAAGGTAATGGGTAACATCCTCTGTAGGAACCTTTTGTATCGGTAAGATCCAACAATGGGTCCAATCCCTTTGTAAACAAATCTATCAAAGGTTCCCATCGAGCCCTTGCAAATAGTCTCGACAGAAACGGTTCAGCCAGTTGTAGCCTGGCTTTAAAGGAAATCGTTCACATTCATCCATCTGTTTAAATCTTAATCAGCGCAAAAATTTACAACTGCACTATCACTGAAAAATCACAATATGCGTCTTCATCTCCGATGGGTCGAAAATTTAGTTTCACAGTACATGGAAAGAAACTGAATACATCCAATGTATTTTTTAAGTTCATTTTGACAATATATGAACGTATCAGACGAAGTGTATTGTTGGTATCTGCAGGTGAATGCATCAGACGGAATGTATCGGTTGCTGTCTGACGATGAATGCATGTATCATACGAAGTGTATCGGTTGCTCTCTGAGAACATTCTTTATAATAATTTAGTGTAAAGAAGTAAATATCGATTTGAGTTGAACGATTCTCAAAATAAACTTTGTTGCGCAAAAACACATTCCTTTTGAATTTTGTCAAATATTTCCGCGAGTGGAATATATATATATTTACAATTGTTCCAATAAAAACTTCATACGCATCAGTGACATACTTAAAAATCTTGCCAAAACGTCCAAAACGAATATATAGTAACGACATATTGTGAAATAAACTTTGTTGTGATCCATATTGGAATTAAAAAAAATGTCTCCATGATTATTTAAAAGATCACATAGTACAGAATCAATTTCCAAATTTGAGGTAACACGACGCTATTAAAATAATTTTAAAAAAGTAGAAACCAATACACTGAAAAGCAGACCGAAACAATTTCTAAATTTAGCGATAACACAAAACCTTAAATATATAACTGAAGGGAAGAAAGAAATAATAAAATAAAAATTAAAAGCCGTTCTCAAATCGTTAAATAAAGTATTTTTGGTTTAATTATTCAACGGCTGTATCACAATATTTCACAAAACAAAACATTCCCTCGATTTTGAATCACGTTAAAATAACAGAACTTAGAGAACAAAAGCACACCATACCTTATTTCCAAGCATAAATTTGACCTTAAGCCGAAGCTGACGACCTTCAAATGACGATATTTGCGTGATGTCGTTCTCTTGAACGGGCCCCAGCAAGTCAAACGCTCTTCCAATTACTGATAAACATTTTTAGAAAATACCTTATTCCCTGTTGTGTGAGTTGGCAGGTTGTAAATTTCGTGTCTTAGCTCTCTCTTCTCTCATAATATCATTTCGAAAAAGAGACAACATTCTTAAATCCTATTTCTAAAACTTAATCGAATATTGTTTTGAAACGAACGACCCTCAAGTTACGATTTTGGCGTGATGCGGCTCTCAGAAGTGGTTACAACAAACTACGCCACTTTCCAAGTATTGGTCAACATTTTTAGGAAATACCGTATTTCCTGTCGTATGAGTTGAAAGTGTTGTATCCATTTCGTGTATAATTTGCTAGAATTTATGGATATAAAGAAAGAAGAGATTTGATCAGACAGAAGGGTGTTGACTATTAATAAAATAGTTTTTGATACATTTGCATTTTGCACTTCATTCTAGAAGTGTAAGTTATTTCTTTTCCCAATTATTTCAATCGTGTATTAGTATAATTGACTCTCGAGAAATCCATGAAGATACATAACGCTCCAGATTCATTCAGACCATTTGCCATCACGTACATCAAGATAAGATTGCTAAATCACGACGAATCATTTCGGGGCGATACGATTTTAATATATCTTGATGGATATTTGATTGAGGTGCCTTCACGATCACGTGACTCGTAATGCAGTAACCGACGAAAACAGTCGATATCTTGTCTGCAAGGTTACCGTCGTAAAAAAAGGTAGAAATATCTGACCTGGCATTTCGCTTGACGGGATGAAATGCATAATATATTGGTAGTGTATGATAAGAAAATTGGTCTCGAGGCGCGATCTGTATGCTTTAAATCCGATTTGTAAAGCTGTCGTGAAACAATGACTAAATTCTCAGTTGATGTTTTGCCGAGTTTCCCTCTACTTCTCATTCAACACGTGGACGGATTTCTAACATCACACGAACGCTTACGGTCATTTCCCCCCGCACTACTCCTTAGGAATTAGTGCTTGTAAAAGACGGATATCACCGGTATCGTAATAACTTAAGACCTACTCAAGTGTTGACTTCATTAGAATGAGCATAAGGCATACAATATTACCCCGAAAATGTAGTATAAAAAATTTACTCTTTTAAAGCCTGTGAGAATGCATACATTTTTATGAGGAAACTGTCCGAAATTTTGATTACGTTCATTACGTCATAATCATTATGAAGGTTTGTGCAGCATCATCTGTTGTCACGATGTTTAAATGTTGTGTCCAGGAAAGACTCTTTCAGTCCCTCCGGCTAGACTCTTTCAGTCCCTCCGGCGGAAACATAAAAAAGCATAACAGTTTACTGATAGCATTATGTTACGGGTCTGTGCTCTAAAAGAAAAAAAGGAACGGAAAGGAGAGAAAAACAACACGCTTTGTAAAATTCAGCAAATAACTTTTTGATTTTTTTTCCCTAGAATACAAAATAAAAATTGAAAAACAAAGAAAGAAATTACGGTATTGCGAATTAAATCCAAAATAATCATCGAATTAAAAAAAAAGTTCTAATAATAAAAGCTCTGAATTAACATTAATAGAAATCCAAATTAAGTCCAACGCTGTAGTTGTTGATGTGCCTCTGGCGGCACGTGTCTTGTTGTCGTGCCAACCGTCTTTTCTTGAAACACGGCAATATAGTTCCAGGTTGAATTCACTTTAAATCCAAGTGAATGTCTCTGTCCTAGAATATATTTTATGAGCACAATATTACCCCGAAAATGTAGTATTTATCGGTTACTGCATTTGTATGGGAAAATATGAACGAGTTTTGGGATAGAATACTGCACGAGCTTGGGAGTGCAGTATATCCTTCCGACAAAACGAGTTCATATTTTCCCATACATATGCAGTAACCTTTTTTTTATATGCTCATTGTTTTTAATTCTGTCTAAGGTTTAATTATATAAACAAAATACACTACAAGAAACAACGAAAATGAATGAATTCCATATTCCTAACCATACACACAAACGCAGATTTATCATTACACAACATCATTATTAATGCGCACATAACTCCGCCCAGATAGATTCGAACTTAGTCGCGCGCTCGACATAACTTTCGAAAGAAAATGGTGTTTCTAGTTAAAATTGAAATTTGCTGTCATACTGTGAATCAATGAGCATTGAAACAACTTTTCCATTTAATCTGGAATGAATAGATTTTGGTAATTTGTTTCGATTCGACGAAAGTTTGTGATTTTGGACTGGATTCATCTGTGCATATTGTACATGAAATACATCGAATTGAAGAAGCGCGGAAGAAGTTTGTTTACATCTGCAAGTGTGTTTGTTCTATCATTGACTATTTGAACTCATTATATGGGGAAAATATGAAGTGTTTCAATTGCAATTATCAAAAGGACGCTATTGAATTTTTTGATTATTTCATTTTGACTACAATAAGGAAGATGTAATTGCACTTGGAATATAGTCGAAATTACAATACAATATCGAAATGTGTAATCAAGCTTGAGAACTCATGACATGGCTCATGTAATTCGGATTTGCAGAACTAAGAAAGTACATTTTGAGGAAATTCTGCATGTAAAACTGTAAGTATATTTTGTTTGTCATTCGTATTACCAACTAAAGGAGACAGTTTATGCTTTTATCGCTTGCATGTTATTTGTAGATACCAAGAAATGTTATGAAATCTGGTGTCTATCGCAAAATCTGAAACAATGTATCAAAAAGTAGAATTTAGCAAAACAGTTGGTATGTTGCAGTCCACAAAACATCTTCTTTTGTTCATTCAGAAACAAATTTAATCAACCAAAACGTATAGCGTCTACTATGCGAATGTACATGATTTGTTTACAAAGTATTTCCTAATGCACTATTGGGCACACGTGTCCAGCGCATGGGTTTAACATGAAGGTGTGCAATATAATAATAAAAAAGTACTCTTTTGAAGCCTGTGAGAATGCATACATTTTTATGAGGAAACTGCCTGAGACCGTGATTACGTTCGTGACGTCATAAACATTATAAAGGCATCTACAGCATTATATATTGTCACAATGTTTAAATGTTTTGTTCAGGAAAAACTCTTTCGGTACCTCCGGCTAGACTCTTTCAGTCCCTTCGGCGGAAACATAAAAAAGTATAACAGTTTACTGATATCATTACGTTACGGGTCTGTACTCTTACAAAAAGTAACGGAAACGAGTGACGAGCAACACGCTTTGTAAATTTCAATAAATAATATTTTCATTTATTTCCCAAGAATACAAAATAAAAATTGAAAAACAAAGAAAGAAATTACGGTATTGCGAATTAAATCCAAAATAATCATCGAATTAAAAAAATAACAAGTCCTAATAATAAAAACTCTGAATAACCATTAATATAAATCCAAAATAATTCCAACGCTGTAGGTGTTGATGTGCCTTTGACGGCGTGTGTCTTGC
This sequence comes from Sinohyriopsis cumingii, assembly GCA_028554795.2. Taxonomy (NCBI): domain Eukaryota; kingdom Metazoa; phylum Mollusca; class Bivalvia; order Unionida; family Unionidae; genus Sinohyriopsis; species Sinohyriopsis cumingii. The sequence continues at coordinate 15,603,222 of CM068837.1, read as the reverse complement.
TGTTGTAACAACAATCTTTTCTTGAAACACGGCAATTATTCCAGGTTTGAATTTACTTTAAATCAAGTGAATGTCTCTGTTCCATAACATGTACAGATTATTGTATTTGTATGGCAAATATATGAAAGATATTTTTCGAATGGAAATACTGCACGACCTTGTGAGTGCAGTATATCATTCCGACATAACGAGTTCCCATTTTCCCATGCAAATACAGTAACCTTTTTATTACATGCTAATATTTTTTTAAATTCTACCTAATGCATAATAATATTAGCAAAATATACTACATGAAACAAAGTAACAGAAAGTATGCCACATTCCAAACTAAATACATAAGTGCATATTCATCATTACACAACAACAATATTATTCCTGCGCACATAACTCCGCCCAGATAAATTTTACTTAGTCGCGCGCTCGACATAACTTTCGAAAGAAAATGGCGTGTGTAGTTAAAATTGAAGGTTGGAGTCATATTGTGTGTGAATGTGCATTGCAACAACTTTTCCATTTGATCTGGAATGAATAGACTTTTGATATTTTTTTCGATTCTACGAAATTTCGTGATTATGGACTGGATTTGTATGTGACAATTCCACATGAAATATATGGGGTTGAAGAAGCTGGAGAGAAGCGTGTTGACACCTGCAAATGTGTTTCTGTTTCTGTCGTTGAATGTTTGAAATTATAATGTGGGAAAAATATGAAGTCTTTCAATTGCAATTATCAAAAGACGCTATGAAATTTAATGGTTATTTCATTTTGAGTGCAGTAAGAAGGATGTAATTGCACTTATTATCGAAATTATAGTACAAGTTCAAAATGTGTAATGAAGATTGAAAAGTTATGACATGGCAGAACTGAGAAAATACATTTTGAGGAAATTCAGGATGTAAAACTGTAAGTATATTTTTTCCCATTCTTATCACCAGCTAAAGAAGGCATTATATGACTTGTCACTTGTATGTTAGTTGTAAGGACCCTTTCCTGCGTTTGTTGTATACTGTACTAGCATAAATACGAAACATTGTATGAAAACAAAATTTCCCGAAACAGATGGTATGTGGCAGTCCACAAAACATCTGTTTTAGTTCATTCAGAAACATATTTAAACAACCACAACTTAAGCGCCTCTTACTCGAGTGTACCTGATTTGTTTGCAAATCAAAAGTGCTGGCGCCTGCGTCCATTGTTTGTTTACAATAGAAAGTAATTATGTTATACACGTGAACGCTATATGTGTATTTGCGTGCAGGTTCATTATCGGGTAATACTGCACGATTCTGACAATGTAAAGTTAATAGGGAAAAAATGAGCAAATATTTCTATTTTTTTATGAGCACTCCGTATTTTCAGAGAAACATCACTTAAATTGAATAATTAGAAGAAATAAATTCCATCTCAAATGAACTTCTGGACGCAATAGTAATACATACTGATTCTGCTAGACCTTAAAGCACGAACGAATAATCATTCCGGTGACAAGATTATATGGTTATCTACTTGACCTCAGGTAACAATTGGCATTTTCTACAATATAACATTAAGTAATGGAGGACACTGATAGAAACTTCCTCATGTTTACAAAATAAAACGTTATATATAATTAGAAAGTATGTTACATATAATTAGAAAGTATGTTACATATAATTAGAAAGTATGTCACAAAATTTTTATTATATCCAGACCCAAATAAAGATGTTACTTCTATTAATAATGATCCTGATGTAAAACCCACTTACAATGCAAATATTTGAGCTATGTATTAATTCGCGTTGGTAATGTACTGAATACGGAAAATATGCACTGAAAATGAAACAGCCTACCTTTCGCTGACAAATGAAAAGTTTAAAATGACTTGTGCGAATGAGAATTTAAGCATACAAATGTTATATATCGTACGAGTTTTAGTTTCCGAAACTAATATAAAACTGGAAACTAACCTTATATTATGGATCTTAAGATAACATGACTTTATCTTGAAATAATTTTCATATATAAATCTTTATTTTATTTTCACAAGTGAAAATATATATTCTGAAAAGGATTTGCTTTGTCGTCAATAGTTAAAGAAGTCATATATTACTATGACTTAATAGGTCAGGCCAATACTACCGCTCTCTCGTGTCAGTCATATTCGTATAACAGGGATGCAGAACCTTTTCCGGACAATAGCCTGACTGCATTTTGTAACACCACTCAACGCCGCAAACAATAATTTTTTTAATATAATTACTGTGCACGGTCTAAATTTCTGTGTTGTTTTATTTTGCCATGAGGGCGGGACAGAACACGTTCGTATTCCGGATTCGCCACTCTCGCCTCGAGTTGTGTACCCATGTCGTATGATCATTAAATGAAAGGACTTGTTTTGTTGTCGATAGTTAAAACATGTCAAAAATGTAATTTTCTGTGACATCTCAGGTCAGTCCAATCCTACCACACTCTCAAGTCATTGATATGTATATGGTCATTATTATATGAAAGTAGCCTGAATTTACGACAAGTAGGGAGGATGGTTCTACCAAGGAGAATTTAATCTTGTACGGAGCAAGTTAGGTATATAATATAATGAAAATTGTCTTCTACCGCATCAGGATCGGATTTATTCATCTTGTGGTTCCAAACACGAGTGGCTAATATCTGGTTTTGCATATCAAACAATGAAATATATCCAGGATTAAAGTTGAAAAAGAAAATATCCTCTAAATGTGTTAGATAAGTCAAGAAACACTGATGGATCTATTTCTTTTCAAATTCACACACACACACACAGACACACACACACAGACACACACACACACACAGATATATATATATATATATATATATATATATATATATATATATATATATATATATATATATATATGTCAATAAACACGGAACGATGCAATAGTATAATTCAATCCTAAACACAGTGAGACGGGATATTACCCCAGTTATGGTCATTCCCTCTGAGAACATTCTTTATAATATTTTAGTGTAAAAAAAAAAGTAAAGATCGATTTGATGTGAACGATTCTCAAAATAAACTTTGTTGCCCCAAAAACACATTCCTTTTTAATTTTGTCAAATATTTCCGATAGCTGAAAAAATATATTTACAATTGTTCCAAAACAATCCTTCAAACGCATCTGTGACATACTTGAAAATCTTACCAAAACGTCCCAAATGAATATAGAGTGACGGCATATTGTGAAATAAATTTTATTGTGATCCAAATTGGAATTAGAAAGTGGCTCCATGTTTATTTAAAAGTTCACATTATAGCACAGTATCATTTTCCTAATTTGAGAGAACACAAAGCTATTACATTTATTTTAAAAAAATAGAAATGAATACATTGAAATTAAAGAGCAAACCTAAACAATTTTTAAACTTAGCGATAACACAAAATCTTAAATATATAACTGAAAGGAAGAAAGAAAGAATAAAATAAAAATTAAAAACCGTTCTAAAATCGTTAAATAAAGTATTTTTGGTCTAATTATTCAACGGCTGTATCACAATTTTTCACAAAACAAAACATTCCCTCGATTTTGAATCACGTTAAAATAACAGAACTTAGAGAACAAAAGCACACCATACCTTATTTCCAAGCATAAATTTGACCTTAAGCCGAAGCTGACGACCTTCAAATGACGATATTTGCGTGATGTCGTTGTCTAGAATGGACCCCAGCAAGTCAAACACTCTTCCAATTTCTGATAAACATTTTTAGAAAATACCTTATTCCCTGTTGTGTGAGTTGGCAGGTTGTAAATTTCGTGTCTAAGCTCTCTCTTCTCTCATAATATGATTCCGAAAAAGAGCCAAAATTTTTAGATCCTATTTCTAAAACTTAATTGAATATTGTTTTGAAATGGACGTTCCTCAAGTTATGATTTTGGCGTGATGTGGCTCTCATTAGTGGTTCCAACGAACTACGCCACATTCCAAGTATTGATCAATAGTTATAGGAAATACCGTATTTCCTGTCGTATGAGTTGAAAGTGTTGTATCCATTTCGTGTATAATTTGCTAGTATTTATAGATGTAAAAAAGAAGAGATTTGATCAGACGGAAAGGAGTTGACTATTAATAAAATAGTTTTTGATACATTTACATTTTGCACTTCATTCTAGAAGTGTAAGTAATTTCTTTTCCCAATTATTTCAATCGTGTATTAGTATAACTGACTGCCTAGAAATGCATGAAGATACATAACGCTCCAGATTCATTCACAAGATTTGTCATCACATACATCAAGATAAGATAACTAAAACACGATGAATTGTTTCGGGGCGATACGATTTTAATATATCTTGATGGATATTTGATTGAGGTGCCTTTACGAGCACGTGACCCGTAATGTAGTTACCAACGAAAACAGTCGATATCTTGTATGCAAGGTTACCGTCGTATAAAAAAAGGTAGAAATATCTGACCTGGCATTTCACTTGACGGGATGAAATGCATAATATAAGGTAGTGTATGATAAAAAAATTCGTCTCGATGGCTCGATCTCTTTGCTGTAAATCCAAATTTTGAAGCTGTCATGAAACCATGACTAAATTCTCAGTTGATGTTTTGACGAGTTTCCCTCTACTTCTCATTCAACAGGTGGACGGATTTCTAACATCACACGAACGCTTACGGTCATTTGCCCCCCCCCCCCCCCCGCACTACTCCTTAGGAATTAGTGCTTGTAAAAGACGGATATCACCGGTATCGTAATAACTTAAGACCTACTCAAGTGTTGACTTCATTAGAATGAGCATAAGGCATACAATATTAGCCCGAAAATGTAGTAAAAAATTTACTCTCTTGAAGCCTGTGAGAATGCATAAATTTTTATGAGGAAACTGTCCGAAATTTTGATTACGTTCATTACGTCATAATCATTATGAAGGTTTGTGCAGCATCATCTGTTGTCACGATGTTTAAATGTTGTGTCCAGGAAAGACTCTTTCAGTCCCTCCGGCTAGACACTTTCAGTCCCTCCGGCGGAAACATAAAAAAGATAACAGTTTTCTGATAAGATTATGTTACGTGTCTGTGCTCTAAAAAAAAAAAAAGGAACGGAAAGGAGAGAAAAGCAACACGCTTTGTAAAATTTACCAAATAATTTTTCGATTTATTTCCCTAGAATACAAATAAAAATTTGAAAAACAAAGAAAGAAATTACGGTATTGCGAATTAAATCCAAAATAATCATCGAATTAAAAAAATGTTCTAACAATAGAAGCTCTGAATTAACTTTAATAGAAATCCAAATTAAGTCCAACGCTGTAGCTGTTGATGTGCCTCTGGCGGCATGTGTCTTTTTGTAGTGCCAACCGTCTTTTCTTGAAACACGGCAATATAATTCCAGGTTTTAATTTACTTTAAATCCAAGTGAATGTCTCTGTCCTAGAATATATTTTATGAGCACAATATTACCCCGAAAATGTAGTATTTATCGGTTACTGCATTTGTATGGGAAAATATAAACGAGTTTTGGGATAGAATACTGCCCCACCTTGGAAGTGCAGTATATCCTTCATATTTTCCCATACATATGCAGTAACTTTTTTTAATATGCTCATTGTTTTTAATTCTATCTAAGGTTTAGTTATATAAACAAAATACACATCAAGAAACAACATTAATTAATGTATGCCGTATTCCAAACTAAATACACAAGCGCAGATTTATCATTACACAACATCATTATTAATACGCACATAACTCCGCCCAGATACATTCGAACTTAGTCGCGCGCTCGACATAACTTTCGAAAGAAAATGGCGTTTCTAGTTAAAGTTGAAATTTGCTGTCATATTGTGAATGAATACGCATTGAAACAACTTTTCCATTTAATCTGGAATGAATAGATTTTGGTAATTTGTTTCGATTCGACGAAAGTTTGTGATTTTGGACTGGATTCATCTGTGCAAATTGTACATAAAATACATCGGATTGAAGCGGCGCGGAAGAAGTTTGTTTACATCTGCAAGTGTGTTTGTTCTGTCATTGACTATTTGAACTCATTATATGGGGAAAATATGAAGTGCTTCAATTGCAATTATCAAAAGGACGCTATTGAATGTATTGATTATTTCATTTTGACTACAATAAGGAAGATGTAATTGCACTTGGAATATAGTCGAAATTACAGTACAATATCGAAATGTGTAATCAAGCTTGAGAACTCATGACATGGCTCATGTAATTCGGATTTGCAGAACTAAGAAAGTACATTTTGAGGAAATTCTGCATGTAAAACTGTAAGTATATTTTGTTTGTCATTCGTATTACCAACTAAAGGAGACAGTTTATGCTTTTATCGCTTGCATGTTATTTGTAGATACCAAGAAATGTTATGAAATCTGGTGTCTATCGCAAAATCTGAAACGATGCATCAAAAAGTGGAATGTAGCAAAACAGTTGGTATGTTGCAGTCCACAAAACATCTTCTTTTGTTCATTCAGAAACAAATTTGATCAACCAAAACGTATAGCGAATGTACATGATTTGTTTACAAAGTATTTCCTAATGCACTATTGGGCACACGTGTCCAGTGCATGGGTTTAACATGAAGGTGTGCAATATAATAAAAAAAAATGTACTCTTTTGAAGCCTGTGAGAATGCATACATTTTTATGAGGAAACTGTCTGAGACCGTGATTACGTTCGTGACGTCATAAACATTATAAAGGCATCTACAGCATTATATATTGTCACAATGTTTAAATGTTTTGTTCAGGAAAAACTCTTTCAGTACCTCCGGCTAGACTCTTTCAGTCCCTTCGGCGGAAACATAAAAAAGTATAACAGTTTACTGATATCATTACGTTACGGGTCTGTGCTCTTACATAAAGTAACGGAAACGAGTGACGAGCAACACGCTTTGTAAATTTCAATAAATAATATTTTCATTTATTTCCCATGAATACAAAATAAAAATTGAAAAACAAAGAAAGAAACTGCGGTATTGCGAATTAAATCCAAAATAATCATCGAATTAAAAAAATAACAAGTCCTAATAATAACAACTCTGAGTAAACATTAATATAAATCCAAAATAATTCCAACGCTGTAGGTGTTGATGTGCCTTTGGCGGCATGTGTCTTGCTGTTTTAACAACAATCTTTTCTTGAAACACGGCAATTATTCCAGGTCTGAATTTACTTTAAACCAAGTGAATGTCTTTGTCCCATAATATGTACAGGTTATTGTATTTGTATGGCAAATATATGAAAGATTTTTTTCGAATGGAAATACTTCACGACCTTGTGAGTGCAGTATATTATTCCGACAAAACGAGTTCCCATTTTGCCATACAAATACAGTAACCTTTTTATTACATGCTAATCTTTTTAAAATTCTACCTAATGCATAATAATATTAACAAAATATACTACACGAAACAAAGTCACCGAATGTATGCCGCATTCAGAACTAAATACATAAGCGCATATTCATCATTACACAACAACAATATTATTCCTGCGCACATAACTCCGCCCAGATAAATTTTACTTAGTTGCGCGCTCGACATAACTTTCGAAAGAAAATGGCGTGTGTAGTTAAAATTGAAGGTTGGAGTCATATTGTGTGTGAATGTGCATTGCAACAACTTTTCCATTTGATCTGGAATGAATAGACTTTTGATATTTTTTTCGATTCTACGAAATTTCGTGATTATGGACTGGATTTGTATATGACAATTCCACATGAAATACATGGGGTTGAAGAAGCTGGAGAGAAGCGTGTTGACACCTGCAAATGTGTTTCTGTTTCTCTCATAGAATGTTTGAAATTATAATGTGAGAAAAGTATGAAGTCTTTCAATTGCAATTATCAAAAGACGCTATGAAATTGAATGGTTATTTCATTTTGAGTGCAGTAAGGAGGATGTAATTGCACTTATTATCGAAATTATAGTACAAGTTCGAACTTGCAGAACTAAGAAAATACATTTTGAGGAAATTCAGGATGTAAAACTGTAAGTATATTTTTTCCCATTCTTATCACCAGCTAAAGAAGGCATTATATGACTTATCACTTGTATGTTAGTTGTAAGGACCATTTCTTGCGTTTGTTGTATACTGTACTAGCACAAATACGAAACACTGTATGAACACAAAATGTCCCGAAACAGATGGTATGTGGCAGTCCACAAAACATCTGTTTTAGTTCATTCAGAAACATATTTAAACAACCACAACTTAAGCGTCTCTTACACTACTGTACCTGATTTGTTTGCAAATCAAAAGTGTTGGCGTCTGCGTCCATTGTTTGTTCACAATAGAAAGTAATTATGTTATACACGTGAATGCTATATGTGTATTTGCGTGCAGGTTCATTATCGGGTAATAGTGCACGATTCTGACAATGTAAAGTTAATGGGGAAAAATGAGCATATAATTATATTTTTTATGAGCACTCTGTATTTTCAGAGAAACATCACTTAAATTGAATAATTAGAAGAAATAAATTCCATCTCAAATGAACTTCTGGACGCAATAGTAATACATACTGATTCTGCTAGACCTTAAAGCACGAAGGAATAATCATTCCGGTGAAAAGATTATATGGTTATCTACTTGACCTCAGGTAACAATTGGCATTTTCTAAAATATAACATTAAGTAATGGAGGAAACTGATAGAAACTTCCTCATGTTTACAAAATAAAACGTTATATATAATTAGAAAGTATGTTACATAAAATTAGAAAGTATGTCACAAAATTTATATTATATAACCTAAAGTATGTCAGACTCGCCTGGTAAATTGTAGAGGAATTCCAAGAACCGAGATCCAGACCCAAATAAAGATGTTACTTCTATTAATAATGATCCTGATGTAAAATCCACTTACAATGCAAATACGTTAGCTATGTATTAATTCAGGTTGGTAATGCACTGAATACGGAAAATATGCACTGAAAATGAAACAGCCTACCTTTCGCTGACAAATGAAACGTTTAAAATGACTTGTGCGAATGAGAATTTAAACACAAATGTTATATATCGTACGAGTTTTAGTTTCCGAAACTAATATAAAACTGGAAACTAACCTTATATTATGGATCTTAAGATAACATGACTTTATCTTGAAATAATTTTCATATATAAAGTCTTTATTTTATTTTTACAAGTGAAAATATATATTCTGAGAAGGATTTGCTTTGTCGTCAATAGTTAAAGAAGTCATATATTACTATGACATAATATGTCAGGCCAATACTACCGCTCTCTCGAGTCAGTGATATTCGTATAACACGGATGCAGCACCTTTTCCGGACAATGGCCTGATTGCATTTTGTAACACCACTCAACGCCGCAAACAATAATTTCTTTAATATAATTACTGTTCATGGTCCAGATTTCTGTGTTGTTTTATTTTGCCATGAGGGCCGGACAGAACACGTTCGCGTTCCGGATTCGCCACTCTCGCCTCAGGTTGTGTACACCTTTTGTATGATCATTATATGAAAGGACTTGTTGTCGATAGTTAAAACATGTCAAAAATGTATTTTACTGTGACATCTCAGGTCAGTCAAATCATGCCACACTCTCAAGTCGTTGATATTTATGTGGTCACTATTATATGAAAGTAGCATGAATTCACGACAAGGAGCGTCGAAGGGTCTACCAAGGAGAGTTTAATCTTGTACGGAGCAAGTTAGGTATATAATATAATGAAAATTGTCTTCTACCGCATGAGGATCGGATTTATTCACATTGTGGTTCCAAACACGAGTGGCTAATATCTGGTTTTGCATATCAAACAATGAAATATATCCAGGATTAAAGTTGAAAAAGAAAATATCGTCTAAATGTGTTAGATAAAGCAAGAAACACCGATGGATCTATTTCTTTTCAAATACACACACACACACACACACACACACACACACATATATATATATATATATATATATATATATATATATATATATATATATATATATATATATATATATATATATATATATCAATAAACACGGAACAATGGAATAGTATAATTCAATCCTAAACACAGTGAGACGGGATATTACCCCAGTTATGGTCACTCCCTCTGAGAATAGTCTTTATAATATTTTAGTGTAAAAAGAATTAAATATCCATTTGATGTGAACGATTCTCAAAATAAACTTTGTTCCCCAAAACACATTTCTTTTTAATTTTGTCAAATATTTCCAATAGCTGAAAAAATATATTTACAATTGTTTAAAAAAAAATCCTTCAAACGCATCGGTGACATACTTCAAAATCTTACCAAAACGTCCAAAAAGAATGCAGAGTGACGGCATATTGTGAAATAAACTTTATTGTGATCCAAATTGGAATTAAAAGGTGGCTCCATGTTTATTTAAAAGATAACATTATAGCACAGTATCAATTTCCTAATTTGAGAGAACACAAAGCTATTACATTTATTTTTAAAAAATAGAAACGAATACATTGAAATTAAAAAGCAGTCCGAAACAATTTTTAAATTTAGCGATAACACAAAACCTTAAATATATAACTGAAAGGAAGAAAGAAACAATAAAATAAAAATTAAAAGCCGTTTTAAAATCGTTAAATAAAGTATTTTTGGTCTAATTATTCAACGGCAGTATCACAATATTTCACAAAACATAACAATTCCTCGATTTTGAATCATCATTTCAAAATAACAGAACTTAGAGAACAAAAGCACACCATACCTTATTTCCAAACATAAATTTGACCTTAAGCCGAAGTTGACGACCTTCAAATGACCATATTTGCACGATGACGTTGTCTAGAACGGGCCCCAGCAAGTCAAACACTCTTCCTATTTGTGATAAACATTTTTAGAAAATACCTTATTCCCTGTTGTGTGAGTTGGCAGGTTGTAAATTTCGTGTCTAAACTATCTCTTCTCTCATAATATGATTTCGAAATAAAGACAAAATTCTTAAATCATATTTATAAAACTTAATTGAATATTGTTTTGAAATGGACGATCCTCAAGTTAGGATTTTGGCGTGATGCGGCTCTCATAAGTGGTTACAACAAACTACGCCACTTTCCAAGTATTGATCAACATTTTTAGGAAATACCATATTTCCAGTCGTATGAGTTGAAAGTGTTGTATCCATTTCGTGTATAATTTGCTAGTATTTATGGATGTAAAATAAAGAGATTTGATCAGACAGAAGGGTGTTGACTATTGATAAAAGAGTTTTTGATACATTTGCATTTTGCACTTCAGTCTAGAAGTGTAAGTAATTTCTTTTCCCAATTATTTTAATTGTGTATTAGTATAATTGACTGTCTAGAAATGCATGGAGATACATAACGCTCCAGATTCATTCACACCATTTGTCATCACATTCATCAAGATAAGATTACTAAAACACGATGAATCATTTCGGGGCGATAAGATTTTAAAATATCTTGATGGATATTTGATTGAGGTGCCTTCACGATCACGTGACTCGTAATGCAGTAACCTACGAAAACAGTCGATATCTTGTCTGCAAGGTTACCGTCGTAAAAAAAGGTAGAAATATCTGACCTGGTATTTTACTTGACGGGATGTAATGCATAATATAAGGTAATGTATGATAAGAAAATTGGTCTCGAGGCGCGATCTGTATGCTGTAAATCCAAATTTTGAAGCTGTCATGAAACAATGACTAAATTCTCAGTTGATGTTTTGCCGAGTTTCCCTCTACTTCTCATCTAACACGTGGACGGATTTCTAACATCGCACGACCGCTTACGGTCATTTCCGACCCCACCCCCCCGCCATTGCTCCTTAATAAGTAGTGCTTGTAAAAGACGGATATCATCAGTATCGTAATAACTTAACTTGACATGCTCAAGTGTCGACTTCATAACAATGAGTATCAGGCATAAAATATTACCCCGAAAATGTAGTATTTATAGGTACTTCATTTGTATGTGCATAAAAAATTGTACTCTTTTGAAGCCTGTGAGAATGCATAAATTTTTATGAGGAAACTGCCCGAAACCTTGATTACGTTCGTTACGTCATAAACATTATGAAGGCCTCTACAGCATCATCTGTTGACACGATGTTTAAATGTTGTGTCCAGGAAAGACTCTTTCAGTCTCTCTGGCTAGACTCTTTAAGTCCCTCCGACTAGAATGTTTCAGTCCCTCCGGCGGAAACAAAAAAAACAAACAAAAAAGCATAACAGTTTACTGATATCATTATGTTACGGGTCTGTGCTCTAAAAACAAAAGGAACGGAAACGAGAGAAAAGCAACACGCTTTGTAAAATTAATTAATTTTTTGATTTATTTCTCTAGAATACAAAATAAAAATTGAAAAACAAAGAAAGAAATTACGTTAGTGCGAATTAAATCAAACATAATAATCGAACTAAAAAAAAGTTCTAATAATAAAACTCTGAATTAACATTCCTATAAATCCAAATTAAGTCCAACGCTGTAGTTGCTGATGTGGCTCTGGCGGCATGTGTCTTGTTGTTGTATCAACAATCGTTTCTTGAAACACGGCAATATAATTCCAGGTTTGAATTTACTTTAAATCCAAGTGAATGTCTCTATCCTTCAATATATAGAAGTCACTGCATTTGTATGGGAAAATATGAACGATTTTCTTCGAATGGAAATACTGCACGAACTTGTGAGTGCAGTATATCCTTCCGACAAAACGAGTTCACATTTTCCCATGCAAATACAGTAACCTTTCTATTACATGCTAATCTTTTTTAAATTCTACCTAATGCTTAGTTATATTAGCAAAATATACTACACGAAACAAGGTCACCGAATGTATGCCGCATTCAGAACTAAATATATAAGCACATATTCATCATTACACAACAACATTATTATTCCTGTATGCATAACTCCGCCCAGATAAATTTTACTTAGTAACGCGCTCGACATAACTTTCGAAAGAAAATGGCGTGTGTAGTTAAAATTGAAGGTTGGAGTCATATTGTGTGTGAATGTGCATTGCAACAACTTTTCCATTTGATCTGGAATGAATAGACTTTTGGTGTCTTTTTCGATTCTACGAAATTTCATGATTATGGACTGGATATGTATGAGACAATTCCACATGAAATACATGGGATAGAAGAAGCTGGAGAGAAGCGTGCTGACATCTGCAAACGTGTTTCTGTCTCTCTCATTGAATGTTTACAATTATAATGTGGCGAAAATATGAAGTCGTTAAAGCACGAACACATAATCATTCCAGTGACAAGATTATATAGTTATCTACTTGACCTCAGGTCACAATTAGCATTTTCTAAAATATAATATTAACTAATGGAAAAAAACTGATAGAAACTTCCTCATGTTTACAAAATTAAACTTTACATATAATTAGAAAGTATGTTACAGATAATTAGAAAGTATGTCACAAAATTTATATTATATAACCGAAAGTATGTCAAACACACCAGGGAAATTGTACAGGAATTCCAAAAACCGAGATCCAGACCCAAATAAAGATGTTACTTCTATTAATAATGATCATTATGTTAAACCAACTTACAATGGAAATACTTTAGCTATGTATTAATTCGGGTTGGTAATACACTGAATACGGAAAGTATGCACTGAAAATGAAACAGCCTACCTTTCGTTGAAAAATGAAAAGTTTAGAATGACTTGTGCGAATGAGAACTTAAACATACAAATGTTATAGATAGTACGAGTTCTACAGTTGCCATAACTAATATAAAACTGGAACCTTACCTTTTATTATTGCTCTTAAAATAACATGACTTTATCTTGAAATAATTTTCATATATAAAACTTTATTTTATTTTCACAAGTGAAAATATATACTTTGTAAATGATTTGCTTTGAGGTCGATAGTTAAAGAAGTCATATATTAGTATGACATAATAGGTCAGGCCAATACTACCGCTCTCTCGAGTCAGTCATATAACAGGGGTGCACAACCTTTATCGGCCAATGGCCTGACTGCATTTTCTAACACCACCCAACGGCCGCAAACAATAATTTCTTTAATATAAATACTGTTCACGGTCCAGATTTCTGTGTTCTCTTATTTTGCTATGAGGGCCGGACAGAACACGTTCGCGTGACGCATCCGACCCCCTGGCCACTGTTGTGATTTGTAGCTTTAACAATTTTCCAGTCATATCGCTACGATGTCTGCAGTGTGGCAGTTTATAGTGACGTCTAGCACTGGGGCATCATGCCCCAGACATGTAGCATGATGTCCCACCCAGTCACATTATCCTGACACCGGGCCGACCAGTCCTAACACTAACCTCTTAATGCTGAGCGCCAAGCGAAGCAGCTGTTAGTTCCATTTTTGTAAGTCTTTGGTATGACTCGGCCGGGGATCGAACCCACGACCTCCCGCATCCGAGGCGGACGCTCTAACCACTAGGCCACCGGAGCGGTTCCCCTGGCCACGGGTTGTGTACCCCTGTCGTATGATCATCATATGAAGGGACTATTTTTATGGTCGATAGTTAATACATGTCAGAAATATAATTTACTGTGAAATCTCAGGTCAGTCCAATCCTATCACACTCTCAAGTCATTGATATGTATATGGTCACTATTATATGAAAGCAGCCTGAATTTACGACAAGGATGGTCGATGGTTATACCAAGGACAGCGTGAATTTACGACATTGAGAGTTGACGATTATAGCAAGGAAAATCTTATAGGATTTGATTTCGGAGCGAGTTTGATATATAATACAATGAAAATTGTCTACCCCCGTATAAGGATCTGATATGTTCATCTTATGGATCCAAACACGAGTGGCTAATATCTGGTTTTGCATATCAAAATTATCTTCTAAATGTGATAGATAAATCAGTAAACACTGATAGATCTATTTCTTTTCAAATTTACACACACACACACACACACACACACACACACACACACACATATATATATATATATATATATATATATATATATATATATATATATATATATATATAATGTCAATTATACACGGAACAATGCAATATTATAATTCAATGTTAAACATAGTAATAATAAGTTATGCCTATTATTGCGTTTTCATTGAACCCAAATGGATTACATTTAGTAGTTGTTGAATATTGAAGGTTGACGATAACGACGAGCTTAAAACAGAACGCATTTGAGATTAAATACGTCCTTGGCCAGAGGTAATGAAAGCTTCCCTTCACTTACATAATACATTCTTCAGGCACTAGTTATATTCGTTTCACGATGGCACTGTGTATAAAAGGCTTGATATACAGATGAAACTTTCATTTAAAATGACTAGATTGCATTGGGAAAATACAATGTTTCGTACATATGAACCCTCTCCCCCAAAACATCTTTGAAAGTACGTAAAAAATATAAAAACAGTCCTATTTTAAACATGCTGTGAAATATCCCAAACAACAAACTAAAGTGAACACATAAATAAATTCATTTTAATCTAGAAATTATTGCTGGAAGAGCCAATTTCCTCAATACTTTGAATAAAATAAAAAGAAACGAGTAAAATAAGGTTGAACTGTTTATTTTTCCAGTAATATAAACCTGAAGGAAAAAGTTAATTAAAGCGTATGCTGATCATGACTAGTACATATATTATTTTCTATGATAATAAAATACTATTTACTGAAGTCGTCGACATAAAGGAATAGATAAATACATGGTATTGTGTTCTCTCCAGCGTAAAACAAGGTTGATAGGCTAGTTCAAGGCAATACTGTATAGCATGATTATTGTTCTGTCCTTGGTTGATGTTGATCATAACAAGCTGGTAAGGAATGTACGTTATATAGATTCTCTCTCTCTCTCAAAATAATGAAAGGATGTTCAATGGCTTAATCTGTGTAAACTATTTCTCAGTCAGAACGTAACTTTCTGTCAGATGTCTGTTTTTTTCTGCTTGCCCGCGTGATGCCCTAGTCTTAATACTCGTATTTCGTCGCAACGATTTTTTCGTAGCGTGTCGACGGGAATGTTTGAATAGTTATTTGGTCATATCTTTCAAATTATCGGTTTGTTTGAATAACACATTATTTATTTGTTTTGATTCACATATAATATTAGTTTAAAGTACACATGACACTAAGAGTTAGGTTTCTTTATTAATAAACAATACAACTGGCCTTCTTTGTAAAACAACTCCATCAAAATATTGCGCTCAACTTTCACTTCGTACTCATGACAGCAATAGTAATCGAAAACTTTTTCTTGTTCGAGACACAACTATGAGGCAATGATTTACAAAATGAAAGTGCGGTAGCAGGAGTAGGGCAGTTCCTAGTCGTGATAAATATTTTTAGGAAATAAACTATCCTCTTTATTTTGAAGGAATATCAAGTGTTAGGAAGCGTAAACCTTGCAACTTGACTTATTCTTCGTGTCGGTCAATATTACGTTTATCTGTTTATGATATGCAATAGTCACCTCACCAAAACTTTTTATTTGTTTTACTTCCGTTCTGGTTAGACGCAAACATAATTAAAGAATCAAAGATATCAACTTGCTGCAAAAAATAAAATATAAAAAAATTAATGCTTCTTGTACTAAGTCAGTCCCTCCAGTAAGTTTCACAACATCATGGCTCGGACGTAATAAATTGCATAACGTCAGAATTGACGATATTTATAGGTTACTGCATTTGTATGGGAAAATATGAACGAGTTTTCGGATGGATACTGCACGAACTTGTGAGTGCAGTATATCCTTGCAGTAACCTTTTTATTATATGTTCATTTTTTAAAATTCTACCTTAGGTTTAATTATATAAACAAAATACACTACAAGAAACAATGTAAATGAACGAATGCCGTATTCCAAACTAAATACACAAGCGCAGATGTGACATTACAAAATGACATCATTATTAATGCGCACATAGCTCCGCCCAGATAAATTTGAACTTAGTCGCGCGGTCGACATAACTTCGAAAGAAAATGGCGTGTCTAATTAAAATTGAAATATGCAGTCATCTTGCGAATGAATGCGCATTGCAAAGACTTTTCTATTTGATCTGGTGTGAATATATTTTGGTATTTTGTTTCGATTCGACGAAAGTCTGTTATTGTGGACTGGATTCATCTGTGCAAATTATACATGAAAGACATCGAATTGAAGTGGCGCGAGAGAAGCGTGTTTACTTCTTCAAATGTGTTTCTGTTTCTGTCATTGAATGTTTGAAATCATAACGTGGGAAATATATGAAGTCTTTCAATTGGAATTTTCAAAAAGACGCTATGGAATTTAATGTGTATTTCATTTTGAGTGCAGTAAAGAGGATGCAATTGCCCTTATCATCGAAATTACAGCACAACCTATTACAGCAAAACCTATGATATGGCTCATGTAATTAGGATTTGCAGAATTAAGAAAAAACATTTTGAGGAAATTCAGGATGTAAAACTGTAAGTATATTTTATTTTGCCATTCTTATCACAAGATAAAGAAGACGTTATATGCCTTGTCGCTTGTATGTTATTTGTAAGGACATAACCGTCCGTCTTTTATATAATGTAGCTAGCCTAAATCCGTAACATTGTATCAACGCGAAATATGCCAAAACCGTAATGGCGGCTATAGGTGGAAGCTAGTAAAGTGGGCTCTGTAGATTTTGGCAGTTATAAGTGGTTATTTTTACAGTGAAATGGTTCATACTTGTTGGGATTATGTGTGAATATTCAAGGAATGCAGGACATACAACATTATTGGTAGATCTTAATCAATTTTGAAAAAAAAAATGTGTTTTTCCACTCAAAATTCAAATATGATGGAATAGAGATGGAAGTTTAGTGGTGCAGTTTTGAGACATTCCCTACCTGATCTGTTTGACTCATTTACTTACTTCAGTGTAGTTTGCCTTCAATTGCAAGACTTGTTTGGCACATGGTGAGTAATAAATGTGAGTGTCACAACTGAGTAGTGAGAAAAAATTAGTCCAAACAAGATTATCTACAAGTATGAGTGGAAAGAAAGACCAAGGCAAGCAACAAATAAAAACCAGATTACGGAGTGGCACCCTAATAGAGACATCTGACACAAGTATGAGTGAATCAACCTTGAGTACAATTCAGCTGGACTTGGATGAAATAAAGCAAAGTCTCAGAGGGAGCATTTCAAAAGCAGATTTTATATCTGCTATTGCTGACTTGGTGAAAAAAGATGACCTAACAGAAATTGTTACAACTATTGTGAGGAAATTGTTAGAGAATGTGAAGGAAGATCTGAGAAAGGAGATAGTAGCAGAAAGTGAAAGGGTAGTAAAGGAGAGGACAGGAGAGTTGATGGATAGGGTGGATTCACTGGAATTTGAAAACCACCAATTGCTAGAAAAATTACAAGAAGCAAAGAAGGAAAATGATAAAATGAGGATTGATATGAAAGATTATGAGAGGAGATCAGAGCAAGCAAGTGCAGCTTCAAACCAATTCGAACAATATTCAAGGAAGCTGAACATAAAAGTTTTAGGGCTGGAGGAGGAGGAAAAGGAAAATCTGAGAGTGAGTATTCCGAAATTGGTGAAGGAAGTCACAAAAATTAATTTAGATAACAGGGACATAGAGGCTGTGTATAGGATTCCAGGTCGACAGGGACAACCAAGGCCAGTGATTGTCAAATTTTGGAGTCTGGATTGTAAACTTCCAATTATCAAGAAGCGGAAGGATGTTTTGCAGTACAAAGGAATTAGACTGGTTGAGGATGTAACAAGCTGAATACTGAACTTATCAATAAATTATCTAGGCATCAAGAAATTGACAGTGCATGGTACTTTAATGGATCTGTGTATGGTAAAACCAAGTCAGGAAAAAGGATAAAATTTGACATCTATGATGAAATTGATGAGAAAATTAGATTATAAGTGTAATATGCAATTCTGTGAACTTATGAAATTGACCGAATAGGTATGTGAACTTTCGTTTTTATACTTCTTTTTCTACTCTAATTTGTTTTAATATTTTGTTTATAAGACACTTCTTTCCCTCACAAATTTTATCCTTAATTAATATGTTTGTTTATTCGCTGGTCCACTGTTATATCTCTCCATAATAAATTTTCTCACTAGTTTATAAATCATCTTTCACTCTTGAACTCTCATATACACATTTACTCAGTTGTGTACTCACTTTTCTCAACATTACTCTTCCATGATAAATACGCTATCCCCTTTATTTTGAGGGAATATCAAGTGTTACGAAGCGTAAACCTTGCAACTTGACCTACTCTTCGTGTCGGTCAATATTACGTTTATCTGTTTATGATATGCAATAGTCAGCTCACCGAAACTTTGTATTTGTTTTACTCCCGGTCTGGTTAGACTGTATCATAATTAAAGAATCGAAGATATCAACTTGCTGCAAAAAATAAAATGTAAAAAAATGATTTTTGTACTAAGTCAGTCCTCGAGTAAGTTTCACAACATCATGGCCCTGACGTAATAAATTGCATGACGTCAGAATTGACGATATATAGAGAAAATCAAATGGGAAACGATTTAATACTAAAGTTATGAAACGAGTTGAATACTGACCAGCTTTTGGCGAGCAAACGCTGAACATTATTCAACGAGTTTCATAAATTTAATATTAAATCATTACCCCATTGAGTTTGTTTTAAACACAGTTTTTATTTCAGTGGAAATTATTTAGATAGAAAGAAGAACAAATAATGTCGTTCATTCTGATAAACGGCGACCTTTCATTTATTGTGAATAAAATAAAGTCCCGAACAAAGTTGAACTAGTAAAGTAGATTGTACATATTTATAAAGGAAAAGATTCCATCAGAATAAACATAATATTTTCATAAAGAATCGAATATATCAGCTTGCTCAAAAAACTAAAATAAATAAAACTATTATTATTTCACAACATCGTGACCTTGACGTAGTAAATTGCATGACGTCAGAATTGACGATATATAGAGGATCTCAAATGGGTAACGATTTAATATGGACTTAGACACAAAGACACAGTGATCCCATTCAAGTGTACTCTCAAAACACACTTATATCAGCTGCAAGAACAAACTGAAAGCCCTAATAATGTTTCCTGCCTTAAATATTTTCAGCATGTTTCTTATGTTTTCTAATTTCATGGTGTTTGTTTTTGTAATTATATCATTATGTATGTTTGTTTTAGATTGTATGTGTTGTCTAATGTTTGAAAGAGCTTATAGCTTCTAAAGATTATGCGCTCAACAAAGTCCTCATTATTATGATCATTATTATCATTATTATTATTATTATTATTATTGAATTTATTAAATGAGTTGAAAAATGTCTAGCTTTTGTGAGCATTGGAGAGCAAAAGCTGAACACTATTCAACGAATTTAATATTAAATTATTACACGATTGAGATTAATTTTATAACGTAGGCTTTATCTTAGTGGAAATTATTTAGATAGAAAGAAGAACGAATAAGTTCGTTCATTCTCACAGACGGTGCACCTTTGTTTGTTGTGAATAAAAGATAGTCCCAAACAAAGTTGAAATTGTAAAAGTTGATTGTATATTCTTTACAAACTATAAATGAAAGAAATAGCTTCCATCTTAAAAAACAGAACATTTTATAGCGACAAAGTCATTTTTCAAAACAGAAAGATTAATGTGATGTGATGCCACATTGATACGGTAAACAGTAGGCCTAGAGTAGGCGTTTACCCTAAAATGTCACTTGCAGAACTAAACGTTGTTGCAATTTGTATGTGGAAATAGGATTACTAGATGCAGAAATTCCCACATTTACTGCAATGCATTTGTGACAGGATATTTACAGTATTGGACTGGAACAATAACTCGTATAAAAGACCTATACAAATTTCTTTCTGAGTCGAATTTGTATGAATTTCAGGAAGTGAAAATGACCAAGTGGAGCTAGCAGTATTTTGAAAGATGCAAATCTGAAACAAGACCAAGCTTAATACTCTATAGCCCATATTACACCCATCAATCATACACAAAAATAAAGGGAATTAAAGGTTTTTCTTGAACAATACATAATTTGTACAATGTATTTTTAAATAGCCAGTATAACCAGTGAGTCAACCCAGGAAAATTATTTTACTTCAAAATTCTAACCCCTATGCAAAATACGAAACTGTAGAGTGCCATCTTAGTAAGAGAAGAAGAGGTATTCTGAATTTATTTTACTATTAGACAATACAATCCGGCGATATCCAAAGTTTTATATATTCTGACGATAAAACCAGAGAATATCCGAAATCGCTGATGTCATTTATCTATCAAATACGTCTTTGTTGAAATAAGATTATAGTTTACGATAACATATGAGGATACCCATAATAGAAACCATATTTATTTCTGTTATTTCTAATACTGGTTGCCGTCTTTGAGGTCCCTAGCTACCATGTAATGTCAAAGAGAGCCCGAGACGCTCTCCACGTGCGATAATCAATACCGATAAACATTTTTAGAAAATACCTTTCTTCCCTTTTGTGTGAGCTGTCAGGTTGTAAATTCTGTCTGTAAGCTCTCTCTTCTCTCATAATATGATCACGAAAAAAAGATTAAATTCTTAAATCCTATTTCTAAAACTTAATTGAATATTTTGTTGAAACGGATGACACACAAGTTATGATTTTGGCGGGATGTGGCTCTCATTAGTGGTTTCAACAAGTTACGCCAATTTCCAAGTATTGATAAACACTTTTAGGAAAAACCTTATTCCCGTCGTGTGAGTTGAAAGTGTTGTATCCATTTCGTGTATAATTTGCTATTATGTATGGATGTAAAAAAAAGAGATTTGATCAGACAGAAGGGGGATGACTTTTAATAAAGTAGCCTCTGATACCTTTGCATATTGCACTTCATTCTAAAAGTGTAAATAATTTCTTTCAAAATTATTTTAATTTTATTTCAGTGTGATCGACTTTTCAAAAAATGCATGAAGAGAAAAAACGCTCCAGATTCATTCACACCATTACTCAAACACATACATCAGGATAAGATTAGAAAATAACGATGAATCATTTCTGAGCGATATGATTTTAATATATCTGGGTGGATATTTTTATTGAGGCGATTTCATGTGCATGTGACTTAATGCTGTGACATACGAAAACAGTCGATATCTTGTCGGCAAGGTTACTGTAGTCAAATAAGGTAGAATTACCTTATCTGGTATCTGACTTGACGGGGTGTAATACATAATATAAGGCAGTGTATGATAAAAAATTTACTCTTGAGGGTGCGTATTAGTAATGAGGAATACGCGATCTGTATGCCATGAACCCGGTTTTTGAAATGCTGTTTTGAAACAATGCCTAAATTCTCAGTCGATATTTTACCG
This sequence comes from Sinohyriopsis cumingii, assembly GCA_028554795.2. NCBI lineage: Eukaryota > Metazoa > Mollusca > Bivalvia > Unionida > Unionidae > Sinohyriopsis > Sinohyriopsis cumingii. Next base: position 15,580,941 of record CM068837.1, on the reverse strand, counting down.
AGTTTTCCACTTCTACTCATCCAGCGCGTGGGCAGCAGACGAACGCTTACGTCATTTCCCCCCTCATTACCCCTTTAGAAGTAGTGCTTGTAAAAGACGGATATCATCAGCATCGTAATAACTTAAGACATGCTCAAGTGTTGACTTCGTTAGAATGAGCATTAAATATTACCCCGAAAATGTAGTATTTCTAGGTTACTGCATTTATATGGGAAAATATGAACGAGTTTTGGGAAGGAATACTGCACGACCTTGGGAGTGAGGTTATCCTTCCGACAAAACGAGTTCATATTTTCCAATGCAAATGTACTAACATTTTTATTATATGCTAATTTTGTTATTCTACCTAAGGTTTAATTATATAAACACAATACACTACACGAAACAACGTAAATGAATGTATGCCGCATTCCAAACTAAATACACAAGCGCATATTCATCATTACGAAAATCAACATTATTACTGCGCACATAACTCCGCCAAGATAAATTTGAAATTAGTCGCGCGCTCGACACAACATTCGAAAGAAAATGGAGTGTCTAGTTAAAATCGAAATTTGGAGTCATATTGTGAATGAATGTGCATTGCAACAACTTTTGCATTTGATCTGGAATGAATAGATTTTGGTATTTTCGCGATCCGAGGAATTTTCGTGATTATGGACTGGATTTGTTTGTGACGATACCACATGAAATACATGAGATTTTATAAGCTAGGAAGAAGCGTGTTGACATCTGCAAATGTGTTTCTGTTTCTGTCATTGAATGTTTTAAATCATAATGTGGCAAACATATGAAGTGTTTCAATTGCTATTTTCAAAAAGACGCTATGGAATTTAATGCATATTTCATTTTGAGTGCAGTAAGGAGGATGCAGTTGCACTTATCATCGAAATTACAGCACAATTTCGAAATATGTAATCCAGATTATAAACCTATGACATGGCTTATGTAATTCGGATTTGCAGAATTAAGAAAATACATTTTGAGGAAATTCAGGATGTAAAACTGTAAGTATATTTTATTTTGCCATTCTTATCACCAGATAAAGAAGAGAGTATATGACTTGTCACTTGTATGGTATTTGTAAAGACCTTATCTTGCGATTGTTATATACCGTAGCTAGCCGAAATCCGTAACATTGTATCAACGAGGAATGTGCCAAAACAGCTGGTATGTGGCAGTCCACGAAACATCTGTTTTAGTTCATTCAAAAACAAATTTAAACAACTACAACGTAAAGAGCCTAGGTCTCGATTGTAATTGTTTTGTGAACAAATCAAAAGTGCTGGCGTCTGCGTCCATTGTTTGTTTACAACATAAAGTAGTTCCTTTATGCACGTGAATGCTATATGTGTATTGTCGCGCGAGTTCAGTATCGGGTAATACTTAACGATTCTGACAATGTAAAGTTAACGGGGAAAAAATGAGCATGTAATTGAAAAAAATTACTCTTTTGAAGCCCGTGATATAGCATACCTTTTTTTGTAGAAACTGTCGGAAAACTTGCATACGTTCGTGACGTCATTAAATTTCTAAAGGTACCTACAACATCATATGTTGTCACGATGTTTAAATGATGTGTACAGAAAAGACTCTTTCAGTCCCTCCGGCTGGACCCTTGAAGTCCCTCCCTCTAGACACTTTAAGTCCCTCCGGCTAGACTCTTGAAGTCCCTTCGGTGGAAGCATATATAAACAGAAATGTTTACTGATAGCGTTATGTTACGAGTCTGTGCTCTTAAAAAAGTTACACAAAAGAGTGATAAGCAACAGGCTTTGTAAAATTCAGCAAATAATTTTTTGATTTATTTCCTTAGAATGCAAAGTAAATATTGAAAAACAAAGAAAGAAATTGCGCTATTGCGAATTAAATCCAAAATAATCCTCGAATTAAAAACAAAAGTCCTAATAATAAAAGTTCTGAATAAACATTAAAATTAAATCCAAACTATATCCAACCTTGTAGGTGTTGATGTGCCTCTGGCGGCATGTTTTTTGTTGTTGTACCAAACGTCTTTTCTTGAAACACGGCAACATAATTCCAGGTTTGAATTCGCTTTAAATTCAAGTGAATGTTTCTGTCCAAGAATATTATATTTTATATGAGCACTAAGTAGTTCCAGAGAAAAATCACTTGAATTGAATAATTAGAAGAAATAAATTTCATCCCAAATGAACTTATGGACACAATAGTAATACAAATTGATTCTGCTAGACCTTAAAGCACGAACCAATAATCATTCTGGTGACAAGATTATATAGTCATCTACTTGACCTCAGGTCACAATTAGCATTTTCTGTTAGATCTTAAAAACTATTACCTAATGGAAACTAACCTTCTAGTAACTTCATCATGTTTACAAAATGAACGTTAGTTATAATTATAAAGTATGTTACAAGACTTATAATATATAACCTAAATTACGTCAGGCACGCCAGGTAAATTGTAGAGGAATTCCATGAACCGAGATCCAGACACCAATAAACATGTTACTTCTATTAATAATGATCCTGATGTTAAACCCATTCACAAAGAAAATATTTTAGCTATGTATTAATAGTTTACACAATTTATTAAAAAAATGAATAATTGAGGTCAAGTTGAAAATAGACTTGATTTTGGACATGGGTAAGTATAATATAAAATGTTATAGAACAATTTCATTTGATGAAATAAAAACAATCCCAAAAACATAACTACTTAAACATGCAAATTAAATATACATAACAATTACAATAACAGTTGTAGCGATCTGAGTATTGTGTAACGCACTCAAATCTAATATATGCAATGTATGCACGAAATTGTACTTAAAGCTATCAAATAAAGAAAGAAAACACAAAATCATTTAATTTATTCCTGTACTAAACAAAACTGCAAATAATTATAAATTGATGACAACGGCAATTAAAAATTCCCAGATTGTATATAAAGACCCACCCACTGAGATATGTTTCAAAGTCGTTTTCTGAAACTTGAAGTTCGTGCACGGTTTAACGAATGAATAAATGGTGTCATAGAAATAGCCAACAATATCAATCATGAAAACATGATGCCCTAAATAAAGTATAATATTTTTGGTAGCAATTATAAAAACGTAAGTAGATTAAAAATATTGTTTGCAAAGAGATTGTCTAAGTTTTTACTGATTGAATCTATATAGTTCCTTTGTTAGAAAAATTCGGGTTGGTAGTGCACTGGTTTCGGAAAATATGCATTGAAAATGAAACACCCTACCTTTCACTGAAAAATGAAAAGTTTAAAATGACTTGTGCAAAAGAGAATTTAAACGTACAAATGTTATATATCGTATGAGTTCTACAGTTTCCAAAACTAATATAAAACTGGAACCTTACCTTATATTATGGATTTTAAGATAACATGACTATATCTTGAAATAATTTATATATATATATATATATATATATATATATATATATATATATATATATATATATATATATATATATATATATATATATATATTTCTTTATTTAATTTTCACAAGTGAAAATATATATTCTGAAAATGATTTGTTTTGTCGTCGATAGTTAAAGAAGTTATATATTACTATGACATAATAGGTCAGGCCAATACTACCGCTCTCTCGAGTCAGTCATTTTCGCAATACAGGGGCGCACAACCTTCTTATTTCTTTATTTAATTTTCACAAGTGAAAATATATACTTTGTAAATGATTTGCTTTGTGGTAGATAGTTAAAGAAGTCATATATTACTATGACATAATAGGTCAGGCCAATACTACCGCTCTCTCGAGTCAGTCATATTCGTATAACACGGATGCAGAACCTTTTCCGGACAATAGCCTGACTGCATTTTCTACCACCACTCAACGGCCGCAAACAATAATTTCTTTAATATAATTACTGTTCACAGTCCAGATGTCTGTGTTCTCTTATTTTGCCATGAGGGCCGGACAGAACACGTTCGCGTGCCGCATCCGGCCCTCTGGCCACGGATTGTGTACCCCTGTCGTATGATCATCATATTAAGGGTTTTGTTTTGTGGTCGGTTGTTAACACATGTCAGAAATGTAATTTACTGTGACATCTCAGGTCAGTCCAATCCTGCCACACTCTCAAGTCATTGATATTTATATGGTCACTATGATATGAAAGTAGCCTGAATTTACAACAATGAGGGTCGACGGTTATGCCAAGGAGAGTTTAATCTTGTACTGAGCGAGTTTGGTATATAATAAAATGAAGATTGTCTTCTCCCACATGAGGATCGGATTTGTTCATCTTGTTGTTCCAAACACGAGTGGCTAATATCTGGTTTTGCATATTAAACAATGAAATATATCCACGATTAAAGTTGAAAAAAAAATCTTCTAAATGTGTTAGATAAAGCAGGAAACACCGATGTATCAATTTCTTTTCAAATTCACACACACACACACACACATATATATATATATATATATATATATATATATATATATATATATATATATATATATATATATATATATATACATACATACATACATACACAAGGAACAATGCAATATTAGAATTCAATCATACTCACAGTGAGACTGGATATTATCCCAATTATCGTCACTCCCCGCTGTACAGTAATAGTAAGTTATGCCTATTATTGCGTTAACATTGCACCCAAATGGATTACATTCGGTAGTTGTTGAATATTGAAGGTGGACGATAACGACGAAATAAAACAAAACGCGTTTGAGATTAAATACGCCCTTTGCCAGAGGTAGTGAAAGCTTCCCTGCACTTACATAATACATTCTTCATGCACTAGTCATATTCGTTTCATGATGGCACTGTGTATAAAAGGCTTGATATTCAGCTGAAGCTTTCATTTAAAAGGAGTAGATTGGATTGACAGAAAACAACGTATCGTAGATATAAATCCCCTCCCCAAAACATATTTGAAAGTACATAAAAATATAAACACAGTCCTATTTTAAACCCATTATGAAATATCCTAAACTACAAACTAAAGTGAACACAAAAATAAATTCATTTCTATCTAGAAATGTTTGCTGGAGGAGTCAATTACCTAAATACCTCCTTGGCATCCGTCCGTCTACGAGAGACGATGGCATAGCTCCAAAGTACGCTTTTGCTTATCCTTCTTTTTAGCTCTCTTTTCAGCTTGCTTTATTCTTCTCTTTTCCTCTGCGTTTTGAACTCCCTACCTGACAGCTAGACGCCAGCTGGAACGGTTGTTTGCAGAGCTCTCCCAGTCGTTGACATTGATGTTCGCTGTCTTCATATCCTTCTTGCAAACATCTTTGTAGCGCAGATGTGGTCGTCCAGTTGGTCGTGCACCTTCTGCTAACTCCCCATATAACAGGTCCTTGGGAATGCGACCTGGGTCCATTCTCTTGACATGGCCGAGCCATCGAAGGCGCCTCTCGCTAAGTATGGAGAACATGCTGTTCATGTTGGCGCGTTCTACAACCTCTGTGTTGGGTACTTTGTCCTGCCACTGGATGTGCAGAATGCGCCGCAGACATCTCAGGTGGAAGCTGTTGAGTTTCCTCTCGTGTCTTGCATAGGTGGTCCATGTTTCGCTGCTGTAGAGAAGTGAGCTGAGCACGCACGCTTGGTAGACACGCAGTTTGGTCTTCTCTGTGAGGTTGGGGTTGTTCCAGACCCTCTGGTTAAGTCTGGCCATCACTGCTGCTGCCTTGGAATCAATGGAGAGTGAGCTGGAGATGTTAGACCCGAGGTATGTGAAGTTCTCGACAACTTCCAAATTGTACTTATCGATGGAGACAGAGGAAGGGGAGTCTGTGTCCTGTGCCATGACATTTGTTTTCTTCAAACTGATGGTCAGTCCAAATTCCTTACATGCATGGGAGAGGCAGCATACCAGCTGCTGAAGTCCATCTTCCGTGTGTGATGTCAAGGCTGCATCGTCGGCAAAGAGCAATTCACGGATGAGTACCTCTGTGACTTTAGTCTTAGCACGGAGACGGGCGATGTTGAACAGCTTGCCGTCAGCCCTGGTATGGATGTACACTTCCTCGCTGCAGTCCTTGAATGCGTACTGGAGAAGCATGGAGAAGAAGATGGCAAAGAGCGTCGGTGCAAGGACACAGCCTTGTTTGACTCCGCTAACGACTGGGAATGCTTCAGATGTTGCGCCATTGAAGCACACTGTGCTGTGCATGTTCTCGTGGAACGACATAATGACAGCAAGCAGACGTGGGGGGCAGCCGATCTTCTGCAGGAGTCTGAAGAGTCCACTCCGACTAACCAGGTCAAACGCCTTCGTCAGGTCTATGAAGGCAATGTAGAGGGGCATCCGCTGCTCGCGACACTTCTCCTGCAGCTGACGTAGTGAGAAGATCATGTCTACAGTTGACCTGCCGGCTCGAAATCCACACTGGGATTCTGGGTAGACGCGGGAGGCTAGGATCTGCAAGCGTGCCAAGGCAACACGGGCGAAGGCCTTTCCGACGATGCTGAGGAGGGAGATGCCCCGATAGTTGTTGCAGTCGCTACGGTCTCCTTTGTTTTTATACAAAGTGACGATGTTGTTTTTATACAAAGTGACGATGTTGGCATCACGCATGTCCTGTGGGATGTATCCCTGTTCCCATCAAAGACAGAGGAGTGTGTGTAGAGGCTGGAGCAGTGCTGGTTTTCCGCTCTTGAGGACTTCAGGCGGAATGCCGTCACTTCCAGGAGCCTTCCCACAGGCAAGGCAATCGATGGCTTTTCCGAGCTCTTCCAGGGTGGGCTGTGTGTCTAGCTCCTCCATGACAGGCAGGTCTGGAATGGCGTCCAGGGCAGTTCCAGTGACATTGTTTTGGGTTGCATATAGCTCGAGATAGTGCTCAACCCATCGCTGCAGTTGTTTCCCCTGGTCTGTGATGACTTCGCCCGTCTTGGACTTGAGGGGGGTGGTCTTGTAGCTGGGGGGGCCTGTCGCTTATTTGATACCCTCATACATTCCTCTTGTATCCCCGGTGTCAGCAGCTGTCTGTATACTGTTGCAAAGGTTCAGCCAGTAGGTGTTGGCACAGCGGCGAGCGGTCTTCTGGGCGTTATTCCTTGCAATCCTGAGGGCTTGTAGTGTTCTGGGGCTAGGTGCAGCCTTGTATGCCAGGAGGGCTTTCCTCTTTGCCTCAGTCACGGGCTCCATCTCCTCCCAGTTTGCCTCATACCAGTCGACATTCTTTCGCTCCCTCTTCCCGTAAGCTGTGATGGCTGAATTGTACACAGAGTTACGGATATGGGACCACTTGGAATCAATGGTGTCATCAGGTGTCACTTTGGTGAGGGCTTCCTTCAGTTTGCTGATGAACTGCTGTGTTTTCTCTGGGTTGCTTGCACAGTAGGTGTTGATACGTGGGTGACCCTTCTTCTTGGCGTGGTGCAGCTTCTTGGGTAATATTCGCACCTTGCTGGCCACGAGGGAATGGTCCGTGTCACAATCGGCACTGTGCTAGCTGCGGGTAAGGAGGACACTGGCCAGTTCTGCACGCCTGGTGATGACGAGGTCTAGCTGGTGCCAGTGGCGTGAACGTGGGTGTCTCCACGACACCTGTTGGATCTCCTTGCATTTGAAGAAAGTGTTTGTCACACATAGGCTATGGGAGCAGCACATCTCCAGCAGTCGCTGACCATTCTCGTTGATCTTGCCCCTTCCGTAAAAGCCGAGACAGGTGGAGCAGGCCTCATGGTCAGCTCCCACTCTAGCATTGAAGTCTCCTAGTAAGTAAAGGCTTTCATTGTTGGGGATACTGGATATTGCCTGATCCAGAGCCTCATAAAACTTGTCTTTCTCCTCGTAGGTGGAGTAGAGGGTTGGGGCGTACACACTGAAGATGTTGACCGGGCCTAAGGATGTTGACAGCCGGAGGGCAAGGATTCTCTCAGTACCTGATGATGGAGGTTCAATGAAGGCGATTAGCGTGTTCTTGACGGCAAAGCCTACACCATGCTGCCTAGGTTCATCCAAGGGCTTCCCCTGCCAAAAGAATGTGTAATTGGCTTCCCTGATGGTGCCGCTGTCAGCCAGTCGGGTCTCCTGGAGGTAGGCAATGTCAGTGTTCAGTCGGGAGAGTTCTCTGTCAATGACGGCAGTCTTCCGTGCATCGTCGATCTGCTGTAGGTCAGTGGTCAATCCAGGACACATGGTCCTGATGTTCCAGGTTGCAAAACGAAGAGTTGGAGTCTTTTTATTTCTTCTTTTAGTCTTTCCTGGTGCAGAGTTTTGTGGCCCACTTGTCGAGATGGTTCTCTAAGCTCCACGCACCCAGTGAAGCAGGCAGGCCGTGGCGGGCAGCACCTTACTGACTGGGGGCTGCCCAGCTTGAGGCGGGCGGTAGCTGTCCAATGAGACCTGATGATCTCTCCCACCGTCAGAAGTAACCCCTGGCGCCAAGCTCTACGCCAATCGAGCTTTGACTTAGAACCGGTAAACTGCTACTTCTCGTGTTGTGCCGACGCCGTACGACGACGCTGGAGTGTCCTCTCCAGTGGAGCTATGAAGCCTGGGCAGGGTGGTATGGAGAATCAGCTGTTGCCCATGCAGCAGATCCCCCCTCTCCACGCAGCTGGTGTGCCCAAGGGAACGACGAATGCCGATACAGCTTGGCACCAACGGCGTCGCAGGAGTTGCCGGATTGACGTTGAAGTCAATGTCATACCGCCTTAGGGACTCCATCTCCGGATTTTCTGTCGGGGTTTACTCCCTTAGCCTTTCCCATGAGTGGGTATAGCCACAAGGCAGCAGAGGTTTGGAATCGGAGTTTTCCTTCTCCTAGATGAGCTACCATCCAAGGTTTACGAGTCCCATCTACCCGAAGCAACTGGTTTTAAGGCGCCAGTGGGCCGCCTTCACCCCTTCTCCTGTTAGTAGAAAACATGGTCTGCCGGGCTTCAAATCTAAGCCACTCGCGAAGGCCAGGAGCTGGATTTTAGTTGACAGAGGCAGTAAGAGACGCAGGCCGTATGGGGCATTTTGGAGGATTGGGGCGCTTGTCTCCCACTCCCACCCCGGGCAATGTCAACCTTAGACCACAAATAAATACCTAGAATACAATAAAAAGAAACGAGTAAAATAATTAGGTTGAACTGTTTATTTTTCCAGTAATATAAACCTAAAGGAAAAAGTTAATTAATGTGTATGCTTATCATGGCTAGTACATATATTATTTTCTATGATAATAAAATACTATTTACTGATGTCGTCGACATAAAGGAATAGATAAATACATGGTATTGTATTCTCTCCAGTGTAAAACAAGGTTGATATGCTATTTCAAGGCAGTACTGTACATCATGATTATTGTTCTGTCCTTGGTTGATGTTGATCATAACAAGCTGGTAAGGAATGTGCGTTGTACTGACTCTCTCTCTCTCTCTCAAAATAATGAAAGGATGCTCATTGGCATAATCTGTGTAAAGTATTTCTCAGTCTTAACGTAACTTGCTGTCAGATGTCTACTTTGCTTGCTCGCGTGATGTCGTAGTCAACGCGAGTGTTTGAATAATTATTTGGTCATATCTTTCAAACTATCGGTTTGTTTTAATAGCACATTATTTATTTATTTTGATTCACATATAATATTAGTTTAAAGTACACATGACACTAAGAGTTAGGTGTTCTTTATTAATAAATAATGCAACTGGCCTTCTTTGTAAAACAACTCAATCAACAAATTGCGCTTAATTTTGACTTCGTCCTCATGACAGCAACAGTAATCGAAAACTTGTTCTTGTTCGAGACACAAATATGAGGCAATGATTTACAAAATGAAAGTGCGGTAGCAGAAGTAGGGCAGTTCCTAGTAGTGATAAATATTTTTAGGAAATACGCTATCCCCTTTATTTTGAAGGAATATCAAGTGTTAGGAAGCGTAAACCTTGCAACTTGACCTACTCTTCGTGTCGGTCAATATTACGTTTATCTGTTTATGATATGCAATTGTCATCTCACCAAAACTTTGTATTTGTTTTACTCCCGGTCTGGTTAGACTGTATCATGATTAAAGAATCGAAGATATCAACTTGCTCCAAAGAAAAAAAAAATGCTTTTTGTACTAAGTCAGTCCCTCGAGTAAGTTTCACTACATCATGGCTCTGACGTAATAAATTGCATAACGTCAGAATTGACGATATATAGAGGATATCAAATGGGAAATGATTTAATATTGCTATTTTTATGTGGAAATAGGAGAACTAAACGCATACATTCCCACATTTGCTGCAATGCGTTTATGACCACATATTTACAGTATTTGACTGGGACAATAGCCCGTACAGAAGACGTAAACAAATTACTTTCTGAGTCGAATTTGTATCCCATATATACTGTGTAAAACTGATGTGGTTGGATAAACTTCTGTAAGTTAGGAGACTCATTTATGTACAAATTAATATGTGAACAGAGGTGATTTTGTTTATTTCTGTAAGTTAAGATTTAAACCACGCTTGTATATACTGTGGATTCCATATCCATGTTACATATATACCTCTCCCTCTCCCCACCCCGCCATCAAATAAGCAATACCCTTAGTTTTACTTCTTATTGTTGTTCTTGTCTTGTAGTTTTACGCCATGCTTCTCATTATCATATTGTTGTACGTGACATAGGAAACCCCTGAGGGGGTAACACATCCATATTCAGACAGCGGAGGTAGTGTTTCCTCAATTTCCTTTCGCGACTCAAGTTCAAACATGGTCACCAAAAATGTTCATTCAAAACCAAACATTGAAGAAGGCGGGGTTAAAAACGTTTTCTGACGATCCCAGCCAATCAGTAAAGAAGATACTGCACCATAATTTCATGACCTTATTTGGACCAATCAGAATCACATAAAGTGATATTTTAACATGTGGTAATATAAAAAATATGAAACTGCACATGCTATAGGAAAACTATACATGCTATGTCATACACTAATATAGAAGTGAATTGGTCTAAAACATTGATTGATGAGTGACGTGAAATTAACATTCTTTTGTCCAAAATGGGAATTGTTATACTTTAGTTTCATTGATACATTAAAATAAACTTTATAAATGCTTACTTCGCCACCTAGCGCCCATCATCTGGGACTCCTGTTTTTCTTTCAGTTTGTTTCTTCCATCGTCCCTGATTTGTCATTTCATTCTAAGGTGATGAAATCCAAAGAAGACCTTATCACATAGGCTATAATAATATAATTCATTTGTTATAAATGAAACGGATTTTCTGCAATACGACTGGCTGTAAACAGTCACATGATACTGATGCAGAATTTTTTTACACATTGATAAATTCTGAAACTAATTTCGGGTTTTGTACTGTTTGAATTATAAATAAACACTGAATGCACGTCATTGTGAAACGATTGTTTCATCTTTTAAATTTTTTTAATTCAGCAAATGAATATAAATTGTAGCCTTTTTATACTTTTTCAAATATTCTTTGATTGAAATACATAGTTTACAACTTGGCGTACGTCTGCTACATAGTCACGCAAAATGGCCGATTACAGTGATTTTTCACTGCAGTTTTCTGCGGAGATTTTTGAACAATTAGATGACAATGATTGAAAGAAAAAAATAGTAGCATTTGAAGCAGATGAAGATGGATTTGACGATAAAGTTATCTACTTTTTGGACAATTTACCTCTGAATTTCAGGAAGTGAAAATGACCAAGTGGTGCTAGCAGTATTTTGAAAGATGCAAATCTGAAACAAGGCCAAAATGTATACTCTATAGCCCATATTACACCCATCAATCATACACCAAAATAAAGGGAATTAAAGGTTTCTTGAACAATACATAATTTGTACAATGTATTTTTAAATAGCCAGTATAACCAGTGAGTCAACCCGGGAAAATTATTTTACTTTAAAATTCTAAGCCCTATGCAAAATACGAAACTGTAGAGTGCCATCTTAGTGACAGAAGAAGAGGTATTCTGAATTTATTTTACTATTAGACAATGCAATCCGGGGATATTCAAATTTTTATATATTCTGACGATAAAACCAGACAATATCCGAAATCGCTGATGTCATTTATCTATCAAATACGACTTTGTCGAAATAAATTATACTTTACGATAAAATATGAGGATACCTATAATAGAAACCATCTTAATTTCTTGTACTTCTAAAATTGGTTGCGGTCTTTGAGGTCCGCAGCAACCATGTAATGTCAATGAGAGCCCGAGACGCTCTCCACCTGCGATAATCAATACTGTTAAACATTTTTAGAAAATACCTTACTCTCTGTTGTGTGAGTTGGCAGGTTGTAAATTTCGTGTGTCTCTTCTCTCATAATATGATCTCGAAAAAAGATTAAATTCTTAAATCCTATTTCTAAAACTTAATTGAATATTTTGTTGAAACGGATGACACACAAGTTATGATTTTGGCGGAATGTGGCTCTCATAAGTGGTTTCAACAAGTTACGCCCATTTCCAAGTATTGATAAACATTTTTAGGAAAAACTTTATTCCCGTCGTGTGAGTTGAAAGTGTTGTATCCATATCGTGTATAATTTGCTAGTATGTATGGATGTAGAAAAAGAGATTTGATCAGACAGAAGGGTGATGATTTTTAATAAAGTAGCCTTTGATACCTTTGCATATTGCACTTCATTCTAAAAGTGTACATAATTTCTTTCCCAATTATTTCAATTTTATTTCAGTGTGATGGACTTTTCAAGAAATGCATGAAGATAAAAAACGCTCCAGATTCATTCACACCATTACTCAAACACATACATCAGGATAAGATTAGAAAATAACGATGAATCATTTCTGAGCGATATGATTTTAATATATCTGGGTGGATAATTTTATTGAGGCGATTTCACGAGAATGTGACTTAATGCAGTGACATACGAAAACAGTTGATATCTTGTCGTCAAGGTTACCGTAGTCAAATAAGGTAGAATTACCTTATCTGGTATCTGACTTGACGGGGTGTAATACATAATATAAGGCAGTGTATGATAAGAAAATTACTCTTGAGGGTGCGCATTAGTAATGAGGAATACGCGATCTGTATGCCATGAACCCGGTTTTTGAAATGCTGTTATGAAACAATGCCTAAATTCTCAGTCGATGTTTTACCGAGTTTTCCACTTCTACTCATCCAGCGCGTGGGCGGATTTCTAGCAGCAGACGAACGCTTACGTCATTTCCCCCCTCATTACCCCTTTAGAAGTAGTGCTTGTAAAAGACGGATATCATCAGCATTGTAATAACTTAAGACATGCTCAAGTGTTGACTTCGTTAGAATGAGCATTAAATATTACCCCGAAAATGTAGCATTTCTAGGTTACTGCATTTGTATGGGAAAATATGAACGAGTTTTGGGAAGGAATACTGCACGACCTTGGGAGTGAGGTTATCCTTCCGACAAAACGAGTTCATATTTTCCAATGCAAATGTAGTACCATTTTTATTGTATGCTAATTTTGTTATTCTACCTAAGGTTCAATTATATAAACACAATACACTACACGAAACAACGTAAATGAATGTATGCCTCATTCCAAACTAAATACACAGGCGCATATTCATCATTACGAAAATCAACATTATTACTGCGCACATAACTCCGCCAAGATAAATTTGAAATTAGTCGCGCGCTCGACACAACATTCGAAAGAAAATGGCGTGTCTAGTTAAAATCGAAATTTGGAGTCATATTGTGAATGAATGTGCATTGCAACACTTTTGCATTTGATCTGGAATGAATAGATTTTGGTATTTTTCGCGATCCTAGGAATTTTCGTGATTATGGACTGGATTTGTTTGTGACGATTCCACATGAAATACATGAGATTTTATAAGCTAGGGAGAAGCGTGTTGACATCTGCAAATGTGTTTCTGTTTCTGTCATTGAATGTTTTAAATCATAATGTGGCAAACATATGAAGTGTTTCAACTGCATTTTGTTTTAAAAAGACGCTATGGAATTCAATGCTTATTTTATTTTGAGTGCAGTAAGGAGGATGCAGTTCCACTTATCATCGAATTACAGCACAATTTCGAAATATGTAATCCAGATTGTAAATCTATGACATGGCTTATGTAATTCGGATTTGCAGAATTAAGAAAATACATTTTGAGGAAATTCAGGATGCAAAACTGTAAGTATATTTTATTTTGCCATTCTTATCACCAGATAAAGAAGAGAGTATATGACTTGTCACTTGTATGGTATTTGTAAAGACCTTATCTTGCGATTGTTATATTCCGTAGCTAGCCGAAATCCGTAACATTGTATCAACGAGGAATGTACCAAAACAGCTGGTATGTGGCAGTCCACGAAACATATGTTTTAGTTCATTCAGAAACAAATTTAAACAACTACAACGTAAAGAGCCTCTGTCTCGATTGTAATTGTTTTGTGAAGAAATAAAAAGTGCTGGCGTCTGCGTCCATTGTTTGTTTACAACATAAAGTAGTTCCTTTATGCACGTGAATGCTATATGCGTATTGTCGAGCGAGTTCAGTATCGGGTAATACTAAACGATTCTGACAATGTAAAGATAACGGGGAAAAAATGAGCATGTAATTGAAAAGAATTACTCTTTTGAAGCCCGTGATATAGCATACCTTTTTTTTGTAGAAACTGTCGGAAAACTTGCATACGTTCGTGACGTCATTAAATTTCTAAAGGTACCTACAACATCATATGTTGTCACGATGTTTAAATGATGTGTACAGAAAAGACTCTTTCAGTCCCTCCGGCTGGACCCTTGAAGTCCCTCCCTCTAGACACTTTAAGTCCCTCCGGCTAGACTCTTGAAGTCCCTTCGGTGGAAACATATAAAAACATAAATGTTTACTGATAGCGTTATGTTACGAGTCTGTGCTCTTAAAAAAGTTACACAAAAGAGTGATAAGCAACAGGCTTTGTAAAATTCAGCAAATAATTTTTTGATTTATTTCCTTAGAATACAAAGTAAATATTGAAAAACAAAGAAAGAAATTGCGGTATTGCGAATTAAATCCAAAATAATCCTCGAATTAAAAACGAAAGTCCTAATAATAAAAGTTCTGAATAAACATTAAAATTAAATCCAAACTATGTCCAACCTTGTAGGTGTTGATGTGCCTCTGGCGGCATGTTTTTTGTTGTTGTACCAAACGTCTTTTCTTGAAACACGGCAACATAATTGCAGGTTTGAATTCGCTTTAAATTCAAGTGAATGTTTCTGTCCAAGAATATTATATTTTATATGAGCACTAAGTAGTTCCAGAGAAAAATCACTTGAATTGAATAATTAGAAGAAATAAATTCCATCCCAAATGAACTTATGGACACAATAGTAATACAAATTGATTCTGCTAGACTTTAAAGCACGAACGAATAATCATTCTGGTGACAAGATTATATAGTCATCTACTTGACCTCAGGTCACAATTAGCATTTTCTGTTAGATCTTAAAAACTATTACCTAATGGAAACTAACCTTCTAGAAACTTCATCATGTTTGCAAAATGAACGTTAGTTATAATTATAAAGTATGTTACAAGACTTATAATATATAACCTAAATTACGTCAGGCACGCCAGGTAAATTGTAGAGGAATTCCATGAACCGAGATCCAGACCCCAATAAACATTTTACTTCTATTAATAATGATCCTGATGTTAAACCCATTCACAAAGAAAATATTTTAGCTATGTATTAATAGTTTACACAATTTATTAAAAAAATGAATAATTGAGGTCAAGTTGAAAATAGACTTGATTTTGGACATGGGTAAGTATAATATAAAATGTTATAGAACAATTTCATTTGATGAAATAAAAACAATCCCAAAAACATAACTACTTAAATATGCAAATTAAATATGCATAACAATAACAATAACAGTTGTAGCGATCTGAGTATTGTTTAACGCACTCAAATCTAATATATGCAATGTATGCACGAAATTGTACTTAAAGCTATCAAATAAAGAAAGAAAACACAGAATCATTTAATTTATTCCTGTACTAAACAAAACTGCAAATAATTATAAACTGATGACAACGGGAATTAAAAATTCGCAGATTGTATATAAAGACCCACACACTGAGATATGAGTAGTAAGGTGGGCCACTTTACCGTCAAGGGGAATTAGCATTACAAGACCCCTTGGGCAACTCTAGCGTCAAGGGAAAATTAACATGGAGAAAAATCGTGGGTCAGATTAGCGTCAAGGGAAATTTAACATGGCGATAAATCGTGGGTCACTCTAGCGACAAGGGGAATTTAACATGGAACTATAGTGTGGGTCTGTCTAGCGACAAGGGGAAATTAACATGGGAATAGAGTTTGGGTTTGTCTAGGGACAAGGGGAATTGAATATGGGATTTTTTTTTTAAATTTAAATTTAAATTTAAATTTAAATAAAGGGGTAGGCAATGTAAAGGCTATCTCTTTTTGAGAAATATGGCTGGCCCTGAAAAGGGCCTTTGGGTTTATGTTAATATTAATATTAACATAGATGGCATCTGTCACATCTTCTTATTCTTCTTCTTAAACTCCTTCTAACTGCCGGTCCATACACAAGTACCCTCTTGAGACATCCTTGTCTTTCTATGTAAACTCTCCTCATCCATTGACTAGTATCTGTCCTATCAACAACAGTCCACTTGGACCTGACATACATGAGCATGTCCGTCCTAAACATCATGGAAGACACAAGGGTGGATGACTCAACTGTGGTCCACATCTTGAAGCGACGAGAATAGGTGAATCAATGCAGTGAACTGCGCTTATTTATAGGTACAGGAAGGATTGAAACGGATTGAATTCATTCACCAATCCGAACACGCGTTACAAAATTCAGTCAGCTCGCATCCAATCCGAAGAGAGCAGTCTGTGACGTCACGTGGTCTATATAGATTCGTTAGCGCTTGTGTGCAGTCGGTCTATGCGATAGTGATTCAACATGACGGAAACTCAGAAAACGATCCATTGGGGTGCACCAGCAGGGGAGACTGCCCAAGGGAACCCGGACTTACTTTCAGAAGAGGTACATTGGGATTTTGTGGATTTTCTTACCTCGCAAGAATTTGTTCCGGAACCTTCGTTACCTTCTTCATTACCGCAAGTGGAGAATTTTAGACGGAGACAGAAAGAAGAATTGGAGAAATTTATGCAACGACAAACGGAAGCGGAACAAGCTTTTCTCCTACAGCAACGGCAACAGCAACAAGAAGAGGTAAGAAAAAAAAAACAACAGCAACAACAGCAAGAAGAAGTAGCAGCAAAGAAACAAGAGGGTGAAAATCAAACGGCTACGGTACTGTTGGACATTTTAGCGGAGTTAAGAAGTCTGAAACAAATGTATCAGACTTCTTTATCACGACCGAAGAGAATACGACCTTCCCGAGCTAAACACGCCAACCGTGTGACTAAGCCTGTCGTACCACCCTTAGTGATTTCAACCCAATCATCAGAAGTAGGCCTTGGCCGTGGCAAAGGCTTAAGGCAGTTAAAGTTGATTGGTTAAACTCACTCCTACACCATAAAGAAAAAAGGCCCTTTTCAGGGCCACCCACATTTCTCGAAAAGAAATACAATTTCAATTTGCTAATAACTCAAAAATAAACCCCACCCATTTTACCCTTATAGTACGTGACTGTGTATGAGTGCTTGAGTGTAGCTTCTTATTTTAAAATAAAAACTCAAAGACACTTACCTTATATCATTCATGTATTCTTTTATCCATTTTTTACAATCCAATTCACAATTCACCACAGAACACTTTAAAAAGTTCGTTCACTTCTTCTTTCTCATTATTTAGTCTCTCTGTTTTTTGAATTTCTTCACCGTTTTTTCCTCATTTTCTTCCCTTCTTCTTTTCTTCTCCTGTTTCTTTGCCTCTTTTAAATAGAATTGTCTTCTTTCTTCCTCTTCTTCCTCTGAAGAATCCCTCTCTTCTTTCGAAGAATCCCTCTCTTCTTCCGAAGAATCCCTCTCTTCTTCTGAAGAATCCTTCTTTTCTTCTGACTCCTCTTGTTTCTTTTTTGGGCAATCTGGAGACCAATGTCCTTTTTCTTTACAATAATAACAGGTATCTTGAATTTTGTCTTTTTTAGCCCCTGTTTTTTTTTCTTTTTTGACGGTCTGGACACTCTGAAGACCAATGCCCTTTCTTCTGACAGATATAGCAAGTATCCTGACTCTTATCTCGAAAGGAAGGAGAGTAGTCCGTCGGCTGGTCTGAAGAGAATTTTCTAATGACCCCTCGCAAAGCTCTGACGAAACGTTCCATCTGGGTAGTCTCTTCCATCGTTCTCCTCGGTTTGAGAGTGAAATGAATAGTGAAAGGACAAGACACACCCTTTTTATATACGCTGGTTTGCCATGACTATAAATTAGTCTATGGTGTTTGAACTTGAGTCATTTGACGTTTTGCACTCAAGATGAAACGATCCTATTCATTCGAGAAGAAAGAAGAAGAAGAAAGTAAGAGGCAGAAACGTGATCTATCGCCTCGTACCAGGGATGAAATCTTGGCACAAATTCATGCCAGTGATTTTGAAGAGGACATGAGTGAACCAGAATCCGAACCCTCTAAACCAAGTTCGTCACCCTTAGTCAACCCTGAAAAATACTATTCCATTCGAGAGACGGAAAAGCGCTCCTCTAGAAAATTTAGAACCACGGCTTACACCTACACGGTGAAGTTTAAAGATTTCAAGGCTGACGTACCCTTAGAGAAAGCAGAAGGGTTTATCACCGAGATGTGGGATTCTTTGCTCACTGCACTCAAGCGACAATGTCAACCCAAAGAAGACGATCGCTTGACACTATCCATAGATCACGACGGTTTGAAATCCCCTGTTTGGATCGAGTTTAGCAGACCCGCAGAACTGACGCCTGCCAAAGTCATGGACAAGATTCAACACGTACAACAATCTAATGACCAGTTTGACATCACCGATGGTAAAGCCACACTGAAAATGGCTCACGTCTCTCTTCCTCAAGGGACAGGACGCAAAAAGATGTTATTGGTGGACGACCTTCGCAACACCAAAACAAGTCTCGTCCGAATTAACAACCCTCAAGACCAGATGTGTTTAGCTCGAGCCATCGTGGTGGGACGAACCTATGCCAACAAGAACAACACGGTAGAATGGAAAAGAACCTGGGAGAACATTCGAAAATCGAACCGAACCAAACAACAAAACGAAGCAGAACTCCTGTTGCAACAAGCTGGCCTGTCCAAAGACACACCCTGTGGCATTCCTGAGATGCAAAAATTGCAAGATGCCCTAGCTCCACGCTACACCTTGAAAGTGCACCCTCAAGAAATGCGCGGGTCTCTGTTGTTTCGAGGCCAGGATTTTAAGGACGGAAAATACATTCATGTCTATCATCACGATGACCATTTCGATACCATTACCAGTATCACCGGATTCCTGGGATACAGTTATTATTGTGAGAAATGTGATTATGGTTATAACAATCGAGAGCAACACAAGCATTGTGGATGGAAATGCCCAGGATGTTTGGCCTCTCCACCCTGTCTGAGCGAAGAACCAGTGCCTTGTTCGACTTGTCTGCGCACGTTTGTCAGCCCTGCCTGTTACCAGCAACATTTGAAAACACAAGGTTCACAGAAGAAATGTGCTTGTCAACTCCTGAGATTGTGCCCTACGTGTGGACAAGGCATACTTACCAACAATGCCAAGGCACACGTATGTCGAGGAAAGAAAAAATGTCACATTTGTCACCACATCGTGGACTTGGAACACGAATGCTACGTTGAAAAATACCAACCCCCACCAGAGAAAGAGGACGGTCACAAGAAGAAAGGCAATTTCATCTTTTTCGATTTCGAATGCATGCAAGAGACTGGTATTCACATTCCTAATTTCTGCGTGGCTCATCGAGCGTGCGAGAAGTGCATTCAAGAACCTATCTTCAGTCATTGCCCTCACTGCAGCAAGATTCCCGGAGGGCGTGAAAAAATCTTTCGGGGACCAAACACGTTAGCCGATTTTGCCCAATGGGTCTTAGATCCCATCGACAAGACGTGGAGCCAAGAGGACATCGAACGTTACGGAGATTGTCATCGTCATGCCACAGTGATGGCTCACAATTTCTCCGGATACGATGGACAGTTTCTTTTGAGGTACTATACGGAACATGGCACCGAACGTCCTAAAGTGATTTTGAACGGAGCCAAAATCATTTTCATGCAAGTGGGACAAGTACAGTTTAAAGATTCGATGAGTTACTTGGCCATGCCTTTGAGCCGAATGCCTAAAACGTTTGGAATGACAGAAATGGCTAAAGGGTACTTTCCACACTTTTTCAATACGGAAGCCAATCAACATGCTGTTCTACCCCATTTACCTGAGGCTCACTATTACGACCCCGACAACATGCGTACCGAACAACGAGAAGCTTTCTACGCTTGGTACCAAGCTCACGCCTCGGACCCTTTCGACTTTCAGGAAGAAATGTTAAAGTATTGTCGTTCCGACGTGGACATTTTACGGCGTTGCTGTGGAAAATTTCGAGAACTGTTCATGGAACACGGAGGGGTCGATCCTTTGAAAGAAGCTTGCACCATTGCCAAAGCGTGTTCCTTAGTGTACCGCCAACGATTCATGCCTGAAAACACCGTGGCTGTCATCAGTCCTCAAACGACCCACTATGTCAAGCGTCAATACTCGGTCAAAGCCCTACGTTGGTTACATTACTTGTGCGACAAGGAAGACAAATGGATTCAGCATGCCCGCAACGGAGGAGGCGAAAAGACCATCGGAACGTATTCGGTCGATGGCTGGGACTTAGAAAACCCCAAGATCGTGTACGAATTTAACGGTTGCGTATTTCACGGATGTCCCGTCTGCTACCCTGACCGTGACACTAAAAATCAGTTTTTACAACGGACCATGGAAGACCTGTACCAGGACACTTGTCAGCGACGCCTAAAGCTAGAACAGCAAGGATACCAAGTGGTGGAAATGTGGGAACACGAATACGATCACCGTATGAAAACCGATCCCGAGTTTAAACGCCTCGTGGAAAGTTACCAGTTCATGGACCCGCTGAACCCGAGGGATAGTTTGTACGGAGGAAGGACCAATGCCACCTGTTTGCTGTACCAAGCCGACGAAGAGAAAGGAGAAGAAATCAAATACTTGGACGTGTGTTCGCTGTATCCCTACGTGTGCAAATATTGTCGCTTTCCTGTAGGGCACACGCAATTGCTGACGGAACACATCGACCTGAAAAACATTCGACAATACGAAGGCTTGATCAAGTGTAAAGTTTTGCCTCCCACGAACCTATACCATCCCGTCTTACCTCATCATTGTCAAGGCAAACTGATGTTTCCCTTGTGCCGTACTTGTGCCGAAACGTGCAACCAGGACCAACCTTGCCATCACAGCCAGGAAGAACGGGCCTTGACGGGAACCTGGGTCAGCGTGGAATTGTTCAAAGTTCTGGACATGGGATACCAACTGTTAGAAGTGTACGAAATTTGCCACTTTCCTAAGACACAACAGTACGACAAGGGCGACCCTACTCAGAAAGGCATTTTCGCAGACTACGTGGATGCCTTTTTGAAACTGAAACAAGAAGCCAGCGGCTATCCTTCCTGGTGTCACACTCCCGAAGACCAAATACAATTCAAAGAGAAATACTACGAACAAGAAGGCATCTCTTTAGACCACATCGAAAAAAACGAAGGCAGGCGATCGTTTGCCAAAGTGATGTTAAATTGCTTGTGGGGTAAAATGGCACAACGACCGTGTTTACCCAAGACGGAATATTTGACAGAACCTTCCCGCTACTTCCAGATGATTCACGACAAAACCAAATACATGAAACACGTGGACGTCGTTCGAGAGGATTTGATCTTGGTCAATTACGAAGAAGATCTGGACTTTGTACAAGACGACCCTTTTGGAAATGTCATCATTGCGGCTTACGTGACAGCTCATGCTCGCTTAAAATTGTACGAAGCTTTAGAACTGTTAGAAGAACGCGTCCTGTACTTTGACACGGACAGTTGCATTTACATCCATCACCCGAGTCAACAGCACCCTGACATCGAAGGAGACCGTTTAGGAGCCTGGACAGACGAGCATCCCGACGACAAGATTCTAAGTTTCGTCAGTGGTGGTCCCAAAAATTACGGCTACGAATACCGGGACAAACAAGGAGAAGTGCACACGACGTGCAAAGTGAAAGGACTGACTCTGAATCATCGTACCAGTCGAGTGGTCAACTTTGGGGTATTGAAAGAAGCCTTGCAATCGGGAGAGGATGGAAACTTTAAAGTGACCACCTATCAACCGAACAAGATTGTACGTTTACCCACTCACCACATCGTCAGTCGACCCTTGGAAAAAGTCTATCAAATTGTATACCAGAAGCGAGTGCGACTTCCCAATCACTTCACCTTACCGTACGGTCACGTCGGTATTGGTCTGTATATGAAAAGGAACCCTAGGCAAGATCGATAGTTCATTGTTCATTGAAGTAACTTACCATGTCGTTGACGAAGAAGAAACCAGATTGGTTAGGAGTCAAATGTTGGACATCACCGAGACCAGGGTTTTGAGGCTTGGACACAAGAGGTGGCCTAGTATGCACGAGAGTTATTCAAGGAAAAAAGTTACTTTTCAACCTGTGTTAGTGACGGTGCCAGAAGAACCCGTCACCCAGGACAGGACTGTCGTGGACAGGCCTGAAAGACCCTTTCGGGAGGACACTTGTGTGACCTTACCCCTACTATAGAACTGGTTAGAACTTTACCCAAAACATGTTGTACAGACACTTGTGTTTATTCCACTTCATGGTTATCATGTGCCTTTTATTCTTGTACTTAAGCCTTTGGCTTTTATGTATTTTTTGTCTTTCGTATTCATGTTTGAAAAAAAACATTCAATAAACGTGTTCTGAAAAAGTATATAAACTCTTGTCTTGTTTGTTTTTCGTGTCACAAGTGACATTTCTCACACCATGGCTACCTCTGCTGTCTCTGCTCCCTCTTCCTCTACTGTCAAAGTCATCGACGAACACTTAGATCGTGCCAGTTGGGAGGCTTTGTATCTTCGCCATCCCTTTAACATGCTCATTGCTGGACCTAGCGGTTCAGGCAAAACCGAATTCGTCAAACGTGTGATCGAACATAAACATCATTTGATCGATCGACCCCCTCAACGAATCGTGTGGTGTTACAAAGAGTGGCAATCGGCGTACAGCCTCTTGCGAGAAAGTCAAGGCGATTCCATCGTGTTTGTGGAAGGCATTCCTAAAGAAGACGATGGCATCGTTTCTGACTCCCGTCTAACCCATTTGGTCATTTTCGACGACATGTTAGGAGAAGACGAAGAAGAAATTAAACTGTGGTTCACGCGCAAAGGGCATCACCGTAATGCCAGTGTCGTTTACATCACCCAAAATTTGTTTCAACAAAGTAAAGCCCATCGCACCATCAGTCTCAATGCGCATTACGTGGTCTTGTTTAAAAGCCCTCGAGATAAATCGCAAGTGCAAGTCTTAGCCAAACAGTTAGGAACGCCTTGGTTGACTCAGGCGTACGACGATGCCACTCAAACTCCACACGCCTATTTACTCGTCGATTTGAAACCTACCACTCCCGAGGATTTGCGATTTCGTACCCACTTGTTTCACCACTGGTGCCAAGACGGAGGGCCTGTCCTGTACACGTCTCCGTCCTCGACTTCATTTCACTCCCCATAAAAAAATCTATAAAAACCTCAGACCCTTTTTCGTCTGTCTCACTCTCAGTGCGAACATGACGTCCCTTCAGTCGCATCTTCCCGTGAAATTGATTCGTGCCTTGTATGGCATCAGTCGAGAAAAAAGATCCACAAACACGAGCTCGTGTCTTAGAAGCTAGTCTCAAAGAAGTCTTACGATGGTTCACGGTGACAGCACGTCAATTACTCCAAGGAATCATTCAGATTCCTCATCAAACCAAACGCTTTTTCGATCGAAACAAAGTCGCTTTGGTCCAACTGGCCGATCCCCGCATCGACACTCAAACCAAAAAACAAATCATTTTGAAACCTGGAGGGAGCGGTACTCTAGGAGGGGTCATCATTCGCTCACTCTTAAGATGGGATCCTAATGCCCCCAAAGTTATACCCAAGACAAAAGTCCAACGAAACCCCAAGAAGAAAAAGACCAGGTCCCCAAGGAGAACTTCTCCAGTGGCAGGACCCTCCTCTGACCAGACACCACCACCACCACCCCGGAAAAAGAAAAGAAGCCCCCAGAAAAAGAAAAGTCCACAGAAAACTAGTCGCAAGAGAGGCACTTCGGCCAGGACGCAACCTTACACTCGCAAACCACGACCTGCCACGGCGGTGACTGCGTCTCCGGCAGCCTCACGTTTGTCCACTTCTCCGTTAATGACACCCAGAACTGAAGAGTACTTGGAGACGTTGATCACACCAAGAACTTCTCCGTTGATGACCCCCAAAAGAACTTCCCCAGTGGCAGGACCTTCCAATTTAGTGGCAGTGGCTGCTGCTCACAAAGTACCTTCTCCCAAAATCAAAGTTCAAGAAAGATCGGGCATGTTGCAAAGTTTACTGGATTTGTCCAAGCAAGAACTGGCTCGATTTAGTCCGTTACGTACCCCTGCACGACGTGTCATGCCTGTCCTCAAACTGATACGACGTAAAGACAATCAGTGGCGACGCTTTCCAGTATAAAAAAGGCCTGTGACCAAGTCGGGTATCAGTGTTTTTTGGTGCTCCTGAAGACTCAAAGATGTCACCCTCCAGAAAACCCCAAGGAAAGAAAAGGAAAGGACTGCCACCACGTTTAGCCAAACATGGGGACATGTTATCTGTCCTGTCCAAAGCTTCTCCACCCCTACGAAAAAAACTCATTCAAACGGCCTCCAAAGAGGTCATCGATACCGTGTGCGAATGTTGTTTGAACGTTTTGAAAGGCACGATCCCTTTGTCCAAACACCAGAAACAATGCTTAGGCAAACATCGTCACGTTCTTCGGAAAATGGTTCAAAAGAAAATTCCCATTCGTCAAAAAAAGAAGATGTTAGTGCAACGTGGAGGTATTTTACCTCTCTTGTTAGGCCCCATACTGAAAGGAGTCTTGGGAACCATGCTGGGAGGACTGGTGGGAGCAAGATAAAAAGGCCCTCGGAAGTCCCAAGATCTCAGAATCGACCCCTGACAACCCCATGGAAGGACGAAAACTAGCTTTAGTGCCTTACAAACGATGGATGGAATACCATCGGTGGCAAGAACAACACACCCCGCATTTACCTCCCAATCCCCATTTGAGCGAGATGTGCCAGTTACAACACGAATTGCAGTCCTTGATGGATCGCCAAGATTTGTCCGAAACAGAAAAATCGCAAAAGTACGGTCAACTCTTGCAACGACTGCAACTCTTTCACCAGAAAGCTTTAGACGAAACAGCTCTACCCACTCTGAAAGATTTTAAGACCTTGATGAAAAGTCCAGCACCATCACCAGTACCAGTACCAGTACCACCAGTACCCGTGACCAAGACAGAAAAAGGAGAAGAAGAGGAAGGGTTTCAAACTCCACCAGAAAAAGTACGCAAGTTAACAACACCACCTACCTCCAGAATTGGATGGATTAAAAAGATGATGGCCACCCCTTCTTCCTCACAAGAGAAAAAGAAAGTGAAGACAGAAGTGAAGACAGAAGTGAAACAAGAACCGATATCCCCCGCTCAGACATCCTTCTCCTCTTCGACACCTATTGCTGGCCGCACACGCAAAGCATTGCAATCCAAGAAAATACCCCAAGAGAAAAAGAGTAGCATCCTCCAAGAGTGGGTGTCTTATTAACACACCAACCAACACAAAAAAATGGAAAAAGTCTTAGCCAGATTTTACTATGATCCCTCGCACCCTGCAGGTTACGCAGGAGTTCAAAAATTGTATCGTGCTGCCAAAACGCGACTGAAAAGTCTCCGTTTACCTCAAGTGCAACGATGGTTACAAGAACAAGCTACCTACACTTTACACAAACCCATTCGACGCAAGTTTGCCAGAAGTCGCACCCGAGTGGAAGGCATCGATCATCAAGGGCAAGCCGATTTAGCCGATGTCTCTCATTTGGCCAGCTACAATCGTGGCTACAAATATTTGTTTTGTGTCATCGACGTCTTTTCCAAATTTGCCTGGGTCGTGCCCTTGACTTCCAAATCGAGCAGCGAGTTAGTGCGAGCCCTGCAACGGGTGTTGAAACAAAGCGGTCGTCACCCTCTTCGATGGCAAACGGACAAAGGCACCGAATTTCTGAACCAAGCTTTCCAAAAAGAATTAAAGAAACGTGACATTCATTTTTTTAGCACCGAGAATCCCGAAACCAAAGCCAGCATCGTGGAACGTTTTCAACGCACTTTGAAAGAACGCATGTGGAAATATTTTACGCATCACCACACTCTGAAGTACATCGACATCTTACCGCACCTGGTGCAAGCGTACAACCAATCTTACCATCGAAGCATCGGACGTGCCCCGCAAGACGTGACTCCCGACAACGAAGTGTTGGTGTTTGAGCGTCTGTTTGGTACGTCCCCGACGAGGGCTGTCCCCGAGAAAAGTGGAATGTTGGCCGTAGGAGATTGGGTGCGCATTGGCAAAACCAAACGCACTTTCGACAAAGGTTACTTACCTAACTGGACGACTGAATTGTTTCGCGTCACTGGACGAGTGCATGGCCGTCATCCTGCCGTCTATAAATTGGAAGACATGAACGGAGAAGTGCTCAAAGGAACGTTTTATTTGCCCGAGTTACAACGTGTCACCAAAAAAGAAGACGACGTGTACGACATCGAAAGCATTCTCGAACGCAGAACCGTAAAGTGGGCAAACGACGTGTCAAAGAAGTCAAAGTACGTTGGAAAGGATATCCACCCAGTTTTGATTCTTGGATCGACGCTTCGCAAGTCATCGACTATAAAAAGAAGTGACCATCATGCCCTTTCACACAGCAGACGCAGCTACGTCGACCACTCCTCCTTCACCCAGTTCTTCTGTGCAAGATTTACAAAAACAACCCTTGTGGGTGTGGTGTGGAGAACGTGTGCCTAAAACGCAAATCGTCTTTTTCTGCCAAATCTTCGTGGTGTATTGTGTCATCGGGGCAGCCATCGCCAATTTGAGTTTGCAACAAGGAGACAAACAATTGTGGACCATTTTATTGAGCAGTTGCATCGGTTACCTGCTTCCTAATCCCTCCCTGAAATTCACCTCGAACGGGAACCACGGGAACCTTGTGTCCAGTGCCAGTGCCAGTCACCACTCCAACCACAACCAGAACCCCATTTTGGGCGGAGACACGCCTCTGACGTCCACTAACCCCTCGGACAGCCACAGAACTCTGGAATTATGAGTCACCAAAACCAATTTTACTTAACCTTACCCTTGACAGTTCCACGGAGGTGTTTCCCAAGAACACGTTGTGCTGTTACACGGCCAAATTACCTCAAGCCATCCCCTTAGATCACGAAGCCCATTGGGAAGTGGCTTTAGTAGAAATGATTCACCCGACCCAAGTCCTCAATGTCCTTCCCAATCAAAATTTTTTTGATGTGGAAGTTCATGACGAACAATTGCAACAGTGGATGGATAGCAATGTCAAATATGACAAGAAAACCCGTACACAAAAGTACACCACCTATCACTTGTTCATTTCCCCAGGCTATTATTTTAGTGGTCAACATTTGGTCAGCACCATAGCCTCCAGGTTTAATGCCGTGTTTCTGAAAGCTTTGGAGCATGTTAACAAAAGTGTCACCATGGAGTACCACAAAACAGCTCGTCGCTTCTTGATGAAATTTGAACGAAGTAAAATCCTGTCCATTTTATTTTGTCCTGAATTGTATGACATGTTGGGCGGAGACATGAACCTGAGAATGAGCATGATGAAGAAAAGCGAATTACCCATCGTTTACGACAACGAGTCTTTTAGCAAGTTATTTCGTGCCCCGGTAGAACTGAACCAAGGACTGAATTTGATGTTTGTGTACTCCGATGTGGTGGAGTATAACGTGGTGGGACACACCTCCGTACCGTTACTGCGTGTCATTCCTTTCAAAGTGGATTCTGCCACGAACACTGACGAGGAAGGTGGAAACACTTACCACGTCCACCGCGAATTTGTACATCCTCACTACTTGCCTGTCAGTAAGTCGTATTTGGACACGGTCAACATTACTATAAAAGGAGATTTGGGACAAAATATTCCATTCACCAAAGGAAAAGTCACGGTGAAACTCCATTTTCGAAAACGGTTTTCTCACGATTCGTAAGTCATGTATCCAGTGTACCGAGGGGTTGCTCGACAGCGAGGACACGGTTTAGGAGATATGTTAAAATCGGCCTTTCGTTCGGTGGCCCCGGTGTTGAAACCGATGGTGACACGCGGATTGCACGCCTTGAAAGATGCGGCACTGACGCAAGGCAAAGAATTTCTCCAAAATGTCATCATCGACAAACAAAACCCTAAAGAAGCCTTCATGAGGGCAGGCAAAAATGTCTTGCTGCAAACGGGCAAAGACATTTTGGGTCACCGAGAAACACCTATAAATGCCCTGCACGCTACCGAGTCAGGCATTCAGCAAGGACAAGGCAGAAAGAGACGACGAAGAAAATACCCTTTCACCAGACTTCAAGCTAGAAAGGCCAAGAAAAGAAGAACCGTTCGAGACTTAGACGTTTTCGATTATTGAGAAAAGAGACAAAAAAATGATGCACCGAGAATCTTGCGCTTGTTCCAAGACGGAACTGGATCTGTTTGCCATGCCACCCACGATGATGACGATGCAAGAATCCCAGTGGGTGGAATTTCACCCCGTCTCCTCATTGACCGATTCCGCTCCCATCGAGTTTGAAATCAAAGGACAGCCCGAAGATTACATCGATCTGAATAGCAGTTACTTGTACCTGAAAGTCAAAATTCTAGATAAGACTGGAGGTCCTATAGACGATGAAGCAGTAGCTCCCGTCAACAATTTCATGCATTCCTTGTTCAGTGGAGTGGACTTGTACTTGAATAACAAACTGGTCAGTAGCAGCATGGATACTTACCCTTACCGTGCCTACCTGGAAAATCTCTTGACGTACGGAATAGATGCCAAGAACACTCATCTCAATGCCTGTGTGGTATGGGAAGCTGACGAACCTACCAAGTTTGAAATATTGGAAACTGATGAAAAGAAAGACAACAATGATGGATTTCTGGAACGAAGAAAGAGAATCACGGGAGCCGACACAAATTTAGAACTGATGGATCGTTTGCATTTGGATATGTGGTTGCAAGAAAAGTATTTGCTGAACGGGGTGGATGTCCGCCTGAGACTGAATCGTAGCAGTGCCGCTTTCCATTTGATGGCTGATAGTGACGGTTACAAAACCAAAATCCTAGAAGCCAGACTCTACGTACGCCGTGTGGAAGTGTTACCTAAAGTGGGAAACGACATCAGTCAGACGTTGAGCAGAACGACTGCCAAGTATCCCATACGAGGCGTGGAAGTGAAAACCTTCACCATTCCCAAGGGACAGCGATCCATGATCGAAGATCATCTGTTCCAAGGACAGTTACCCAAACGTTTGATCGTTGTTATCGTCGAGAATACAGCCTTCAACGGAGCTGCCGAAAAAAATCCTTTCTACTTTCAACACTTTGGCGTGTCCAAAATCGAAGTCAGTCGCGATGGCAAGACCTTGTGTACCCGACCTTTCGAACCTGACTTTACCAAGAAGAATTACTTGAGATCGTACTTGTCCCTGTACGAAGCCACCGGACAGTTAGGAACCAATACCAGTCACGGTATTACGTACGAGGATTGTGCAGGAAGCTACGCTTTGTGGGCTTTCGATTTCACTCCAGACCAAGGCAGCGACGAGGGACATTTCCACCCTATAAAATCCGGCCAGATTCGTGTGGAAATTCAGTTTAAAGACCGAGACCCTGATGAAACGGTGAACGTCATCCTGTATGCAGAATTCGATAATACCATAGAAATCAACAGTTTGAGAGAAGTCATCCTAGATTACTAGAAACCATGGAAGACTGTTATCCCTCTTTACCTAGTGGAGAAACTTTTAGTGTTGGATTATTGTTAAAAAATGTTAGAGTTGTTGTTGTTTAGTGTTAAGTGATTTTTGAATAAAAAATGTTGTGTTTTGAAAAAATTGTTTGATGTTATATTGTTGGATTATTGTTAAAAATGTTAGAGTTGTTGTTTAGTGTTAAGTGATTTTTGAATAAAAAATGTTGTGTTTTGAAAAAAATGCCTTTGTCTTTTGTTTAGCTATAAGAATGTTGGATTGATGCTCTTTCATTTCTTACTATCCCTCCCATAACACTCACTGAACGTTGCGGCTCGAAAACCGTGTGGGGGATGTTTTCCTTCACGTCCGCGCTTTGACTTTAAGAACCGGGGTTGTTTCCTGTCTAACCATCCATTGTCGACTCATCCTCCTAAGAAGATGTGCTCCAAACTAGCTAAGCTCAACGAAGCCTACGTGAATTTGCATAGGGTCAGACACAGTCTGATACCGAAGCCAAAAGAAATAGAGAATGTGAGAATGTTAAAAATCACTGAAGACCTGATAGAAGAACTCTTCAGAGAAGAAATGAACAGGGAAAAAGAAGAATGGACAGAGAAGTACAGACTTCAGAGACAGCAGCAACAACAACAACAAGAGCAGCAGCAGCAACCTGAAGCTGACCGAGGCTTTGTCGATTGTCGTATCGACACCAAAGAGTTCTTCTTCTCTTTCCGAAGAAGCAGACCTATCGCCAGAAAGTCTATCCTCAGAGGACATCGCATTCTTAGAAACTAAAAAGAATGCCATAGCAAACAAAAAAAAAACAGCCCTTTTCAGGGCTACCCAAATACTCTAGAAAAGAAATAACGATCGATTTGCCAATGTGTGTAGGTAGAGTAGTGTGAAAATAAACACTAACTCTTTTTAAAAAATGTGAGGGTATGTGTTTGTGCCTTTGTGTGTTTGTAAGTGATCAAGTACGTTGGTGTGGATGGTAGATTAAAATGATGTCTTTATTTGGTGTTTGAGGTGTAGATTTAGGGGTTAGATTGGGTTGCTTTGAGTATGTGGATAGTCAATTGAAGTGATTTATAAAAAAATTTAAAATAGTGATGGGTAGAATAAAAAAGTGAGTGAGTGTTTCTTTTAGGTCCGCGCGTTGTTGTTTTTTGGTTATGATCTAGGTAAGATCAATTTTATGTTTTTAGGGGTATGTTTTCCATCACGTCCGCGCTTTCACTATAAATTGAAACTCGCTGGGCAGTCTAGCTACCCTTGTTGATTGATCAACACAAGAATGAATAGCAGAATAAGCAAACTTCTTGAACTCCAGATACATCTGGAATATGTCAGGCGCCTGTTAAATGAACTGGCCGCGGAGGCTATAGTAGAAGAGGAAAGAATGAAGAACGAAGAGGAGGAGAGAAGACAGAGGGAAGAGGAGGAAAAGAAACTAGAAGAGAGCATGTCGTACAATATTCCCGAGACAGAGGATTGGGGTGTTGAAGCGAATCATCCTCCCTCTGCGCTCCGCAGAAGAAAGGTGAAAGGAGACTGGGGAAGAAGATGCGTGTGTGGCGCCAGGCCAGGAAGGTGCAACCATTAGATAGGTGCATCTGGAGTTCAAAAAATCAGCCCTTTTAAGGGCTACCCAATACTCTAGAAAAGAAATAACTATCGATTTGCCAATGTGTAGGTAGAGTAGTGTGAATATAAACACTAACTCTTTTTTAAGATAGTGTGAGGGTATGTGTTTGTGTGTTGGTGCTTGTAAGAGCTAAGGTATGTTTGTGTGAATAGTAGGTTATGGGTTTCTTTATTGTTTCTTAGCGTAGGTGGAGAGTATAGTTAGGGTTCTGTAAGCGCTCACGTACGATTGTGTGGATAGTAGATTATGGATTTTGTTTATTGTTTCTTAGCGTATGTGAAGAGTATAGTTAGGGTTCTGTAAGCGCTCACGTACGATTGTGTGGATAGTAGATTATGGATTTTGTTTATTGTTTCTTAGCGTATGTGAAGAGTATAGTTAGGGTTCTGTAAGTGCTCACGTACGATTGTGTGGATATTAGATTATGGATTTGTTTATTGTTTCTTAGCGTATGTGAAGAGTATAGTTTGGGTTTTGTAACCGCTCACGTACGATTGTGTGGATAGTAGATTATGGATTTTGTTTATTGTTTCTTAACGTATGTGTTTGTGTGTTTGTGTTTGTGTGTTTGTGTTTGTACCCGCTCACGTACGATTGTGTGGATAGTAGATTATGGATTTTGTTTATTGTTTCTTAGCGTATGTGGAGAGTATAGTTAGGGTTTTGTAAGCGCTCACGTAAGATTGTGTGGATAGTAGATTATGGATTTTGTTTTAATGATTTGCGTGTGTAAATAGTAGATTTGGGGTTTGTTTATTGTTGCTTCACTTATGTGGATAGTATATTATATGAAATGAGAAAAGTAGGGATGTTTTCTTTCACGTCTGCACGATGTTAGGTCATGATCTAGGTAATATCAATTTTATGTTTTAGGGGGATGTTTTCCTTCACGTCCGCGCTTTTCGTATAAGAACCCACAGTATTCGTCGTTCAAACCATTCTACGGAATAAGATACAAGGAAGATGGTAGCTGTAACAGAATTGTTTAACCAGTTGAAAGACATTTGGTACTGGATGGTGGATGGAGCTTATGCAGTGGAAAGGATTGAACGAAAATGGAAGTATGAAGTAACCAGGGAGTTTGTAAGAAGACAAGTGACAAACCTAAAATTAGCCATGGATCTGGTGGCAGAGATGATAGAAGAAGAAGTAAAAAGACTAAGAGGCTTTACAGATCCAGAGTATGTAAAGATTGGTCACTTAAAGGAAGCCATGGATAATGTAATAGAAGTCAGGTGCTTTTTGGAAGACGTAATGGAATGGACAGAGTGGTCCTTTGTCAAAAAAGGCCTAGACCAGCTTAAGAAATCGGAACAACTTATGAGAAAAGTAATGGACGAAGAAGTGAAAAAGATCAAAGACAAGTGGAATAAAGAACGAAAGGAGAAAGAAAACTTAAAGAAAAAAGAGGCCTTTGACAAACTCAACAACAATTGGATCAAGATACAAGAGAAGTTCAGGGCTATGGGTCACCCAGACTGGTTACCAGAAAAAGAAAAAAGGAAGAACAAAGGAATTTTGGGAAAGATTAGGTGGTGGATGAGAAAATGGAGGAAATAGAAGAAGAAGCAGAAGAAAGCCAAAGACCCTTTTCAGGGCCAGCCATATTTCTCGAAAAGAGATAGCCTTTCCATTGCCTACCCTTTTTTTAAATTTAAATTTAAATTTAAATTTAAAAAAAAAAAAATCCCATATTCAATTCCCCTTGTCCCTAGACAAACCCAAACTCTATTCCCATGTTAATTTCCCCTTGTCGCTAGACAGACCCACACTATAGTTCCATGTTAAATTCCCCTTGTCGCTAGAGTGACCCACGATTTTTCGCCATGTTAAATTTCCCTTGACGCTAATCTGACCCACGATTTTTCTCCATGTTAATTTTCCCTTGACGCTAGAGTTGCCCAAGGGGTCTTGTAATGCTAATTCCCCTTGACGGTAAAGTGGCCCACCTTACTACTGATATGTTTCAAAGTCGTTTTCTGAAACTTGAAGTTCGTGCACGGTTTAACGAATGAATAAATGGTGTCATAGAAATAACCAACAATATCAACCATGAAAACATGATGCCCTAAATAAAGTATAATAGTTTTGGTTGCAATTATAAAAACGTAAGTAGATTAAAAATAGTGTTTGCAAATAGATTGTCTAAGGTTTTACTGATTGAATCTATATAGTTCCTTTGTTAGAAAAATTCGGGTTGGTAGTGCACTGGATTCGGAAAATATGCACTGAAAATGAAACAGCCTATCTTTCACTGAAAAATGAAAGGTTTAAAATGAGTTGTGCGAAAGAGAATTTAAACATACAAAAGTTATATATCGTATGAGTTCTACAGTTTCCAGAACTAATAAAAACTGGAACCTTATCTTATATTATGGATTTTAAGATAACATGACTATATCTTGAAATAATATATATATATATATATATATATATATATATATATATATATATATATATATATATATATATATATATATATATATATATATTTCTTTATTTAATTTTCACAAGTGAAAATATATACTTTGTAAATGATTTGCTTTGTGGTAGATAGTTAAAGAAGTCATATATTACTATGACATAATAGGTCAGGCCAATACTACCGCTCTCTCGAGTCAGTCATATTCGTATAACACGGATGCAGAACCTTTTCCGGACAATAGCCTGACTGCATTTTCTAACACCACTCAACGGCCGCAAACAATAATTTCTTTAATATAATTACTTTTCACAGTCCAGATGTCTGTGTTCTCTTATTTTGCCATGAGGGCCGGACAGAACACGTTCGCGTGCCGAATGCGGCCCTCTGGCCATGGGTTGTGTACCCCTGTCGTATGATCATCATATTAAGGGTCTTGTTTTGTGGTCGATTGTTAACACATGTCTGAAATGTAATTTACTGTGACATCTCAGGTCAGTCCAATCCTGCCACACTCTCAAGTCATTGATATTTATATGGTCACTATTATATGAAAGCAGGATGAATTAACGACAAGGAGGGTCGACGGTTATACCAAGGAGAGTTTAATCTTGTACGGAGCGAGTTTGGTATATAATAAAATGAAAATTGTCTTCTCCCACATGAGGATCGGATTTGTTCATCTTGTTGTTCCAAACACGAGTGGCTAATATCTGGTTTTTCATATCAAACAATGAAATATATCCAGGATTACAGGATTAAAGCTGAAAAAGAAAATATCCTCTAAATGTGTTAGATAAAGCAGGAAACAACGATGGATCTATTTCTTTTCAAATTCACACACACACACACACACACACTCACATATATATATATATATATATATATATATATATATATATATATATATATATATATATATATATATATATATACATACATACATACATACACAAGGAACAATGCAATATTAGAATTCAATCCTACTCACAGTGAGACTGGATATTATCCCAATTATCGTCACTCCCCGCTGTACAGTAATAGTAAGTTATGCCTATTATTGCGTTAACATTGCACCCAAATGGATTACATTCGGTAGTTGTTGAATATTGAAGGTGGACGATAACGACGAAAGTAAAACAAAACGCGTTTGAGATTAAATACGCCCTTGGCCAGAGGTAGTGAAAGCTTCCCTGCACTTACATAATACATTCTTCATGCACTAGTCATATTCGTTTCATGATGGCACTGTGTATAAAAGGCTTGAAATAAGATGAAACTTTCATTTAAAATGACTAGATTGCATTAACAGAAAACAACGGATCGTACATATAAACCCCGTCCCCCAAAACATCTTTGAAAATACATAAAAATATAAAAAGAGTCCTATTTTAAACCCATTATGAAATAATCCAAAGAGCAAACTAAAGTGAACATAAAAATAAATTCTTTTCTATCTAGAAATGTTTGCTGGAGGAGTCAATTTCCTAAATACCTAGAATACAATAAAAAGAAACGAGTAAAATAATTAGGTTGAACTGTTTATTTTTCCAGTAATATAAACCTGAAGGAAAAAGTTAATTAAAGTGTATGCTGATCATGGCTAGTACATATATTATTTTCTATGATAATAAAATACTATTTACTGATGTCGTCGACATAATGGAATAGATAAATACATGGTATTGTGTTCTCCCCAGTGTAAAACAAGGTTGATAGGCTATTTCAAGGCAATACTGTACATCATGCTTATTGTTCAATCCTTGGTTGATGTTGATCATAGCAAGCTGGTAAGGAATGTGCGTTGTATAGATTCTCTCTCTCAAAATAATGAAATGATGTTCAATGGCTTAATCCGTGTAAACTATTTCTCAGTCTGAACGTAACTTTCTGTCAGATGTCTACTTTGTTTGCTCACGTGATGTCGTAGTCTTAATACTCGTATTTCGTCGCAACGATTTTTTTGTAGCGTGTCGACGCGAATGTTTGAATAGTTATTTGGTCATATCTTTCAAACTATCGGTTTGTTTGAATAACACATTATTTATTTGTTTTGATTCACATATAATATTAGTTTAAAGTACACATGACACTAAGAGTTAGGTGTTCTTTATTAATAAACAATACAACTGGCCTTCTTTGTAAAACAACTCCATCAAAAAATTGCGCTCAACTTTGACTTCGTACTCATGACAGCAATAGTAATCGAAAACTTTTTCTTGTTCGAGACACAACTATGAGGCAGTGATTTACAAAATGAAAGTGCGGTAGCAGGAGTAGGGCAGTTCCTAGTCGTGATAAATATTTTTAGGAAATAAGCTATCCTCTTTATTTTGAAGGAATATCAAGTGTTAGGAAGCGTAAACCTTGCAACTTGACTTACTCTTCGTGTCGGTCAATATTACGTTTATCTCTTTATGATATGCAATAGTCATCTCACCAAAACTTTGTATTTGTTTTACTCCCGGTCTGGTTAGACTGTATCATAATTAAAGAATCGAAGATATCAACTTGCTCAAAAAAAAAAAAAAAAAAAAAAAATGCTTTTCGTACTAAGTCGAGTAAGTTTCACAACATCATGGTTCTGACGTAATAAATTGCATAACGTCAGAATTGACGATATATAGAGGATATCAAATGGGAAACGATTTAATATTGCTATTTTTATGTGGAAATAGGAGAACTAAACGCATAAATTCCCACATTTGCTGCGACGCATTTATGACCGGATATTTACAGTATTTGACTGGAACAATAGCCCGTACAGAAGACGTAAAGAAATTTCTTTCTGAGTCGAATTTGAATCCCATATATACTGTGTAAAATTGATGTGGTTGGATAAACTTCTGTAAGTTAGGAGACCCATTTATGTACAAATTATTATATGAACAGAGGTGATTTTGTTTACAGTCGACTCTACTTAACTGCACATCGGTTAACTGCACACTCCGGATAACTGCACGTAGTCACGCCGGAACCATTTTTTCCCAATGCTTTTCAAAGGGAACAAACTTCGGATAACTGCACTTCGCTTAAATGCACACTCCGGATAATAGCACGATAAATGTTCTGCCCGTGGCACATTATTCATTACAATTTTACTCCGGTTTACAATGTATAGTCAGGATCAGTTATTGCCAGTCCACTGCTGTAGCGCTTCAAATAAGCCGACAATTAAGCCGGTAAATGCGACTTTGTAAATGATTGACATGTAAAGGACGCCATAGGTGGTAGATACATGTATATTCCCGCCCACCAGGGAGCAATAGCGTGGGAACAATCATATGTTGCAATAGATGACAGTCTTCAGACAGAAGGTGAAATCGACGACTCAGTAGAAAATGACGAAAGAAGTGATGACGACGCAGTAGATGACCAGGTTCCATCTAAAGTCGCTATTCAGTCACTCCAGAATTTTTGCAGATTCATGGAACAGACAGAATGTGAGCTGTTTGAACCGTTTTACAAAATAGAGTCGGCAATTCACCAACTTATTAGTAAAACTTGTGTGCAGACATCAATTGCCGATTTCTTTCGGAAATCGTCAATTTCATCGTGTTTGATTTAACAATATTACGTTAGTGCTGTTCATTGTAGACTCTTGTTTCATTTAAATAAACGTTGAAAGAGTGGATTCTAATCATCTTTACACGCTATTCTTCACCTATATTCGTGCCGTGCTGATTTAAAGCTGTACTGTACCGTACTTCGGTTAACTGCACACTCCGTTTAACTGCACAGTCTCGTGACGGGCCCGAGGCTGTGCAGTTAACCGAAGTCGACTGTATTTCTGTAAGTTAACATTTAAACCACGCTTGTATATACGGTGGAATTTATATCCATGTTACAGATATACCGCTCCCTCTCCCCACCCCGCCATCAAATAAGCAATACCCTTAGTTTTACTTCTTATTGTTGTTCTTGTCTTGCAGTTTTACGCCATGCTTCTCATTATGATATTGTTATACATGACATAAAAAAACCCTGTGGGGGTAACACATCCATATTCAGACAAGGGAGATAGTGTTTCCTCAATGTCCTTTCTCGAGTCAAGTTCAAAAATGGTCACCAAAAATGTTCATTCAAAACCAAACATTGAAGAAGGCGGGGTTAAAAACATTTTCCGACGATCCCAGCCAATCAGTAAAGAAGATACTGCACAACAATTTCGTGACCTTATTTGGGCCAATCAGAATCACAAAAAGTGATATTTTAACATGTGGTAATATCAAAAATATGAAACTGCACATACTATGGAAAAACTATACATGCTATGTGATAAACTAATATACACGTGAATTGGTCTAAAACTGTAATTCATGAGTGACGTGAAATTAACAATCTTGTCAAAAACGGGAATTGTTATACATTAGTTTCATTGTTACATTAAAATTAACTTCATAAATGCTTACATCACCACCTAACGCATAGCATATGGGGCTCCTGCTTTTCTTTCAGTTCGTTTCTTCCATCGTCCCTGATTTGGCATTTAATTCTAAGGTGATGAAATCCAAGAAAGACCTTATCACATAGGGTATAATTATATAATTCCGTTTTTGTTAAAATAATAAATGAAACGGATTTTCTGCAATATGATTGGCTGTAAACGGTCACGTGATACTGATCTGGAATTTTTACACATCGATACATTCTGTGACTATATTCGGTTTTTGTACTGTTTGAATTATAAATCAACACTGCATACTCGTCTTTGTGAAACGATTGTTTCGTCTTTTAAATTTTATATTCAACAAATGAATACAAATTATACGCTTTTTATACTTTTCAAATATTCTTTGATTGAAATGCATAGTTTACAAGTTTTTTTTGAACAATTAGATGAAAGGAGTGAAAATAAATAATAACAGCGATTGAAGCAGAAGAGGATGGATTTGATGATAATGCGATGTATGTTACAACCGCTGAAAATGAAACAGAACAACAGAGCTTTATAAATTTCCTCACACAACACCTCATGACCTCAATCACCCTAGCGATACACGACAACAACAACAGTTGCATGGGAACTGGGCCAGTCAATTTTGAGGTCGCTGAGGGATATAAACCAAGATTCAATAAATTATCTGAGGAGGACTTAAAAGCTATTGAAATAAACCAATAATCAGGGCTGCTAAACAAAACACACAATGGGACATTGGCGTTTTCAGTGGTATTTTTTATAAAACAAATTAAACGTGTTTAGGTGTTGGTGACATAGGGAGAATGACCACTTTGCAAAATAATTTAAAAAAATAAAAACAAATATTTATGGGACCATTATTCAAAGACTGAATAAAGCTTTTAAAACTAGCATTTCTAACCAATGTGACTTAACACCATTGAAAAATGTATATAATAATCCATAAAGGTGATTGTTTTGCTAATTTATTTTGGATGTGTAGTTATTATTTCCTTCCAGCACTCCAGCTCTCAATTATGCAACCACATAAAGCATATGGCCGGTTGTGCGAGCAACCCTATATTTAACAACTGCAACATTAATTTCACATTAGATAGCTGAATGGGTCTTATTATATATTAACGCTGATAAAAGAAAGATATAAAATGTTATTCCTGCATAGGACATACTAAAATTATTTTTAAAAAAACTGTTATTTTTTTATATGATAAGAAATGTGTTGACACAACGTGTAGCCATTGCCAAAGATGTAAAGTATGAAATTGCCGAATAAACGTAACTGTGACAGTAGTTACATTTCATTTGACATTAGATCACTGAACGGGTCTTCACAAGTATTAACGCTTTGAGAATTATATAAAATGTTATTACTGTATATGATTTATTGTATTGCTAACTTTATGTTAGTAAGGGATATCATCATCTTGTTAATATGTCCATGTTGTTCATTGATAAAATCCATTATGATTTAAGCTTTGATTGGAAATTTGATCTCGCACACTTGTTCATTCCGTATCAGCTATTATGTAAGGTCATGGTCATGTGACGTAGCAGATGGGACTGACTAAAATTGAACATAAATGTTGCAAATGAAATAAATGTGGTAAAACCATCGGTAGCCATTGCCTAAGATGTACAGTATGACGTTTATTCAGAAACGTAACTGTGACAGTAGTCAATATGTTCGTGTGATTTTGCACAGGTTATGTATTATGGGGCGATGTGAAGCGACGAACCAGAGGAAAGCACGCGCTACTTAAATTGATAAATACCCACCCATGCTTATTTAATCCTATTATAATGTTACGATCTCAGTCTCTCGGGAAATTTTGACAGCAATGGATCAAGCTCTTTAGCGTCACATAAATGTTTTCAAATACACTGTACTCACGTTCTTGTCAAAAAAGTTAAAAATCAATGAAATATAAAAGGAAGTAGCTACAATTTCACGATATACTTTTACTTCTCTAGCAGCGGGGAGGGCGACCAGACCTTGACAAAACGACCGACCAAAAACATCACCAGGGAAATATCACCCGGAGAAATATTTTATTTACTGAATAGATGCTACCTGTGATAGTTACGTCGTTATTGATCCTCAATCAAATGAACAACACCTGTTCGAAGATCTAGCTGCGCATTAATTATGTTCAATGATTTTTTTTGTTTTTTTGGTTATTATCGTCGACAGATTATACTGAGACGCCCTCCCTGCTGCTGTCGTATTTAAATGAATTTTAGAATTCAGATTCATTAAAATAAAATAGAATAAAATAAAATATCGAATTAATTTTTAATTTCAAGATACAAAATGAAAATAAAATAATATGGATGTTGGAGAATCACTTAGCGCGAAAATAGCACGAGAACGACTGAAAGCAATAGAAGAGTATCTACCTGTGAAAACATCAGTTAAGCGAAAAATAAAAATTATTCGAGATGCAAAGGAAGGATTTGCAGAGGCAACTAAAGAATTATTTAAACCAGTAACCGAAACCACTGAAAAAGTTCTCCTAGGTGATGTAAAAGATCTTGAGGTGAGAAAACGCGGTATTCTTCCTGTGTTAAAAACAATTGAAGAACAAACTCGACAACGACCCGCTGCTGCACCCGGAGTTGCACCTCCACCTGCAGTTGCACCTCCACCCAAAATTAAAAAACCAAAATATGTAGCTGATGAATCTGATGTAGAAATTACACCCAAACCCAGAGTCGCTAAATACCAGGAGGCAGGTGATGGAACAATAACACTTAATCAGAAGCAACAAATACAGGTAGATCTTCAAATGGATAAATTTACTGATGAGGGTAGGCAGATGATAAAAGAATTACCCTGGGGGAGCGAAGAGAATGTAGCTAAGGCTGGTAATTTTACCTATCACTCATTTGCAAATAGAAATATTTATTTACGTGAGGCAGGTGGAGCTAGATCTCGACGGGATTGGGCGAATTTAATATATAAAATAAAACGAAATATTCCTCGTAATTACGAAGGAGATCCTGTTTATCCAACTTTCATGGAGGGTGTTGCAGGTGAAGTACATGTCACAATAGAAAAAGAAGAAGAACAAAAAGAACTGGAGGAAGAGATAAAAGGAAGTAGATCACAGCAAATATTTATTCCTCCTAGTGGTTTAGATAGATATAAAGATTTATTTACTGATGAAGTAATTCAGAAAATTCCTGATGAAGATTATGCAATTTTAATTGCATCTCTTTATACTTCAAAAGACTTATATCTCAAACTGGAACATCGTAATAAGCTGATAAGCAAAGAAGCCTGGCCCCTAATAATATATTCTGTACACAAGAACAAAGAAACTGATCCCTCTGATCCAGGATATAAAAAATTTTATGAGAGAGTAATGGAAATGAAAAAATCCCCACTCGGTATTGTTAAATCCGTTTTCGGTGATCCCGTAAAAGATCCAAAAAGAGGTACTGGATATAATTCTATCTGTCCCGATAGCGTCGTTAACGATGTATCTCGGTTGGAGGTTCTTGTTGGTGGAAAACGAGCTGGAAATAATTCACGCGAAATAGTCAATGAAGCAACAGATATCTGTCGAAGATTGTTTCAAGGAAAAGTTATCGATGTATCTATCTATCGCGATCTCGTCGATGAACTCGTAGATGATTATCGCAGTGATTGAATAATTGTATTATAAAATAAAATGATCGTTCATAAGAGCCATCAGAGAGCGACACAGGCTCGTATCATGAATTCAAGGTTACCTGTGTACAAACTCAAATACGGATCGGGGATAGGTGATTCAATAATTAAATTTTTCACTCGAATAGCTCCTAAGGTCGGTCCATTAGCCAAGCAGTTATCGTCGAAAGCAATAGGGGCTGTTCGCGACAAGGTGATAGGTACCGTTGGTGATGCTACCAGCAAAGCATATGACGCCATTAAAGATAGAATACTGCGATTGGTAAAGGGAAAACCGAAACCCACAGATAGATTACCCATCACGGCTGGGATGCCTGGCGATGTCAGCAAGATTATAAACGACGCGGCCAATGAAAAACTGGCATCGTTGGCGTTAGAACAAATACAACAACAACCACAACAAGTGTTATAACAAATGCAACAACCACAACAATTAATCAGTACCAGTGCATTTGGAGGACGTCTTCGTTTTAGACGATAAAGATATTTTATAAAAGCATGTTCTCGCGCGCATCTAATGAAGCATTCAAATTGGATGAACCAATAGAGAGAGATGACTCAGTGCGAGATTATCAATATTACTCGTATGATGCGATAACACCAAATAGCCCTAGTAGAATAGAAATACAAGTACAAGATACGACAAGATATTTTCTCCCGTGTGAGGCATTTATTGAGGTTGTTGGTAGGATTGTGAAAAACGATGATACTAATTACGCCGCGGCTGTCAAAGTTGGATTAGTCAACAACGGTATTATGGCATTATTCAAGAGCGCCGCGTACATGATCGATGGTAGGGAGATCGAATCAATTAACGACAACGTTGATGTAGCAACCACGATCATAGGCTTAGCGAGATACTCAGATGATTTCACTAGATCGGCTGGTCCTAGCATGATGTTCACCAAAGATAATTCAGATGCTGCTGATCCTAATCCACTCACAATAGGAACACCAAAGAAGACTAGCGCTGCTAATCAAGATGCTGATATGGGTCCAGTTGTCATGAACTCTAATGCTACATACAATCTTGGATTTGCCGCTCGTATAGCTATGTTGAAGGGTGATAACAAAAAATTTTCATGTGCTATCCCGCTGTCACATATCTTTGGTTTTTGTAGAGATTTTAGAAAGGTCATATTCGGAGCTAAACACGCGGTTGTTTTTTTATCGAAAAGGCCACAGCAACGACGCTATCTGGAGAGGAGGGGGTGACGCCGGTAAGGTTGTATTAGAAAAACTAACACTGTGGATGCCTTCGATTACGCCATCGATAGAAGAAGAGAGAAATATATTGTCGTTCATGAATCAAGGTGGGAAATTTGTCATGTCGTGGCTGACGACGTATACAGATAGTATCCAGAATAATATCAGCGGCAATTTCAGCTGGCATATAGCATCTCAGCAAGGTGTATCTGCACCAAGACATATCTTTATTGCTCTTCAACGAGCTGAACGAGTAGGTGTTCAAGAACGAATTCACATGATCTTTGATCATTTTGATGCCAGCGATGTATCACTGAGGGTAAACGGACATCAAAAGCCAGTTGAAGAGATTCAACTAAATTACGGAGAAGGATCAGTAGCACGTGGCTATCATCGTTTGTGGAGTTACATGGGTCGAGATCAAAATATTGATACCGGATTACAAATATCTCAGCTAGATTTTCAAAATTTCTATCCGATCTATTATTTTTCATTGGAGCACATGGATTTGATAAAACAATCTGTCGTTGATATTCATTTTAAGATCAGAATAGCTAATCCGGGTGCTGCTGCGTTTAGAGCCGTCGCTGTCATACTCAGCGATAGAACAATGATTCTTGAGGGTATTGAAGGCAGAATGAGAATCATCGATGCTCCTGTAGAAAAAATGTGATTTAGATTCAATCTAGATTTTATAAATGCCGTATGATCACGTTAGTGTGACTCTGACTCAGAGT
Source organism: Sinohyriopsis cumingii (assembly GCA_028554795.2). Lineage (NCBI taxonomy): Eukaryota > Metazoa > Mollusca > Bivalvia > Unionida > Unionidae > Sinohyriopsis > Sinohyriopsis cumingii. The sequence goes on along the minus strand of CM068837.1, from coordinate 15,536,811 downwards.
CAGATGAAGAAACTCCAATCAGAGTTAGCAAAAAAATGTGGAACGAAATTGACGTTAAAACACGATCAGATTCTAGGTGGTCCAAATAAATTATCCTTGACAAAAAGACAGCAACAACATTTCAATAAAGCTAAATCATCTAATACCGGAACGCAGGTTACACTATCTCCGGCTGCGTTAAAGGATATGGTCAAGGTGGGTGGTATTTTCCCGTTGTTAGCTGCGACACCTGCGCTAATAGCTGCTGCTGCACCGGCTGTGGCGAAGCAGCTGCGTTAGGTGCGGTCAGATATGCAGGTCATAAACTAGCAGAAAAAATTACAGGTGGACGATACAATAAAAAAAAGGGAAGAGGACTTTACCTGCCAGGAACACGATACGGTCGGGGTCTTCGTCGAATAATATAACACCGATGTCAAATTACGATCTAATAGATGCCGTTAAAAAACAAAAAATAAAATCCTTCAGGGGTGTGTTCATGCGAGATCAGTTATCGCCCCGTCCGAATAAACACGAGACGGGAATTATAAATCTCGACAACAGTGCCGGACCAGGTACTCATTGGGTAGCATATGCTATAAATCCACGTGAGGTTATTTACGCTGACTCATATGGATTAGCCCCACCTAAGGAATTCTTAGATTATGTAGCTCAGCTAAATATTCCAACGTGGTATTCTACGTTACTAACACAAACACTAACCGATCCTCCGATATGCGGCGATGAAGCAATAAATATTTAATCGGCGATATCCAAATAAAAAAAAACCGTATCATAAGGCTGCTCATAAATACACATCAGATAAATTAAATTAGGTGAATAGGTATATGGTTGACATTTATGGCAGACCCGGCTCGTTGCCTGACATCGACGTAGATTTATCCAAATACGTAACAAAAGATGATCTTGATAATCTTTTATCGTTAGCCGGAGTAGATCCCGATGAGGTTGTTGTTTTTCAGGATCGACATGGTAAATTAAAATCCAGCAATATTAAAATAACTGACATAATTAAACGAGATGAACATGACACACACGTAGATAATCTCAATACCGCAAAACATGATATTAGAAAAGTTAACGAAAATATTGAGATTCTAAATAATTTGATGAGAAATACAAGTGATTTAGCTCGTCAAAAGGTAGATGTATCAGTATATGACGGAGAGATTCGCGATATTAACGTAAAAAATAACAATCGTGTAAAAATCACAGGTGATACAATGTTGGGAGAAATTAACATGAATAAAAATAAAATAACTTCACTGGGAGACCCAACAACAGGTGAAAATGCCACACACAAAAATTACGTCGATGATATAAAAAATAAATTACTAATACTACGTGCAGAGTATGATTCTCATCTGGTTACATTTACAAACTTTAGAAGAAACACTCTGGATGCAAACAAAGTTGTGGTTGATTTTTTTGGAAGACCGGCCATGATCACCATAAAATATCAAGAATTCAAAGATTTATTTGATAATACAGTCCGTGTCGTAGCATCGTCTTCGAATGTATCTTGGACACAATCAGATAACACAGTAAAATATACTCCAGCGGTTGTTGGCGAGTATAGATTAACAGTAATCAGTCAAGCGAAATTTAACGTTATTACAGGCGGATTATCAATTGTAACGCCTAATCCAGTGACGGTCACATTGTTGAAAGACACTGAAGTGGCATTCGAATTACGACCGGTCGATGTTATATACAGAGCAGTCTACAGCTACGTGATAGAATTGTTAGTTAAATATACTTAGTTAAAATATGGAATATAGATGCAATCAGACTCGTGCATGGCAGATGTCACTGAAGAGTATCATCGACGTCTATCAGGTAAAAATAAAGAAATATCAGCGCAGATTAGTTATTATTGATGTTGCTGTTTATTCTGTCTCTGCGGTAATAACCGGCACTGGAATAATCCTATCCGCGTTAACGATGACAGCGCCACTTGTCATCACGATAACTGTTTCAACAACAACCGCGCTTGCTGGTGTATTCGGTATTATAACAAAAAAAAAAATATCCTCGTGTACCAACACAAAATTAATCTCGTACAAGGATAATCTAAATATAGCAACAGCGGCGTATTCTAAATTATCTCTATTGTTGTCGGAGAGTCTTAACGATGGATATCCGACGTAGAATTCGCGCTGATATCTAAGATTTACAATCAAACGATTAAAGATATTAATATAAATAATGACCGAGCTACTGCTGCAGATCGCGACGAACACAACGGTGATAAAAACAACGATGATCTCGGCTAGTTCAACTAAACCAGAATTTAACATAATATTTCCTACTCCTATCTCTATCAGCAAGATAGCATTAGCTCAGTTGAGAATTTATTATAGCTGGCCAAATATCAAATCAAGATCATTCGGCGGATTACAGTCAAATAATTCTCTTGTTTTTGCTTATAAGAACAAACCTGATGGTACTCCAGACTGGAATCTGGTTGGAATACCATCAGGTAGTTACAGTATTGTTAGTATCAATGATGAACTCGTACGAAGAATAAAAAATATGACGGGAAAAGACCCTGGAATAAAAATAACTGCACATGAACCAACATTAACCTCAATTATCGATATTAGCTCTGATTATCAGGTTGATATTTACGCGAGTTCGATAAGAACAGTGTTGGGTTGGCCCGAGATCAAACCACCGGAACAACCAATACCACCAGAACCTAAAATAGAATATTACACAACGAGCAGAAAAGATCGTCATGGACATAGGGATCATATGATCATGTTTAGAAATCCAAACAGACCAATAATAAGGTCAGAGTATCGTGGGAGCGGTGAGAATCTGTTTGGTCTCTGGAAATGGACCGCGCAGGTACTTGGTCCGTATACGGATGATAAGCTCCGTGAATACGTGTTTGTTTATGCCCATAACTCGATAGTCGATGAGTTCAAAGATTTAAAATAAAAAATTATAGATAATTTAAATTTGATAAAAAAATATTTTGATGAGTGTATTTCTGATTTATCAAATTTATGTGATAATAAAAATATCATCGAGAGCGTGGAATCGATAAATCAACTGCTGTCAGATATGGAATATTTTAACACGCAGATAATCAAGGTAATAATTGATGATAAAACGGGTGTAAAAGAGAAAATTATGAAAAATCTTTCATTAACTGAGGAGACGCTACAAAATTTTAAATTTCCCGGATACCCCGCGGATGAACTGAGAATATTACTCACTGATACCATTAATGAAAAATTTTCTAAATTACATGCTGCATGGAGAAAAAAATCATTGATGCAGCCACCATCTATCCTTAAGAGTACTAACGCCGATGATGGTACTGGACGACATATTTCACCTGGTTGGTTAATATAACAAATGTTATCACGGTTAATCTCAATTGTGATATTATCGAGAATAGTTTCAGCGCAGATGCGGAGGTGTCAGATCAGGCGAGGCAGGGATTTGTTTTGTATTCATTTTCACCAAATATACCACCGGGTCATTTGATTGTGCAAGAACCAATCAATCCTGTTTATCTTAGGTGTCACAATAATTTATTGCAGCATGTAAATTTTTCCCTGACTGATCAATCGGGTCATTTGTTAGATACTCGCGGAGAAACACTGAGCATAAATTTATTGATAAAATCATAATCATCAGATTTTTTTATAAAATTCAGTGAAAAATAACAACAAAAAAATTCAGAAAATAAAATATAATTTTTTTTTACTGACCTTCACTATATATCAGTCTTCGCAATTGTCTCGCGCGTGTATCTATAATTTTTTTTGACTCGTATTCATCAGATAGCGATGATTGAATCTTTTCAACAACACGCGCCAACGGAGCAAAATCTGCTAAGTTAACTTCATCGATGTTGATGAGCGATTTGTACATCGCGGATTGTATTTTTTTGATGAGTCTGTATTCGGATGATAATGTATATCTATTTTCTTGTTTGTGTTGTAATATTGTGTCAAAATCAGCGATGATTCTATCAGAATCTAGATCATCTGATAACGATATTTCTTTTGTTTTTAACGCCTCAATCGATTTGATTATCTCATTAATATTTTCTTGATTCATATTCATCAATGATTTTATTTATCTAATATAAGCGGAAAGTAACTGAATTTGATCCAGCTGCCGGATTTATATGAGAATGTTCAATTAATTATTTTTTCTGAACATCTTCGCACCGAACCCAAATTGACGCTAAAATATTTTGCAGCCAAATTCATTGATGAAAAATATATCTCTTGGTCTGTCTCCGTATTTACTGATTTTACTGCCTTAGAAATTCTTCGTCCACATTTAGTATTTCCCTTCCTCAGATTCTCACCCTGTGTTATTGCTTGTAGATTTTCTATGGAATTATTTAATATATCTCCATCAATATGGTCAATCACTAATCCATGTTCGATAGGTCCGTGAAAACACTCAAATATAAATCTGTGATTGTAACAATTTTTATCGCCAGCCCTGAACATAAGGTAACCAGAGTTACCTACGTTACCAACCTTATTTCTCGTTCTAGTATTTCTAACCGTACCATCAGCTGATGCCTCGTATCTATCAATGATTGGATGCCTATTGTATTTGGGATTCATTATACAATATGCCATTTATCTAATTGATAATTTGTCTGAGAATCTACTTAAATAATCCTCTTCGCACCTGATAGCGATATCACTGTTGGGTGATTTTTTATCGTAATGTCTTTTTAACTCTCTGTATCTTTTTCCACCGCATTCTAAGCATATTCTAGTCTTTCCTCGTATTCCAATATTGCATCTGATGCATCTCGTAAGACCAACTCCACCGCGTCGCATATAAACTAAATATATCCCACAATATTCTTTTCTGCACGGTCTATCACAGCAAGTAAACGAACCAACCATTAACCATTTGCAATTATTCATTATATATTTAAACAAATACTTGTTTAAAATATAACAATGGTATTTGATCTCGATGAAATAGAATATGTTATTCCTGAGCTAGATCAGGCTAAGAAAGAATTTTACAATGATGGAGCAGCTCATGTATGGTCGAAGTGGATAGCAGCTGATATCGATAACACGATGAACGATGCACGAGCCAAAAAAATAAGTAATTTACTCAGTGATAAATACATATTCAGAATAAAATTCATCGTGAATAACGAAAATGACATTTGGATTACTCGCGATAAACGTGATCCTGTGATTAACGGAAAAAAATCAGTCACGGTTAGTAATAATTCGAAGCCGGGATTACTCACAGGAATAGATAAACCGTATTATGTACGAGCCTATCCTGTGACGGCTGTTGTTTATGGCATTTACAAGCTAAATAAACCCGCCGTTGAGAATCTTAGTAAAATGAAAATGTCAGTGAAAATTAATTGAGCCGAGCGAGTTATAGAACATTTCACAAACATAAAACGCGGAAACGGATTAACTGATCTAAGAAAAGAAAAAATAAATGACTGGTCAGAATCTGTTGCTGATGGTGCATCAATAAACGACGTTGCTGCGTTATCAGCGAAATTAAAATTCCCTATCACGGTGAAAACGATATCGGGTGAAATATTATACTCGTCCGCGTATAAATCTAAAGGTGCTCCTATCGAGATAATTGATCATAATTCACATGCTTGGAGTAGGGCAGTAACAATTTTTCATCGGCAACGTAACATTAAATTCTATTCTGTCGCAGAATTCTCCGCGGGAAATATGTTCGATATTATTCACGAGATAAGCAAATTAGATCCTATATCTGTTTGGTTATTTTCCAGTGATAATCGATACGATCAGTTTGTCAGACCCAACGGGGATATGTATCGAAGTGAAAAACTACATGATTCTATGACCGAAATAGCAAAAAAATATTCAGTGAATGAGGAATTACTTGTTAATTGCTTCACAATTCCATCTGTTGTTGCTCATGCGGCACGAGAGAAAAATTCATGGAAGCCAACCAGAAATGATTTCCTTAAAAATATTCAAGATAGTTGCGTTGAATACGGTCATGGTGGGTTATGGAATACCGATTATGGTTTCATTGATATGATTTCGTTGACATGATAGCATGTTATCCCGGTAGTTTTCTCGGAATGGGGCAATGTAACAATTATTTCACTCAGTTTGGTCATCCCTGTGATGAAATGACTCGGGTATCGATTAATGGTCCATTACCTGATTTTCCCCTAGCAGGATTCGCTAAAGTTACATCATTCGAATTCGCCGCAGGATTACATAAAATATGTTATATTTGGTTTGGAAGACATTTATTAGAACAAAGATGGACCCCGATAGTACTATTAAGATATATGCTAGATTCTGCTATGTTAACATCGTTGACAGTCAGTGAAGCGATTATTTCGTATCAGAAACAATTTGAAGTTTGGCTACCCACCGAACACGATGACGCAAAGGATTTAGGCAGGAAAATTATTGGAAAATTCACTCAGGGTGGCGCATACGATCATCAACGACGTAATTGCAGATTAATTATGGATGAGTCCGAGTTGGATTTTATAGTCGCCGATATCGCTGATAGAGGAATAATTTGCACGCGAGAAGATGTTTATATCGCTGATGGAACGAAATTAGGTACCGTGGTTAATTATCTTGATGGAGAATCACCACAATATGTTCATTTAAGATCGTCGATGTTGGCGTATGCGAGTATAAATCTTTTGTCGATGATAAATAAATTTCCTGATGCCGCGGTTAGAGTAGCTACAGATTCATTCTATATTGATAAAAAATACCTGCCAGAGTTAGAAAAACTAATCGGAGATGGATCGTGGGGGACATGGCGACTCAAAGATGAACATATCCTATAGTATTGTGAAGACGCTGTTGTATCTGATGAAGAAAAATATCACTCAGATAGCATATCAGAAACATCTATTGCACCATCTGTACATGATTCCGCTGCGAGACATAAAATTATATACATTAATGGACCTGGCGGATCGGGTAAAACAACAAGAATGATTGAATTATTTAAGAATTCCGATATGATCGTGTTAACGCCGACGCATCGATTAGCACGAGAAATGAAACAGCGAGGAGTAAATTCGTGTACATATCACAGTTATTTCAAGTACAACGGCGGTACGTGGAATCCGTCAAGGATGGGAGAAAAATACATAAACAAAAAAATCATATGGGATGAAATTTGCACAGTATTCTCTGGTACATTAAAAACATTCTTGGAGTATTTATCGACGAAAAATACTGCCGTGATTATGTGCGGAGATCACGGCCAACCTAATCCTATTGATGGAGAATCGCCTCATGAGTGGTTGAAAGACTTTGTTGATTATTATGAAGAGGTTGATACCGATTATAGATCTCTCAATGGCAGATTGAGCGAGTTGAAAAATTAATTCGATTAAAATCAAATAAAATTCAATGTGACGTGATGAGAGAAGTAATTCAAGAAACATCAATGAAAGATTTCCTATCGATGTGGACACCGAGTGATTTGATAGTTGCCAGCAGAAAAATAATCAGAGATATTCTTCAACAGAAACTATTCAAGATACATCAAGAAAAATTTCCTCTGATGCCTGTTCCGTTATGTTATAGACCGATCGATACAAGATTGCAAAATATCGACGTCGATATACCAGGACAAGGTAAAAAGAATCTTGTGCTGAATGATATTGTCGTTGTTGATATTAATTTTGTTGATGATATGATAAATGCAGAAAAATCACCGTGGAATCTGGGATATGCTATGACGATACATTCTTCACAGGGATTAACTATCTCTGATTGTCGTGTTTGGATTGTAGATGATAATATCGGATGGTCCAATTTGGTATATTTAGCTGTATCTAGAGTGAGAAAAATATCTCAGCTAGGTAGAATAGTCTTAGATAGATCGATTATTAATGACGAAACGAGCGAGTACGTGATTAAAAAACAATTGTTCGGTTAAAAACAAACTGATAAGAAAAATAATCATGAATTCGATCTGGATATGGAATTCATTTTATCGCTGAAAGAAAAACAAAATAATCATTGTTCCGGTTGTAATTGTATTATGGCCTGGACGTATCAAAGGAACGATTCAAGACAATTTACCGTGGATAGGATAAACAACAATCTAGGACATAACAGAAAAAATGTCACTCTGGCTTGTTTAGAATGTAATAGACGCGGTGTAGATTATTTGAGTGACTGAGGCGGTAATTGAGTATCATCAGGAATTACTTGTAATTCTTCTCGTGTGAAGCCTCGTTGAGGGGCGAAAACGTCGAGTTTGTATATTGCTGGTCTACCTGATGATCTTGTTACAGATGCTATCTTGTGTGTTGTTACACTCCAAATAGGATCTGTTGCTCTTTTTCTGCCACCCTCAGCCTCACCGTGTTTATATAAATACCTGACTAAAACATCACCTAGTACCGGTCGAATTGAAAAATCTTTTCTGATGATCGGTATAAAATTTTTTTGTGTAGCTACTGCTGGTTTCATCTTTATTATTCTTGTTATTTCATCATTTATCGCTGAGATAACACTCGGTAGCCTAATGACCCAGTGGCTAGATCGTTTATCCTGAATAAATTCTCTCGCGTACTGAGATCCAAATAATTTTTTAGCTAGTGTTTTGTTGAATTGTTCAGCAATAGCCTGATCGTTGTGAATATTTACTTTTCCTCGCCGTATTGCTACATTTTTTTTGTTCATCAACTGATTAACCGCACCAAGAAATTCTCGTCCAGGATCAACCTGTAATAATCTTGGCCACGTTAATGGACATCGCTAATATATTTTTTCAAATGCATTAGCTACCTCAGTCGCTGTTTTCGTTGCTAATGGTTCAGCTTCTTTGTATCTGCTAGCGATATCTACAACGGTTAATACATACTTGTATGTTTTATCGTTAACGGTATCGTGCGGCAGAAACATTATATCAGCCTGATGAACTTCATTTGGAATACTAACATCAAAATGAGCGTATTCGATTCGTTTGGGCGGCGGTAGATAAATCTGCCAGATAGCTTGTTTAGATAACCACGTAGCAGCTACTGATGGTTTTACCTTAGCAGCCTTCGCTAATTTCTTAATGGCTGATTTACCTCGCCAAAATCCAACAGGAGAATAATAAATCTCTTCCATATAATATTAACCAGCGCCGAAAACTAATTTACTTTTCATAGCAGCCTTTATCGCCCAGCTAGCCAATCTTTCCTTGATTGTTTTATCTTTTATTGAGTCTATCGCATGAATTAAATTTACATCAGCTAGATGCCGTTGTTGTAGATCCTTGCTTCGATATGCGAGATCGTGAATATAACACGCCTGATCAATTGCATTTACAGGATCCTCACCGGGATTAGGTTGATCTTGATCGTTCAATCTGAGATCGAGTCGTGTTCCTGGCCCGCAGTAGCTGTATCCGGGTAAATGTTTTTCTCCTGGATACTTGGACCAAAAGAATCCGGGTAGCGATGATAATCCTGATGCAATGTCAACCCCGATTCTTCTTCTTTTTTTAAAATTAATTTTACTTTGATTGGTTTTTCACCAGATGATGTGAATCTAAATTTCTTTGTGCCACATACTTCACATTTACCGGTAACGGCTGATCTATTATTCTTTGTAACGACAGCAACTACGTCCACAGTTGGTGTTCGTTTTCTGCATCGCACACAATATAAATCCATAATATAATTATATTATGAATGTAATTGATTTTTCAGCTACAAAAAAATCTACACCTGTGAAACATCATGCTGCGTTACCTAATTCGATTAGAATGATCATAATAGGACCATCAGGGTCAGGGAAAACGCAGCTATTGTTGAATTTGATCATGAGGTGGTTGAAATGGGACAAATTATATTTGGTTGCACCATCCGTAGATGATCAGAGATGCTATCAGGTATTGAAGGAATTTAATGAAAACGCGGCGTTATTGAATAGCGGCGAGAATATAATTGATTTTATCACTGATGTAGAAGAAGCACCATCAATAGATGTTCTTGATGGTTCGATAAATAATCTTGTCGTTTATGATGATGTCATGCTAGATAAACAAACTAATCTCGCTAGAATATTCTCTCGTGGACGACATAAGAACACCGATGTTGTTTATGTGACTCAGAGATATACTCTGATTCCAAAGGTGATCAGAGATAATTGTAACATGTTGGCAATCTTCAACGGCGTGGATACACATACACTAAGAAATATTCATCAGACTTGGTGTAGCGGCGACATGGATATAAATAAATTTAAGAATTTCTTTGGACGAGCTCAATCTACACCGTATGGATTCGTCACTGTGAATTTATGTGATCCAAGAACAAGATATCGAGTCGGTCTGGATAGAATCTTTTGACAGAATAATATTCTAAAATTCATTTAAATACGACAGCAGCAGGGAGGGCGTCTCAGTATAATCTTTCGACGATAATAACCAAAAAAAAAAACAAAAAAAATCATTGAACATAATTAATACGCAGCTAGATCTTCGAACAGGTGTTGTTCATTTGATTGAGGATCAATAACGACGTAACTATCACAGGAAGCATCTATTCGGTAAATAAAATATTTCTCCGGGTGATATTTCCCTGGTGATGTTTTTGGTCGGTCGTTTTGTCAAGGTCTGGTCGCCCTCCCTGCTGCTAGAGAAGTAAAAGTATATCGTGAAATTGTAGCTACTTCCTTTTATATTTCATTGATTTTTAACTTTTTTGACAAGAACGTGAGTACAGTGTATTTGAAAACATTTATGTGACGCTAAAGAGCTTGATCCATTGCTGTCAAAATTTCCCGAGAGACTGAGATCGTAACATTATAATAGGATTAAATAAGCATGGGTGGGTATTTATCAATTTAAGTAGCGCGTGCTTTCCTCTGGTTCGTCGCTTCACATCGCCCCATAATACATAACCTGTGCAAAATCACACGAACATATTGACTACTGTCACAGTTACGTTTTTGAATAAACGTCATACTGTACATCTTAGGCAATGGCTACCGATGGTTTTACCACATTTATTTCATTTGCAACATTTATGTTCAATTTTAGTCAGTCCCATTTGCTACGTCAGATGACCATGACCTTACATAACAGCTTAAGCGCATTTGGATCGTTCAGTAAAAATAGGATATGTGTCCTTTTTAGATTATCAACATCTCTTTACTGGCACACTGGAGACAGTTTTAAGAAAATGTCCTGCTTTGCTAACAGTTGCAAGGTAACTGAGCATCCATTGTGACAGCCTGTTCGTCAATACATTCTTCATCCGGGTTATAGTTTAAAAGGATGTTACATGGTTTGTTAAAAATAGAACAAAAAGTGTATTATTGGAACTGAAAGATACAAAAATGCAAAATTCCCTTTTGAACTGCCAGGGTCGAATTCTTCCTGGGTATTACTACAATATTACACGATAGTAATTGATACTAAAATTGTATGTTTCTAGGATAATAAGTTTGACAACTGGGTCGCATTAACCAAACGTTCGTCCGTTTAACCGGACAAACGTTATTCAGTCTTAGCATTCTGTTTACTCAGTATTGACTCATGATTCTTGAGTGGAAATCGGAAAATACATTTTCATATCTTCCAAAATATACTACTCCATGGGAAACGCCAAATTAGAGGTTGAAAGTCCATAACAATGAGAAGGATTGTCAGACAGACAGACACACACACACACACGCACGCACGCACGCACACACACACACACACACATATATATATATATATATACATATATATATATATATATATATATATATATAGAGAGAGAGAGAGAGAGAGAGAGAGAGAGAGAGAGAGAGAGAGATAGAGAGTTTGGAGGGAATAAAGTGTATATTGATAAAGGTGAACATAATAAGATACTCACATAATTCGCTATGTTTTCTAATTGATATTTATGTGGTACAGACTCAGATGTGAAGCATATGATCCTTTGAAATTGCATCGTAATGATAAAAACAAACAATAACCAAATTGCCTTATTTTGTTCGTGATACTTTGTGAACCAGGTTAGCAACCCTTATAACATGTTGCACATCATAGCTGGAGGCGTACTCCAACATCTAGATAGTAGCACATCATAGCTGGAGGCCTACTCTAACATCTAGATAGTTGCACATCGTAGCTGGAGGCCTACTCTAACATCTAGATAGTTGCACATCATAGCTGGAGGCCTACTCTAACATCTAGATAGTTGCACATCATTGCTGGAGGCCTACTCCAACATCTAGATAGCTGCACATCATAGCTGGAGGCCTACTCCAACATCTAGATAGCTGCACATCATAGCTGGAGGCCTACTCTAACATCTAGTTAGTTGCACATCATAGCTGGAGGCCTACTCTAACATCTAGATAGTTGCACATCATAGCTGGAGGCCTACTCTAACATCTAGATAGTTGCACATCATAGCTGGAGACCTTCTCTAACATCTAGATAGTTGCACATCATAGCTGGAGGCCTACTCTAACATCTAGATAGTTGCACATCATAGCTGGAGGCCTACTCAAACATCTAGATAGTTGCACATCATAGCTGGAGGCCTACTCTAACATCTAGATAGTTGCACATCATAGCTGGAGGCCTACTCTAACATCTAGATAGTCGCACATCATAGCTGGAGGCCTACTCTAACATCTAGATAGTTGCACATCATAGCTGGGGGCCTGCTCTAACATCTAGATAGTTGGACATCATAGTTGGAGGCCTACTCTAACATGTAGATAGTTGGACATCATAGCTGGAGGCCTACTCTAACATCTAGATAATTGCATATCATAGCTGGAGGCCTACATTAACATCGAGATAGTTGGACATCATAGCTGGAGGGCTACTCTAACATCTAGATAGTTGGTAAATATGGATGGTCTTGCAGTTCCTCGGCAGATATCGAAATCTCCACAGATATCCAAACAGCAGTTTATAAACATGCACGATCTTACAATTTCTCTACTGAAAGAATGAAAAAATGCTGAATTAAAAACCCTTGATCAATTTGGAAAAATAAATATTGCATAGTCCCTTTGATTTTCGATACCTGCAAGTTAATAGAACAAATGGAAGAAAACCATAACAAAGACAAATACCTTATTGCAAATGTCAGTTAGAGCTTGTGCTCGGAGCTGGCAATATTGATATGGAGAACACTTTAAACTAGAAAAACGCAATTCAAAGTACCTGTAAATAGTTTTAAGACCGTGATTTATTTTCTCTGCATTGACACGATTGAACATTCATTGTAGACTTTACTCTGCTATCATGTTTTAGCTTATATGTGTTGTCTAATGTTTTAATGCACTTATAGCTTCTAAAGATTATGCGCTATACAAAGTCCTTATTATTATTATTATTATTATTATTATTATTATTAATATTATTGAATTTATTAAACGAGTTGAATAATGTCCAGCTTTTGTGAGCCTTGGCGAGCAAAATCTGAACATTATTCAACGAATTTAATATTAAATTATTGCACGTTTGAGGTTATTTTTATAACGTAGATTTTATTTCAGTGGAAATTATTTAGATAGAAAGAAGAACGAATAAGTTCGTTCATTCTGACTGACGGTGCACCTTTCGTTTGTTGTGAATAAAATATAGTCCCCAAAAGAGTTGAACTAGTAAAAGTTGATTGTATATTCTTTACAAACTATAAATCAAAGAAAAAGCTTCCATCTTAATAAGCAGAACATTTTACAGCGACAAAGTCATTTTTCAAAACAGAAAGATTAATTGCGATGTGATGCCACATTGATACGGTAAACAGTAGGCCTAGAGTACACGTTTGCCCTAAAATGTCACTTGCAGAACTAAACGTTGTTGCAATTTGTATGTGGAAATAGGATAACTTGAAGCAGAAATTCCCACATTTACTGCAATGCATTTGTGACCGGATATTTACAGCATTGGACTGGAACAATAACCCGTACAGAAGACGTAAACAAATTTCTTTCTGAGTCGAATTTGTATCCCATATATACTGCGTAAAGATGCTGTGTATGGATAAAGTTCTGTCAGTTAGGAGTCCCATTTATGTACAAATTATTATGTGAACACAGGTGATTTTGTTTATTTCTGTAAGTTAACATTTAAACCACGCTGGTATATACAGTGGATTCTATATCTATGTTACAGATATACCGCTCCCGCTCCCAACCCCGCCATGAAATAAGCAATACTCTTAGTTTTCCTTCTTATTGTTGTTCTTGTCTTGTAATTTTACGCCATGCTTCTCATTATGATATTGTTGTACGTGACATAGGAAACCCCTGGGGGGGGGTAACACATCCATATTCAGACAGCGGAGGTGGTGTTTCCTCAGTTTCCTTTCGCGAGTCAAGTTCAAAAATGGTCACCAAAAATGTTCATTCAAAACCAAACATTGAAGAAGGCGGGGTTAGAAACGTTTTCCGACGATCCCAGCCAATCAGTAAAGAAGATACTGCACAATAATTTCATCAGAATCACATAAAGTGATATTTTAACATGTGGTAATATCAAAAATATGAAACTGCACATACTATAGGAAAACTATACATGCTATGTCACACACTAATATAGAAGTGAATTGGTCTGAAACATTGATTGATGAGTGACGTGAAATTAACATTCTTTTGTCCAAAATGGGAAATGTTATACTTTAGTTTCATTGATACATTAAAATAAACTTTATAAATGCTTACATCGCCACCTAGCGCCCATCATCTGGGACTCCTGTTTTTCTTTCAGTTTGTTTCTTCCATCGTCCCTGATTTGTCATTTCATTCTGAGGTGATGAAATCCAAAGAAGACCTTATCACATAGGCTATAATTATATAATTCATTTGTTATAAATGAAACGGATTTTCTGCAATACGATTGGCTGTAAATGGTCACATGATACTGATGTAGAATTTTTTTACACATTGATAAATTCTGAAACTAATTTCGGGTTTTGTACTGTTTGAATTATAAATAAACACTGAATACACGTCATTGTGAAACGATTGTTTCATCATTTAAATTTTTTTAATTCAGCAAATTAATATAAATTGTAGCCTTTTTATACTTTTTCAAATATTCTTTGATTGAAATGCATAGTTTACAACTTGGCGTACGTCTGCTACATAGTCACGCAAAATGGCCGATTACAGTGATTTTTCACTGCAGTTTTCTGCGGAGATTTTTGAACAATTAGATGACAATGATTGAAAAGAAAAAATAGTAGCATTTGAAGCAGATGAAGATGGATTTGACGATAAAGTTATCTACTTTTTGGACAATTTACCTCTGAATTTCAGGAAGTGAAAATGACCAAGTGGAGCTAGCGGTATTTTGAAAGATGCAAATCTGAAACAAGGCCAAAATGTATACTCTATAGCCCATATTACACCCATCAATCATACAAAAAAATAAAGGGAATTAAAGGTTTCTTGAACAATACATAATTTGTACAATGTATTTTTAAATAGCCAGTATAACCAGTGAGTCAACCCGGGAAAATTATTTTACTTCAAAATTCTAACCCCTATGCAAAATACGAAACTGTAGAGTGCCATCTTAGTGACAGAAGAAGAGGTATGTGTAAGCTAAGTATTCATAAACATTTTTAGGAAAAACTTTATTCCCGTCGTATGATTTGAAAGTGTTGTATCCATTTCGTGTATAATTTGCTAGTATGTATGGATGTGAAAAAGAGATTTGATCAGACAGAAGGGTGATGACTTTTAACAATGTAGCCTTTGATACCTTTGCATATTGCACTTCATTCTAAAGGTGTAAATAATTTCTTTCCCAATTATTTTAATTTTATTTCAGTGTGATGGACTTTTCAAGAATTGCATGAAGATAAAAAACGCTCCAGATTCATTCACACCATTACTCAAACACATACATCAGGATAAGATTAGAAAATAACGATGAGCAGCAACAAGAAGGTAGAGACCAATATGGAAAGATACCAACATTGTTTTTGGTTCAAAAATCAGGCTGATGAGTTAGATTGTCATATCCATCTTTCTGTGTACTTGTGAAATATGGACGCTCACATTAGGTCTAGAAAGAAGATTCAAACCTTCAGAATGAGATGCTACCGCCATATCTTAGGCATCTCATACATTGACCATGTAACCAACGAAGAAGTCCACAACAGGATCCAGAGAGCCATCCTATCCTACGAAGACCTCTTGACCACTGTAAAAAAAAGTGTAAACTGAATTGGTACAGTCATGTCTCAAGATCATCTGGAGAGGCAAAAGGAGTCTTGCAAGGCACAGTACGAGAGTGCATAAGAAGATGCAGACAGAAAAAGACGCGGGAAGACAACGTTAAGGAGCGAACACGCATGGGATTTTGGAGATTCCCAAAGGGCAGTAGAGAAGAGGGAAGGATGGAGAGAATTGGTTGCAAAGTCTACTGTGATGTCCCAATGAACTCTTAGCTTAAAGGTTGATGGTTTTATGATAATAATAGTAACTAATCTTACTTATTTCAGCCATGTTTCCAAATTCGAAATTCAAGCACGTGTAAATTCTAACATAACGTATTAATAAATGCACTGCAATAAAACAAATTATAAAATCAATTCTGACCACAAACTACCAATCTACATCATTTCGCATCGCATCTAATGATTCTCTACGTAAGGCTCTAGCCCATTCCTCAAAATGGCATGTAAATGAAATACTACAAAAGTAATTATAATGACTAAACAATCCCGGTAATTAAGTGCACGCACTACAGATAATTACAGTTATGATGCCGCAATATTTTGCAAAAATCAAGCACATAACTTGCTGACTTTTTCGAATCTTTGTCTTTCCTTAGAATCTGCCTCTAAGTTATGCAGCCAGATTACGAGTGACTTCTTTCCCGGAGTAAACCCTATTGATCTGCAATCCTTCCAGGTGAATACTAAATGATTCTTACAATTTCGGAAGATATTATTCGGGTCTCAATTGTAATCACGCCATCTATGCCATGTTTTATTGGATAACGCTGAGTACCGATCCTATCAAACTTAGCGGACAATGTCCCTATCGCTGTATGTCAGCATGGGAAAAGATAAGGCCACGCCCCGTAACTCTCCTGATATTCCTTTTCATCCTTGAATAAACCCTTTTAACATATATGTGTGATAACGGCGAGCCTTTGTTAAGTTACGCGATCGGTTGCCTATGCCGCCTCAAGTTTCCGGTCCCTGGCTGGTCATGATAATCTTGCGTATGAGCTCAATACTAACCACGGTGCAATCTTTATAATCAAACACAAGGCCGCAGTAATATTATAAAAATGGTAGATTATAGCTTATACATGACTTTATAGCTGGGTGATTAAGAAACATGACACCGTTTGTATTTAATACAATAAACAAATAGAACTCAGCCCGAATAAATGGACAAATACTAGTAGCCAACATTACGGAGTGAAATGTTGGTGAAATTCTACGATGGCATGGATGGCTATTAGAAAGTAGAGGTCAGAGCCACGTTAGTGTTCCCGGTAGTCTCTATTAAAATCTAATTGTGTAGATTGATTGTGTGACTGGATGCGTTGTATTAAAAATTGGGGATCGTTAAATTGTAAATTGGCAAAATTGAGAAGGCAATGTTTCGTCATCTGCAGGAGCAGTTTATTGTTGCTATGATGGTAAATATGATGTAGAGTTACAGGAGAAATGAAGCTTAAAAATCATGATTTGGCTGGCCAAAAGGAGAGTAGGAAAAATAGTTCCCGGTGTTAGAGGGTTGAGGTGCACATTTTCACGGCGATAAGCACTGGCTCTACATTACGGAAATGTAATGAGGACAACAACTGCAGTTGTGAGGTTGGCAGGCAATAGTAAAGTCTTGAGATTTGTAATAGTCTATTGATTAGAGTAAAACTATATATGGTCTGGGCGCTTTGGAATTTCCAGTTTACAACAGTAGTTGTATATGAATCCTTGGAACTCATGGGGAAACAAGCGACTTCTATCGGAATTCAGGCCAGGGTTGAAATCGCTCAGTTTAAAAAAAAAAAACTCCTTTGGCGTACTACTCTATTCCGCATTTATTCGATTGCCCGTTTTAGCCCAGCGCGTTTTAATTTGTTACTGTCGTATTGTTTACCTTTTACCTTTTACTTATATTTATTGCTTTTCAGCATTATCTCTCATACAATCTCTCTCTCTCTCTCTCTCTCTCTCTCTCTCTCTCTCTCTCTCTCTCTGCTGGTTAAAGAGAATAAAGAGAAGATGGATGAAAAAGTTTTGTTTTTGATTGATAAAACAATCACTGTATCATACTGTTGTTGTTTTACTCTGGTAAATTATAACTCTATTCGATCTACAAAATATTAAAGATGAAATGTTCTCTTCTTGTATTATATCTCATCAACTCTTACGTTATCTAAAAGCGTCATCCAAGATGTTTATCAAAACATACGAAGAAATTGCTTGTTACATATAGAGCATTATCGTTATTTGTTCTTCTCTCTCTCTCTCTCTCTCTAGTACATACATTGCATACAACAACTTTCAGTCAAGTATCAATTACAAGTGGAGTTTATTGTCAAAACAATGTCCGCGTTAATGTGAGAGTCACTTACGGATAACATGAGGCCAATATTGGCATGTTATTCTAGCAGTACTGAATTGATGAAACCCTTAATAACGACACCGAAGAACTTCACCCTTGAGTTTTAAATCGCAGAACTTCCGTCATGCATTATTATCCGCACAAAATGATATAACATTATGCTTTAATTTTAAGTTGTAATGTAATATGATGCTGCCGACCTCTTTATCTGAAATACTGGCCAGAATGCTTCCATATTTCTTTAGCCTCCAGTATTGCGTTTACGTACCTTCTGACCTACCAAATCAAGTACATACATATTGTTACACGCACACGGGTATTTACTTGACCGAGAGGTTGTCAAACCCTGGCGCGATTCTCGCTAGAAGTCATAAGTTTACCCCGACTTTCCAAAGACTTCCATACAACTTCACTTGTAAATTAGAAAGCCCAACGTGTCCATTCTATGCCTAAATTTTCCTCTAATTAATGCAAGACCACAGATAAGCCAAACTGCCAACTATCTGTCAACCGCACCTCTGCGTGTTTTGCCTTCATCATGTTTCGGTACTACCAACCGTTCACGCCTTAGAAAATATATGAGTACTCCCAAACAATGGGAACTATTTTAACTCCGCCACCTTAGGACAGTCAATGTATGCTTTCCAGGCACATTTTACCAATATAACTGCACCATATTCGCCCACATGGCGACATAAACGGTGTCTGCCAAGTCCCTTTTTATTGATTCCCTTGTGTAATTTACCGGTTTAATACCGTAAGTACTGTCCTTTAGGTCACGCTACCAATGTATACCACTAGATTTTAAAATGGACTATTTTACTCAGGGACATTCATTCGGTTGTGGTCGGAATTCACTACTAGTGAACCAGGACAGCATGGAAACACTAACACTTCACTCCGTAACGTTTGCTCCTAATAATTAGCTCATTAGCTCGGACTAGGAATATTTCTATGGCGCCGAATTCTAATAATCACATAAGTAATCACACAAATCTAAGAACTGCTTAAAACGGGGCGCTATAACCAAGTGCGCATACTCTAAATTTATTACATTACATATCAGCAGTATTGCTGTGTTTTGGTATTATGGGCCTATGACCTAAACTACCAATAAACTGGGGCCGCGAGTGGCCGAGTAGTCTAAAGCGCTGTCCGTTACGGATCACTACCATCTCACCTCTGTCTGCGTGGGTTCGAATCTCGGATTCAGCCAACGTGAGTATGTGAGAAAGCTTGCCAGTAGCTTCTCGTGGGTCGGTGGTTCTTTCCGGGATTTTCCCGGGTTCTTCCTCCACCATTAATAGAGGCCACCATGTATAGCCTATCGTGTGCTGAAAAATGGCGTTAAACCCTACAACAACAACAACAACAACCAATAAACTACATACATACATACATACTTGCTCGAAATATTAGAGTAACTTTTATTTCATCGATATAAATAGTCTGGTTTACAACCTATTTATTCCTATTATTGTTATGCTTATTATCAATGACGATATTGCAAGTTTACATCAAGCAGACATTATATTTTTTATTTCTCTTAATAGTTTAGGCAATGTCTATACGTCAAATACCCAAATTAGTTTCTGGCATGAAACGTGCTCATGCCGGATGTCTAACAATAGGAAGTAATTAGTGCAACATGTGGTATGTGAAAAATGGCGGAACTACTGATCTTTAAATAATCTGACTGAATATTAACCAGTTTAGTGTCTAATCGATTTCTTTACTCAAAAATGACTTGAGTATATGCAATGGAATCTGACATGATATTTAAGGCACTCAAAATTTAGTTCAGTATCATATCCACAGCTAAGACAGCAAGGAGCAACACTCTAGAAAGAAAATCGCTTGAGATGGAATCGATTATCCCCAGAGAAGCAATGAATGCTATTAAAGACTTAGGCCTTAATATTGCATCAAGGTGGAACTTACGGGTCCAGGAAAGAAGGACCACACTTCTACTAATCTGGGAGGAAACCATTGACGAGGGAAAGCAGAGAATTAGCAACTCAATAAAGCAGGAAAAAGTAGTGGAAAAGCTTGTACAACAGCAGGAGCGCTCGATCCCAGCGTGTAATCAACCGATACAGTGCTCCCATACTGAAATATGTCAGCAAGTACCACCTCAACCAACAACAACAACAACAGTTCCAAAAGTGGTAGTACTTAGGAGGAATGGACCATCCTTACCTACCCCAAGTGTACCACCATCGCAGCAAGGGATCTTGCAGGGAGGGGAGGAGGAAAAAAAGAACAAAGCAGGAACAGAACAACAGGAGGCGACCGATAGGAATGAGAAAGGCGAAAGGAGAAAATCACAACCACAACCCCAACCGCAACCTCCACGTGAAGCAGCAGCGAGACAGTCGGTAAATACTACCGAAGGTGCAACGACACCCCAAACACCAATAGCAACGACAGTACCAAAGGCTGTGACGAAACCAGAATATACAAAGCCTACAGCCAAACAACCGTATCAACAATTAACTGCAGCACAGAAACAGGTGCTACTATACCTGCAGGATCAAACAGCAAAAGTGGGGCTAGGTGAGATGATAAATGATCGGGAAGCAGCTCGTCAATACATTGAAGACTTCCGGATAGTGTTAGCAGCTTCGAAGAGATTAAAGTGTGAGGGACACCTGGACCGACTAACGTCCAGTATCTTCCAGAAATCAGCGGCAAACATTAGAGCTCTGGGAGAACCGTTCATCAGCTGTCCAATTCCCCTAGCCACGCTGGCTGTCAACGAGTTGAGAGAGTCATTGAACATGTCGTCGCAACTAGTTACAATCTGGCCACCATTCAATTACCTGTCAATAGCAGACCTGATCGATCCTCACAACACCAAGTGGCGGACAAGACATGAGGGCATCCCTGCTTCCGTTATCAGAGGTTAGACTTCAGCCTGTTTAAACACATTCATGTGAATTGTCGGAATAATGATAATAATAATAAAAATAAAAATATTATTATTATTATTATTATTATTATTATTATTATTATTAAATCATTGCTGGTTCGCATTTAGCAACATAATTTTATTTATCTTTCTACATTAGGAATTTCTTGTATCTCAGCTACGCAAATAACTTTTTCGCAATGAAATTTGCTTTTGGCAGATGTCTAGTAATATGGTGTCATTTGTGCAACATATGGTACGTACAATATGTCGGAACTACTAATCCTTAAATAATATGGCTAGCTATTAATCATGTTTGTGTCTAATTCGTTTCTGTACTAAACAATTACCAAGCACATGGTAACCTGACATAATATAACAGGCACTAAACAAACTCAGTTATGTATCGTGCATTATGATCGTTATGTTACAGACGCGCACTACATAAATATAATTCTGTTAATCTTGTTGTTGTCCACCTTGTAGGGCTTTGCATAAAACGACGCTTAATCTGAGGCGAAACGGACAAAATGTATTGAGGGAATGGAGATCATGGACTGTAGCACGGAAGTGTTGGAGCAGAAAATGAGAAGCTGAAAGAAACGTGACAGTGCTTGGGCCAATTTTTCAGATTCATCAACAGAAGTGCAGAAGAAAAAAAAACTGATCGCCAAATGGAAAAAAAACAGAGTTGTGAAAACGTATGCTATGTTAAAACCCGAGTCGCTACTTGTTAGTGCAAACTCAGTATCTCATTTCCTTAAATCCAAGCTAGAAGAGGGAAAGATTGTGACGTGCGTTTACAGCGGATCTAGATATTGTTCCGAATGATGATGCATATGTGAATTTTGAAAACCGTGTATTTAAATAATGTTACAAATTTATAAGAGAAAACTTATTAACAATTTATCAGAGTATTGTGCTGACCTTAAGATACGTAACTGACGGATGTGACGTTATTGTCAAGTAACTGACGGATG